>BPLQ01006032.1:1870637-2029644 GCA_021605075.1 Caerostris darwini | reverse complement strand
TTACTTGTGCTATTTTTCGTGCTGTTCATTTAGAACTTGTAAGTTTTCTTTCTACAGATAGCTTCATATTAGCTTTAAGAAGATTTATCTCTCGTAGAGGAAGACCGATACAGCGCTTATATTCCTTAGAAATTAGACAAGATGAAAGGTGTGCCTTGCAGAGTAGGACTCCACTATCTGACTCCTTCCGCAACAAGTGCCCCGACACTGATGATTCCACATCAGATCCAGTGACTGTCATCGAATCCAGTGATTGTCCTCAATCTATTGACTGTCAACCATATGACAGGTGTGATAATAGTGATACTTATCAGACATCCCGTTTTGGAAGAATCCTGAGATCTCCTTAGCGATTGGACTTATGATTTTGAGTTTCATTATTCTCTTGAAACTCAAAGGTGGGAGAATGTCGAAAATGATGCCGAACAAGAACTTTTTGATTTGTATGTCACGTGAACACTTTTCCTCTCTTAACCATAACCAACCGTACTTCGGTTTAAGAACTGTACTTCCTTGTTAGTAGTTAGCCGCGCTAAGATGCAGTTTCTCTGTCTGTATGTCTGTCTGTAAATTTTTGTATCATCTCGTCATTAATATGCTGAATAAAAGTAATTTTTAAAGGAATATTGGATTTAATTGGCTGCATCCCACCCTTTTGGATATCTCTTTTTTAATAATCCTGGAACTGGAAGGGTAAGAGAAATTTTGTATGAACCTTTCTAGTTTTATTTTGGAGGATTGTTTTGGTGAGGTAAAAAGTATAACATTTAAATATATTAATGATACAGCTTGTTAAACTTCAAAAATATCCAAATCTCAAAAGGTTGCTATAAAATTGGCCAGTAATGTAAGTAAAAAAATATATATATATACAAAAATAAAATAAATATTTTTATGAAAATTACCCTTCTTCTTCATTCTGATGAATTTGAAATACAGTGAGTAATGCAGAATTAACATAATTTTCCAAAGGTTTTAATGGATTCAATAACTGAAAAAAATATTAAATAAATAAGAACTAATTAATTTCTACAATATAAAAAATAAAAATTCTGTACTAAAAACTACTTTTTTATCCACATCAAACTTTATATTATCAAAACACCATAAATAAGATGTATAAATCGATACATTAAGAATAAAATTATATTTCAATATATAAATAAAAAGCACTCTCAAGAAAAAGAAATCAATTTAAACATTCAGTAAGCAAAAAAAAAAAAAATTTTAAGAGAAATTAATGAAAACAAATAACCAGAGAAAGTAAACTCAGAAAAGGAGTACACTATAAAATCTAAAAAAACCTTAAAACTCCATCCAACACATTACAAAATATTAGTGAAAATTAAGTTTAAAATAAGAAAGTTGTAGCTAGAAAAGCAGTGAAAAAAACTGGAAATATTTAAATGGATAATATTAATTATTTATTAATTCTAAAAAGGATTTCTCATACAAATTATAGTAATTAACAAAGAACATATAAAAACATAGCTAGTTATATGTATATATTAACATGAAAACACAATTGTGCATATTAATACAGAATTAGTCATTATATGAATTTGAAATAAAGAACAGCAATTTAAAATAATAATCCTTTCAACATTTTAAAGATTATTGCCTTGAATTCTTTAATTCAGTAGAATTTATCAAAAGAATGGAAAATTGGGAAAGTAAAATGTACAATTTAATCAATTCGTCGTACAATCTTACTAATCACCCAAAATCTTGGCATTGCTATTGTATTGTCAAAATCTAAAAATTTGGCAACCATTGTATTTCAATAAAAAAAAAATGCTTTTCTATTACTTTTATTTTTATAATTTGAATTAATTTATGATTATCATAAAACTGTGTTAATTTGATTTCTAAAACATGTATTTTATATGATTTCTTAAAACTATAGTTGTCAATAAAGGTATGCATTTAAAATAATGCTAAATTACAATTTAACATGGGGTGAGATAACAATTTTTCATTTATTACTTGCTAAATGACAAATCCTAACTATTAATAATACAGCGAAATCATTATAACAATTGCACATAAACATGAATTTATTTACTAATGTATAAATTAAATGCTTTTCACTTTAATAAGGGGTCAATTATCTTTTATTTTGGTTGGTTTAATCATCAGCATGTTATTAAACCAAGGTAGAGTCTTATCACACCCTTATATTTTTATCAATTTTCATATTAATAAAGTAGAGAAAAATAATTGACACTAGCATTGTAATAATTGAAGCAAATGTAAATATACCCATTTAGTCTTTTATGCATTCTTTTTCATACAATTTTGAAGTTACATAGTATCTTTCTCATGCAAATTGAATGTTTCAATGTAATGAAAATTTAAACAGTAAGTTCGTGGAGTTCAAAATGGGAATTTTTTTTTTTTAAATCATTGGGCCTTGAACTTGGAAATCTAATTTTATCAATCCAATGGTGCCTTTTAAATTTTAGAAGTTTTTAAAAAATTTTTAATTTAGATTTTTTTTAAATGTAAGGCAATCACTATTGCAAAATATAAAAAAAAATGAGTTTGAAACTAATTCTTCTTCTACAGATTCATTGCTATTACTGTATAGATTACAACATTGATAATGAATAAAATTATATACAAGTTTGGAAATGTTGTCAACTATTTTCTAATAAAAATAAATTTTGATAAAGAAATAATTTTAAAAAATTTCATTTTTTTAATAAATGACATGAACAAAATATAGTATTAAAAAGATACATATCATTTATATATATATCTATATATATATATATATATATATAGTACAAAAATATATTTATAAGAAAAAATAACTAAACTCAATAAATCTGCATATATAGTTTTAAAGATAAAAAGAGATACATAGTAAATTTAAAATATGGACAGAAGTATGATGTAAAAATTCAATGTTTATGTAGATGTAATGGGTTAAAACCTTTATGAGGCTTTACAAACTATTTCCTTTATAATTCAATATTAAAACAAAGTTCAACCTTTGAAAAATATTAATAAAAATAATTGAAAACTATACACAAATACAAAAATAATTTACCAAATAATAATTTTAACTTACAGTTATACTGTAATCACGCCCACGAATTGTATATATTGGTGCATTATCAAAATATTTAGCAATGTGTTTAGCCTCTAATGTAGCAGACATTACTATGATCTGAAATATTTTCAAAAGATATTTTGTTTAAGTAAACAAAAATACACAGTACACAAAGAAAATATGCAAATGCTATACGAAAATTAGATAACAGATTTTAGCAATTTAAAAGGAACGATGACTACAAAATACATAATTATCAAACTTTTTTCCTAAAAGATAAAAAGTTGAAAGTAAATGAATGTTACTGAGCATATTTTGCATATTATTTACATATAATAAAACTTAAAATTTATAAATTCAAAAGACCACATCCAAGATATTATTATAGAAATATTAGTTTATATGCTTTATTTTCCATCTTGGAAAATTTTTAATTATAATTTATTACATAAAAGCAGGGACC
Organism: Caerostris darwini; assembly: GCA_021605075.1. Lineage (NCBI taxonomy): Eukaryota > Metazoa > Arthropoda > Arachnida > Araneae > Araneidae > Caerostris > Caerostris darwini. The sequence goes on along the minus strand of BPLQ01006032.1, from coordinate 2,026,123 downwards.
TGATGGCTGAGTGGCTAAAGCTCTGGCACTTGGTTCCACAGGTTTTTGGGGTTCGAGTTGCAGTGATGCCATGGATGTTTGTAGTGGTTTGGAATCCACTTTAAACCATGGGTCCCAGTCTAACATGATTGTAGAGCATTACAAGGGTATTGTTAACTCCACGTCCATATCTTATCTTCAAGCTACACACACTCCTTATGTTAGTGCTAAGTGTGTAATGTCAGTGCAGTCCATGCTTATGGCATAAAAGACAACTGTCTTAAGTATTTGCCAGCTTCATTAGAAAAAAATATATATTAAAGGAGCAGCATTTTATACACTTATTCTAATAATCTGCACTATGAGCAATTTAAATTAAAAATATATTTAACTGTTATACGGATCCCAATTACGTCACTTTATAAAAATCACATTTTTTTTTTTTTTTCAGAAGATAAGACTATATAAAACTTCTGCTTCTTGTGGAGAGCTATAGTATTTTATATAATTTTAAAATAATTTAAATGTTCATTATTTCTTATCAATGAAATCTCTGTCAAGTGAAACTAAATAGAGAATTAAATTAACTAGAATAGAAAAAAATTATTAAAAGGAAGAATTAACATAAATTAAGCATTATAACCAATAATGCAGGGTGACAATAAAATGATCCAAAATAAATAAAGCATGAATAAATGTTTCTATGTTCATCAAAACTATTACATAAAAAACATCTGCATTATCATATTACTTCTACATTTTTCTCAAATAGCAACTATATATCAATCTGATATAGAAATAATAATAAATAAAAATTCTCTAAGATTTTAAAGATAATACATTTGCCAAAGAATTATTTTCATAGATTCTAATTTAGAGCATAATTTCTAAATTTTTAATGTTATAACATTTATTAAAAAACGACATTTAACTGCTAAATATTGAAATGCTTAATATTTAACCGTTAATGGCATAAGTTTCTTTTCTTCTCTTATATGCTGAGCTTTTTTGGCAATTCCTAGAAGTAGGTCATTAAACAATGTTCTCTCATGAGCTTCATCTAATATTACTACACTATATCTATAAGGTAAAGTAAAAAATAATTAGATTCTTATTACAATGAAAGTTTTTTTAAACATTAAAATATTTTACTTTATTTTATGATTGCTTTCAGATAAAAAATATTTTTAAATATGGCAAAATTATATGCATGTAGAAATAATTATTTAATTAATTTATCATAAGATAATTATCAAAATGAATATATATAAAGTTACATTTGGTTTGTTATGGTTTTAATACAAAAAATTCTCAATACACAATTCTAGTCTAAAACTTTTTATGCTTTTTATCACAAAATGTTCATAATTTGCTTTTGTAATATTAAAAACTTACTCTAATAATAAATTGTCGCTAATTGACTCTCTCAGCAGCATTCCATCTGTTAAAAACTAAGGGGGAAAAATAAGAAGTTGATATATACTATTTTTTAACAAGTAAATTATAAAATTTTCTTTCTTAAATACTACTTAGATATTTTATAAATAGCTTTTTTAATAAAAATATATTCCATTATGAAATCTTACTACATTGGTAACAAAACAATTCTTGGCTTGTCACTAATTTTTATTTTGTTTTACATTTTTCAATTATTTATCATTTGATTGCAAAAATGCTTATAATAGATACAACCTTTCAATAGAAATATATCTTTCGGTAATCATAAAATGATTTTTAAAAAATGAATAACTTCCATATAACAATATAAAAAAAAATAATAATGTTAAATAATTACTTGCATAAAAAATATTAATTCTATAAAATTATTTTAGAACAATAATTTTTATATTTACTTTGATTTTCGTAGCTGCTGAAGTAACAGTTTCAAATCTAATGGAATATCCAACCTGCAAGACATAAAAAACAAAATTTATAGAGTAAAAAAAAAAACATGAAATATTTGTTATTTGAAACTAGAATTCTAGTTTCAAATAACAAGCATTTTGTTTGCTCAATGGGAAAACTTCAAATCACCAAATTGTTTTGATAAAATTATATTTAAAATCAATTCTTATCTAAACTGTAACAGTCTTAATATTTAAATCATAAATTTTGTATTTTTTTATAATCAGGCATAGTAAGGTGTCAAGCAAAATATGTGCTAATGGGGCCTGATGGTTAGCGCTCTGGGACTCGGTACCACAAGTTATGGGTTCGAGTCCTGGCCCTGCCATGGATGTTTGTAGTGGTTCGGCATCCACTTTAAACTGTAGGTCCCTGTCTAATAGGATCGTAGAGTGTTGTGGGGGTAGTGTTACTCGCATCCACAGTATATCTTCAAGCTACATGCACTCCCTGGGTAGTGCTAAGTCAGTAACACTGGTGCAGCCTTTGCTTATGGCATAAAAGATAACTATCTAAGTATTTGCCAGTTGTGTTAGAAAAAAAAATATATGAGTTTATACACAAACATAAATCTATTATTGCGAATAGATAGAAACATCATAACTTAATATGAAAACTAAGTAAATATTGTTAAATTAATTAGTAAATATTGTTATGTAATAAGTGGACTTTTTACAGCTGGCTTTTTCAACAGCCTTTTACAATTAATTGGCCTTTTTACAACTGGTTTAAGTGTTCTCCCAAAATAAGAAGTACTTTATTATTATTTAAAAAAAAAAATATATTAATGACATACCTTACTTCCAATTTCAGTTCTTGCTTCTTGAGCAACTCTAGTTGCAATAGTAATGGCAGCTACTCTTCGAGGCTGAAAAAGACATTTTTAAGATACAATTTTTTTCACTTATAAACAGAAAGATATTAAAAGTACATTAATACATTTTCATATCACACCATTAAAATTTTATTATACTCTAATTTATAAAATGAAAATTTAAAATGTATTCTACAAAATTTTTCCAAAATTAAAAAATCTAATTATACCTTTAAAAACAAATTAGATTTTAGATCCATAAATTATTTTTGAAAATTAAGAGCTAGATATTCATTATATTACTATCTCTTTAAAAAATTAGATATTGTAATAATTTAATTGTAATAAAAAGTGCATCACATACATAAACTTTGAAATGTTGTAATGATCTTACCTGAGTAATACCAATACATTTATGTTTTGCAAAGCCAGCTTCCAAGAGATACTGAAAAGTATACAAAACATGCATAAAACTATAAATATTACAATCATCACACAATAATTTCTTTATTTCAATAAACCTGTTATCTATGTTATGTGAAAAAAAAAACATTAGAGAAATATAAAGATTTAAAATGTGTAATTAATTTAATTGATTGTAATTAATTTGATTTAATTAATTAAAATAATTTTTTCTTACGTATTAACGGTACTTTGGCGAGAGACTTGGCGGTTTTTAAGTGTCGACAATCTTTATTATTCGGAATAAAAATATTTTGAAAGCGTTTTGATGTTAAATGAAGTGTTTCATATATATTTTATTATTTGGAACAAAAATTTTAAGTGTAGATTGGCGCCAAATATGTAGCTGCAGTTGGAGCATGTGCTCTTTATTGGCGCAACTGTCGCCAAGATACCGTTAATACGCAAGTACCAAAATTTCATGACTAAATTATTTTTCATGTATTATTTCATTTTCCATTTACAAATTTTAAAATGAATTAGTCATTAATTTAAAAAAAGTGATTTTTCATTATTCATTCTTAAATACTAAGATATAAAACAAAAGGACTTGCATGTAGTTTTAATAATTTTTTGTTACATTTTTAAATATATGAAATATTGATTTGTGAAATGTGATCAAGAACAAAAAATGAATATAACTTGTCCTAATAATAGCTCAATTGTTTGGTGATGTTATGTCTAATCAATTAAACAAAGAAAATACCAATGTCAATACATCACACTAATAAATAAATCTCAAAATGTTAAAAAATTATATTTTCTGTCAAATACACATACATATAGTTATATACATATAGTTCTTTTTTTTCTTTAATACTTATAGAAATTTTACTACTTTTGATATTGAATTTTTAGTACACAGTTTTACTAAAATAAAGATCATCCTGTTTTAAGTTTTACATAGATTTTTAAGTGGAAGAATAATTTTCATTTGAAAAAATGATAGTGCAGCTTTTTTTTTTAAGAAAAATGCAAAATTGTTATGTTTGTTGAACATTTAAACTATTAAATCAATATAGCAATTTTTTTTTTTTTTAATTTTTGACAAGAAAAATGCATCATTTAATAAAATTTAAAAAATTTTATAAATTTTATACAAGTATCTGTTCAAAATATAATGCTGATGAAACACTGTCTTTCTGATTATGTTAAAAAATTATATTCAATTCATAACATTGCCAAACAGTTGAATTCTGTTATAATGAACTAGTACTCAAGACTGTTTACAGAGAGGAAAGAATTCTTCCAAAATAAAATAATAAACATGAAGTAGAATATTAAAACTGGAATTTATAATAAGTGAATATTAATTTTGCATGTTGAACAAATGATAAACTTTAGGTATTCATCTTCTATAGTGGCCTTAATGCTTTTCCAAATCCTGTTGTCCAATTTAGCCATGCAATGCATCTCTAATTGTAATAAACATACACAGAATGATATTGTTAAAGCTGTTTATTTATCTTGGATTAAACAGTGTATTGTTTTTAAAATACCAAAAATGTTTACATTATTTATATATTATCCCAAAAATTAATATAAGAAAATTTAATATTTTTATTTTCCAAAACATTATTTTAAAATTTGTGGGGAATTATTTTGCTTTAAAAATAGAGTGACAAGATGAGTGAATTTTTAACATTAATGAATGCAAGAAACCTACAATTAAATGTTGTACAAATGTGGATTTCTGACTGTTTATTTGAGCAGCACAAGAAATCTGTATTTTATATCTGCTTGTACTGTTAACAAAAAGCAAATAAAGGAGCACACTACTTTAAAATAAGCAAAGCATCAGGCTCATATCATAAAACCCAAGACGGGCACAGCTAAGTCACCTAAATTAAAGTGGCATTGATTATATAATAACTTTTCTCCTCTAACCTAAGCAAAATTATAAAAACTTTAAAACAGCAATTTTTATACAGTCTACCATTTTATTTACAGGATCATATTTGATCCTCTGCATTAAAGATGCAAAAATGATTATGCCAGTTACAAATAATATGGCTTTATTTGTTGAAAATGATAATGCCATAAATTGATTTTCATACCATTATACTGAAACCAACAGCATTTCAGAAAGTGCGAAGACTACTATATAAGGAAAGTGCCAAACCTGTTTATTACTTTGGCCAATTTAAAAATTGCCAAACAGAATGGGTAACCCAATATTTGTTATCGAAAACAATGTTAGATTAATTATGTAAAATAATTGTGTAATTAATAATATAAAATAATTGTGTATTAATTCTATATACAATACAACTATTAATTAAAATTGCCATTCTTATCTCAAGTTAGATATTCTGTTAATATTTAAATTTGTGCCATAAGGTATAAATAGAATTTCTTAAAAATGATTCACTATCAGTATTTCTTTTAACTACATATAATTTTAATCAGTAACAATATGTTTGAAAAATGGTAAATTAGTTATCTTTCGTAAAATGTAATGGAGAATCAAATTTCGTACATTACAAATCTACGGAGATTGGTATCGGTATAAAAACTAGATATAAACATTTAGAAATTTTATAATCAATAATGGTAAGAAGCTTAAACATTTTTTTATCCACTGTCAGATTTTTACCTGTGGAATCTGCGTAGTTTTACCACAACCAGTTTCTCCAACAAAAATTGATGTTTTACTCTGGCGAACAGCTGCTATAATTTCAGATTTAGCTTTAAATATAGGCAACCGTTCTCTTTCTCCTTGAATCGTATCCATAACCATTATTATTTAATATATCGTTAAATAATTTAGAAATAAATTCTAAAAATCCCACCCACGCTCGGATTTAAAAATGCCACGCTAGAATTGAGTAAACAATTTTGTTATTGCCATGTGCTTGTGCTTTGATGTGCCAGGCACGGTTAAAGTATATGAGAAAATAAAGAATTTTTGGTTTGTCGCTGTACGCAGGGTCGGATTTTCGTATAGGCTAACTAGGCTTCAGCCTAGAGCCTCAAGATCAAGAGGGGCTTGCATTCAAATTGTTAGCAAAATTAGAATTACACTATTATAAAAACAGTAAACACTAAAACACTGAATCAAAAATAATGAGAAATTCCACACATATGAATAATAAACAAACATAATAAGTAATTTACAAACTTAAAAATGGGCGGTGAAAGGGCCTCATAAGTGGAATAGCCTAGGGCCATTTTCCATCTAAATCCGGCCCTGGCTGTACCATCATTTTGTGCCCACTTTGAGCTAATGAGACTGGGACCAACAGTTTAATGTGGATTCCAAACCACTTACAAACAACTATGCCACCACCACGTTTTGAACCTGAAGCCTATGGTACCAAGTGCCAGAGAGCTAACCAATTGTCCATCATACCGCAAAAACAAAGAAAAAGAAATTGTAGATTTTTATTTCCGGATTGTAGGTAAACAATAGAAGTGAACCATGAAACCTGCATCACATAAGCATCATGGCCAAATGGCTGAAATTCTATCGACTTGATTTTCAAATATCAATTTTTGATATTGGACTTGATTTCACATATCAATCAATGAATTATTTCGAAGGTAGTTTGTTCATTTCCCCACTTTGCATTTACTTCCAAGCTAAATTGCCCTCGTGTTTCGAAATAACTTTTGATAAAAATTTTGCGAACATTTAAATTTAATGCATTATTTTTTGAATTTCATGTTTACAATGATTTCTAAATGTTTCCAGTTTGAATGTTTTCCGTTTATTTTAATCGCTTTCCCCTAATCAATTTATCAAAAAATACTAAAAATGTTCCTCTCATTTCTATCATTCTGTTATGTCATTTAATCAATAAAATTTTCAATTTAGGACATTTTGGTCCAAAATAGAGAACATCTGCCCTCCTTCTCATACTGAAACCTAGAAAATATTCCTGAAAAAGCTAGATTTCCTCCAAATACTACGAAAGCAAATAGCAAATGTCTATCAAAGCTTGCTTCTTATTTATTTTCCCACGTACTTACATCTCACATTTAACTTAAATTTTGGCTAATTTCTCGACTCCAGTCTTTCCGCTCTTGTGGGAATTTTCTGTTGCTTACAAATAATGTGCAATGCTTACGATACTTGATGAGAATGATTTGCGGAACTGACGGCGGTGTTGGCTGTTTTTTTCTCAACCAATTGAGGGCTAGGGTTTTTTTTTTTTTTTTTTTTTTTTACATTTATTTCACCGTATTTCTGAAAATAAATTAACGGCCTTTTAATTTTTTGTTCCAGTTTAACTATTTTGTGTTTATTTAAATTGGTATCAATGTAAAAAGATTGGATTCGAGATAAATATTTTTGAATCTATGATGGCAGACATATCTATAGATGAGCTTGCTTTTACAAAAGTTTAAGCTAATCATGTTTTACATTTTTCCTGGCAATGTAACATTATGGCGGTTTAGTTTGGTTTGTCGCTCTACGATCATCTTGTGCACGAGGGCTAAACAGACCGGGACCTGCAGCTTAACGTGGATCATGAACCACTCATTAACATCCATTCCACTGCCAGGATTTGAACCTGAAGCCTGTGGTACCAACGGTCAGAGAGCTAGCCAATTGGCCATCAGGCCGCAACATTAGCAATGGAGTCAGTTTTAGCAATGCAGGAAACATTACTTAATTCCAATGATCAATTTCACTTGGCTGATAAAACTAATTTATAGAGCTGATCATTCAGATAATACACGTAGAGGTTAAGCTAGGTTAGGTTTGTCGTTCTATGGTCATCTGGTGCACACGAGGGCTAAACAGACCGGGACCTACAGTTTAAAGTAAATTCCGAACCACTCACAAATATCCATGCCACAGCCAGGATTCGAACCTGAAGACTGGGATACCGAAGGCCAGAGCGTTATCCAGTTGGCCACCAGGCCGCTTACATGCAGAGGAGGACTGTTAATCGCAGTTGATTCCAGTATTTCTAGCAGATTTTTTAATATTGGCAATCTTCCTTTTTCAGATTATGAAATACAAGCCGTTACAGTACACATTCCGCATAAAACATTTACTATAGTTAACATTTATTGCACCACGGGAATTTTCACTCTTGAATGGCTGGATGCAATTTATCAACAGCTTGTATTAGTTTGGGGGTTTTTAATTCTCATCATCCCATTCTTGGATCCACTTCTATTATAACTAGTTTCGAAACTCTGATCAACTAGATTCTTCATAATAATTTAAATATTATTAATACCAACGCTCCCACTCGTACTACTTAAACTTCAACATCACTTATTGATCTCTCCACTTCCAGTGCAGATATTTATCCCAATTTATCTTATTTTATTCACTCCAATCCTTTTGACAGTGATCACCTTCTGATACAGTTATCTCTTCAATTTTTTTCTCCACTAAAACTTGCAGAACGATCATTTTATGGTCTAAAGTTAATCTTTTTCTTCCTGATTAGCAGAATCTCGATCTTACTTTTTCATCATATTCTGATTTACATTGTTTCTTGTCAAATGCTCTCTTTAATAATAAAAAATATTATATCTCTCACCATGAAAAAAACTCTTCCCTCGTGAAACAATCAATGCAATAGCCTTTTACGATAGAAACGCAAACATTTGCACCTAGCTCGATCTCGACTTTCTTGGAACCGCTGGATTTCTTACAAGAAAATGTCTGCCAAACTTTGTCGATACATTTCTGATCTTAAGAAACAATAGTGGGATTCTGTTTGTTCTTCTACCGGCAATAATGGCAAAATATATAAATTCATACTAGAGACAAAAATCTGGTCAACAATGAGATCTTCCAAACAAGTGATAATTTAGTAATTACAGATCCGACTCAGCAAGCTAATGTGTTAGTTTCTCATTTCAATAAATCCATTGACCACCAGTTTATTCCATTTGATCTTTTCGTTGATTTTAACAAGCATTACAATAGACCTAATACTTTTAACAAACTAAAAGAAACTATTCGCACTGCTTTCAGTAGTTTGGTTTGGTTTGTCGCTCTACGGTCATCTTGTGCACACTTTGGGCTAAACAGATCGGGACCTACAGTTTAACGTGGATTCCGAACCACTAACGAACATCCATGCCACCGCCCGGATTCGAACCTGAAGCCTAGAATACCAAAGGCCAGAGCGCTAGCCCTGCTTTCAATATGTCACCTGGTAGTGATAACATTACTGCAAAATTGATTAAAATTCTTCCTGATCCCTATCTTTTACAGCTTCTTCATATCTTTCACAGTGGTTTATTGGTTTTATTCCTCAGCAATGGGTAACAGCGAAAATCATACTCATCCTTTAACCAGGTAAAGATACCTTACCTCACTCTTACCTCATATCGCCCAGTAGTTTTAACTTGTGATTTCTACGTATATTATCTTTCTAATCGTTAAGACTAATTACTTTTACAATTCATGACAAATTCCATGCTAATCCTTTCAGGAATAGCATGTATTCATTATCACTCCAACATCACAAAATATTTGAAGGGAAAAATGCAAAAAAAAAAAAAAAAAAATTTTTTTTGTCTTCAATAAGACATTTTTTTTGCTTATGACAATTTGGAGAGATTGACTTATTTATAAAATTTTACAGGTCGGCAAAAAGGGAACTTTTGCAAGATGGATAAATAATTTCATTAATAACAGAAATTTTTACATTAAATGCAGAAATTCTGAATATATGAAATTATTTTCCACTCTTGGAGCATAGCAGGAGAGTGTTCTTAGTGCTTTGCTTTTTACAATCTATATAAAAAATATTTTCCTGATTATCCCTTATCATACAGGATGCTTATTATATGCAGATGATATCGTTCTTTTTAGTAATGATAAAACTTTCGGAAAATTGCTTCCAAATAACCCTTCATAAAATCACTCAACGGTGCCAAACTTGGAAATTTACCCTTCAACCTGAAAAGTGCGAAGCAGTGAATTTTTCTTATAAAAAACAACAGCCAACTCAACATCGGTGAATTTGCAATATTCATATCCCGTGAAAACAACATACCCGTATTTTAGGCATCCTCTTCTCTCCAAATCTATTTCCAACAAGATTTTCTGTATCTTAAAAGGAAAGTAATTAAATAGTTGAATGCTCTTAAAACAATTGCGACTAATTCCTGGGTTGTAGGTCCTGGAATTTAATTCAAAAAATAAATTCAGTTCGTAGTTTACTAAAATATGGAGCTCATATTATTATCTCATCCAGCCCTAGATACTTCCAGATACTAAACATTTTGCATCATCATGCTTTACATTTTGTAACACGTCTTTCGAGGTGGACACCGATGCCTATTTTACTAAAAGAAGCCAGTCAAATTTCTTTATTTCAGAGGCTATATATGCTGGCAGAGCACATTTTTCTCAAACATATTTCTTTTGATTCCTCTTCTCTACTCATCCTTTATCTTCGCTAGGGAAATAAAACCCCAACGTTAAAACGTCCCATTTTTCTTAAAAAGAATTTTTTTTTTTTTGCAAATCCTTTGTACAATTTATACATTGAAGTTTCCAATTTAATTCTTAATTTTCCTCCTGTTAGTTTGAACTCTAAAGTCCCCTTTCATCTCAATAATTTGCCTTTTCGAACAAAACTGTTAACTCATCAAGTCATTAAACATCTTTTTGAATAATAAAAAAGTGAAAATTGGATAGATAGAATCATTTTAGCCTCTGATGCATCCAAAACAAATCTTAAATATCCAATAGCAGTCATCAATTCCTTTTTACAAGAGTCTTCATCGGGACAGATTTCAAATTATAGCTGTATTTTCACAGGATAAGCCTTGCACTCCTTTTAACCTTTCAACTTATGTTCTTTCATGTCGTAAATTTATTATCTTCACATATCGTCTATCAGTTCAACAGGTAATGCAGAATTGCAATATTCATTCCAATCGTATCACCCAATTCCTTGGCAATAAACTGCAAAATCTTTGCAATAGCATTTTATCCATCGAATTCATCTGGTCCCTAGGACATTTTGGTATTACAGAAAACGAACTAGCCGATACTCTTGCTAAATCTGCAGCAGATACAATGTTTCATATTTCAACAAAAAATAAAACAAAGTACAACAAATTGAATGGATAACTAACATTAAATTTCTCGGATTAATTATAAACAACAAACTTTCGTTTCGACCTCATAATAAAAATATCAAAGAAAAATGTTGGAAAAATTTTTATCTCACTCTAACTTTTTAAATTAACTTTTTCCAACAAAATTCTTCTCTACCAACACGTTCTTAGGCCAGGGGTCGGCCACCTTTTGAGTCGGAAGAGTCAAAAATTACAATTTACAAAATTTCAAAGTTTTTAAAGAGCCACAAAATTTTTTCTTGCCAACAATAAATAGTACTCGCATAAATAAAGTTTTTTGATAAAAAAAAAACTAATCTATTTATTCATAAGAAAAAATATCTATTTATCATATATAAGTAGTGTTTTTCACAACAAATTAGATAATACATATATATATATACATAATTATTAGATAATTACTTATTATTTAAGTAAAAAATTAAAACAATTAAACATTTACTTACAGCACTAACTTGTACTTCAATAACAAACAATTGAGCAAACAAATTCAATGGGAGCGATTGCTTTGCATGGTTATTCAAGTAGAAAATTTAAACTTTACTAAACAATGTAACTTGTACTTAAAATAAAAAAAAAATAACATACATTTGAGCAAACAAATTCAATGGGAGCTTTGGCTTTGCATGGTTTTAGAAAGTTTGGCTCATAACTTGTTGTTTTAAGTTTCAAACACGACTCTAAATTTTCATTCGTTAGTTGGCTTCTTACTTTACTTTTAATTATATTCATGCAAGAGAACGCTTGCTCGCTCGAATATGTCGATCCGAAGATAGTCAACACTCCAAATGCCAACTTCTTCACCTCACTGTAGCAATCTGGAAGACTATTCCATGCGTCGAATATAAGTGCCTCAACTCGCGGCATTTCTTTTAAAGCTATCCACTTTTGTTGCGTTACGACATACATTTCTGGACTTCCAACTTGCTTTTCAACTCTATAAATTTTCCACACCACAAAGCTTTACTTTTTAAATCGATCAATTGCATTTCTAGAGATCCAGTATCAATTCCAAATGGCTCAATGAGGATTTACAATGAATGCTAGAGTGATTTTGAATTGCTCAAATCTGTCAGCAAATTCATCTTTAATTTTTTTATAACTGTGCTGAAGTACCTCGTGTCAACAGTTACACTGGTTTTATCGCGATATTGCTTTAGAAATTGAAAATGAAGTAATTTACCGCTCTGAATATATTCTGCAAAAGGAATTATTTTTTCTTCAAAACAAACCAATTCTTCTATAAAAACATAGGCTGGGTTTCCCTTTCCTTGCAGTTTTAGATTCAACTCATTTAATTTCGCTGGGATATCCACCATAAAGTAAAATTCTTTCAACCATTTGCCGTTCTCTAATTCAGGGTGATTAATGCCTTTTTTATTTAGGAATGTATTTATTTCATTCAAGTACAAAGCAAAACGTTTCAACACCTTACCTTTGGAAAGCCATCGCACTTTATGGTGAAAAAAGAGTTCGGAATACTGAGTCTCCATTTCGTTTAAGAATTCTTTACACTGACGATGGTAGAGTGCTTTTGACAAGATGCTGTTAACAATCTTGATTAACACATTCATGACCTCAACTATTTTGGCAGGAAATGTTTGGGCACAAAGCGCTTCTTGATGTATTATGCAGTGAAACGTAAGAATTTCGTGGTTTAATTTGCTCTGAAGAATCGTAGTTGCCCCTTTATTTTTTCCTGTCATACTTCTGGCTCCCTTAGTTGCTATGTTGTAGTTAGGTATCTTATTTGGAAAAAAATATGTATAATATGTATTTTAAAAATATAATACTTATTACGTTACCTACCTTTACTTCGGTTTTTATTATTATTATTATTATATATATATATATGTAGATGCATAACTTTCAGAAGATAATTCGCTTCTAACTCTTTTATTTGAAACAACAAATTATACGTCACTGCCAAAGCATTGATGAAGACGCCAAATTGTCTTGCGTCGAAAGCGCATTAAAACCTACATAGAAACATCCGACGACGGTGTCATTCGAGAGCTTCCGAATATCCGCTTTTTTTTTTATTTTTATAAAATAAATAATATTTGCGTATGGAACTAAAGAGCCGCAGCTTCACATCCAAAGAGTCGCATGTGGCTCGCGAGCCGCAGGTTGCCGACCCCTGTCTCAAGCCTATCCTTATCTATGCTGCCCAATCCGGGGTCCAGCTGCAAAATTTAACAAAAAGGCTGTACAAATTATTTAAAACAAACTTGTTCGTATCATCACTGGTGCACCCTGGTTTGTCCGCAACTCTACAATTCAACAAGATTTAAAAATTGATTCTATTGCCAACTTTTATAAAACTTTCTAGAAATTTCTTCAATACTATTGCTACCCACGAAAACCCTCTCATCTACTATATTTACGCAATTGAATGGAAAATACAAGTAACTCAGACAACCATAATTTCATGATCACTTATTTTTTCTACTTGTGTTCAATAACTTTCAATTTTTCTTCCAATATTAATTCGCATTCATTTCCAATTTTTATTCCAATGGTTTATTTACTCCCATCGCATTTTAGATATTTTACTTCAGCACATACTCATTTTCGCTCTGTAAGATTTATTACCTAAACAAGCTGACAGTAACATTTCGATTTTCTCCAACGTACTTTTTCTCCCCTTTGACCTTGGTTCCTAAATGAGCCTTTTGATCGCAATAATTTATTCCACTCCACTCCAATTTGTTTTTTTCTCCCAACTTGCCTTAGATCTCTTTTGAGTTCTTCGGTCATTGCAGTTGATTTTATTATTTTACATACACTCCCTTGTATGAATGATATTTTTCTGCTTTTTGCTCCATCGTTTTGCGCTCTTTACTGGTCATAAATTTCATGTTACATTTTCATCATCCATGTTTTACATTTTTCTTTCCACAATTTATACGATTATTATCTATTTATTCATCGTGACTTTTTTTTCCTACATCCATCACATACCACTGAGTAGATGAAAGCTTCGCGTTCAGACACTCGACCTCTTTATTCAACTTACTAGTAGTAGTAGATAAAAATAACAGAGCAGTGGATCAACAAAGCATTGTGTAAAGATTAAATTATTTAAGAATTAAACTCTCTCTTCTTTTTATAAACAGTTAAGGGCATGTTACTCTTTTATTTTTAAATAAAATTTTTATTTTTTATTATAGCAAATTTTCTCATTAAGCATTTGTAATTTATAATTATAACAGGAGGTGCGTGGGTTACTCCATTGGTACTCTGATAACTGACACAATTTCGCACTTTGCAAATTGGATAAATTGAGATAAAGCAGCGTCAGCGAGCTCAAAGTATCAAGTCAAGTTTAGGTTCGTAAACAATCGCCGAACAAGTACTGTTTTCATGTATCGAAATCCCGAAAAGATTGAAAAGCATCAATTTAAATTTGGTTTTAAATAAAAATTTCTGAAATGAGTCCATATGTATTTCTCGCAGCTGGAATAATTGGTGCAGTAATTGCTGTCTTAGTATATTTCAATGAAAATGAACCTGCAAGAACAGCACTTTCACAATATCAGCAGCGACCATCACGAAACTACAATGAAGATCCAATATGCATTATTTGCTGTGAAAATGAACGCTCAGTAAAATTTTTGCCTTGTGAACATAGTTGTTTATGTAGACAATGTTATAACATATATAGGGAACAGAGTAATCGGTGCCCCAAATGCCGTGGAAGAATATATAGCACATGCAATATATAACCATGTTCCAAATTTGATGTTTGAGCGATGCCTATTAAAATTGCACATTTTTGCACAAGCTGGAAATTATATTGACATACACATCAGTGGTTTTATGTATTAAGAATTTGTGACTGTTATACTGATTCCCTTTAGATTGATTTAAACAGAAACAAAATTATACCTTATACAAATTTAAATATAGGATGCAAAGTAGTTATGGTTATTAACAATTATATCATTAAAATGTCTTGAATGCATTACAAAATTTTGTGATGGTTTCTTTTTAAATACTGTCATTTGTTTATTGCTTTTTTTCCGCTTAAATATGATAAATGTATTATTCATAAATTTTTCATAATTCATGTTAAATTGTAAGAAATTATAAACACACTTGCAACAATATTGTTAATTATTTTAATTGAAGTGCTTGCCAATTAAATTTTATTATAAAATTGTGATAAATTCTAATTTGATGTACATTGCATTTGTATCTTTTAAAGTTTTTATAACTTTGAATGATATATTATTGAAAACCAGTTTTTCACAGAAGCAATTGTGTATTTCGAATCTTGTAAATAAAAAATAAAGCATTGAAAACTTAAATTTATGAAAGGAAAAAAAAAATTTTTCAACATTTATTCATCATTAAATTGATTTAAAATTTATCTTACTGCAAAATATACATACATGGAATGATGTATTAATATAATTGAATAAAAAACATTTTCTAGAAAATTAAAATGTGTGGGTTTTAAATTGTAAATTAATGGCTACTATCATTTATAATTGATGTGACAATTGTCTAAGTGTTTGCCAGCTGCATTAGAAAAAAAAAATAATAATTATAATTCATGTAATTTTTTATTATTTTTGTGGGATCATAGTTAATATTTTAAAAGAATTGAAAGTTTCTTTCATAATTTTGAACATTGATTCAATTTACAGTAAATATATTATATTTATCATTTAAATTCTATATAATAAAGATATTTAAGTAAAGGAAATTAATTTTTAAAAATTTAGTAATGCTGATAATTTTTTAAATGATTAAGATTTAGTGATGATAGTTCCATATTTTTATTGTTGTGTGTATATTATGTATAATTTTAATGTTTACACTTTTGTTTATTTAAATTCTTTATGTGCATTGCATCATTCATATTTTTTAATTCTATATTATTTGAAATGAATATTGTTATAATATATTTTAAAGCTTCATTTTACTTAATATATAGAAAAATATTGACATTTTTATATTTATTTACTGTTTTTTATATAATCCATATTCAATTATTAGACATTCCAACATCTTATGCATCAAAAACATAAAAAAATTTATGTAAAAAGAGACTATTATGAAAGTGTTTATTATAACAGAGAGATATATAATAATAATAGAATATTAGGAAATGTTTTTTATAACATTTTTCAACAAATGTAGTGAAATTTTATCTTAAACAAGGTATCAAAAATCATTTGCTTATAAAAAATAATCTACAAGTTTTTATAATAATTGCATTCAAAAAATGAAGTCTGGACAAAAAAATGTCAATTATAAAAAGATAAAAATGTGATTTTTTAAAAATTTCTATATAAATTTGTTTCATTCATCCAATATATTTGAAAATTTTTTATGGTCAAGCTATGTTTGTTAATATATTGGTTTAGTTTTAAAAAGTAGCAAATATTGAAATATTATTATTTTTGATTTTATCAAAATAATTGAACCAGTTATTCCAATTTTTATTTTATATAGAAGATTATCCTTATGGAATTCGAGGAATACTTATGGAGGGCTATATTTTTAACTGATTTTTATCAAAGATAATTTAAGAAAATTAAGACTTTTTACAGATAATTAAAAAAAAAAAAAATGTAGTTTCTATAAAAGTTATTCTTTCTGAGATATATACTATAATAAACATTAGATCTTGATCTTGTAAACATATATAATACTGATAAATTAATAATTTTGTTTCATTTCTACAGATGTTCCATCAAAAAAGAAGCTTCCCTCCTTCGATGAGGGATATGTCAATAACAAGTTCCATTTTTTTTTTTTTAAATAAAATCGATAATACTTTCTATTATTTTTTTGTTTTAATTAATTTTTATATATCTATCAATACTTTAAAAATGTGTGAAAATTTATTAATTATAACTATATTCAAATTATATTATATATGTATATAAAATAATTTGTAAATTATTCTGTCATCTGGCATGTCTTATAAATGCAAATAAATGAAAATTACAAAAAAACCCTAAATATTTCATTGATAATTTACAGTGGCAGCTGATGTTATAAATAAAATAAAGGCATAATATCTGTGATACATACTGCTACTTAAAACTCCATAGAAATATTCTACCATTTGTGTTAAAAAAATAGAAAATGTAATGATTATATGATAATGTACTGTAAATGTGAGAAAATGGTAATTTATTTAGTTTCTTCTTGTTTTATAAACAATATATTTGTTTCCTGAAAAATTAGCTTATTTTTTGTCTCCTTTTTACAGGGCATATTTCTAACAATCCATTGTTTTTATTAAGTTACTTATTTCTGTATCAAAATTCTTTTAAAAGCAGATATAACATTGTAAAGAATTATTTTCTCTTACTAATTCAATAGGATTTGCTTTTTAAAATTTTGGTCTCCCAATTACTTGTTAATAAAGTGTTTTTTTTTTAAATATTTGTACAGAATGTTTATTTTTTGACAGTTTGAAATGCAAATTTAACTACCAATAATAATAACAAAAAAAAATAAAAACCCTAATAAAATCAGATAAAAAGCATCATATTATAATTCATATTTGTTCCGTCTCGTAATCTAATTGCTAAATAAATACCAACAGTTAAAAACAGGTGCATTATGTATAATTCATGGCAATGAAAAATTTAATATTTTAATTACACTGGCAATTAATTTTTCAGTAAATATAATTTATTTTTTTAAAAATTTAAATCTTAGAACTTTACAAAGGCCATAGTGTTCAAACCTTGAGAAGCTAAACAGTCTTATTAGTGATTACACATTTAAAAAAAAAAGTTCATATCATCATTTATACCATAAACAACTTACTTTTCTTCATAATTGTCTGTAACATGAAATTCATTTTCAGTATACAAACTATAATTCGGCATCTCTGTAATCATTAAGGAATGAAATAAATGCCTCTTTTTAAATTATATATCTAGAATAAAGTTTTATAAATTCAAACAATTTTATTTAGTTTTTTTCTTGAATAAGTATTATAATTAACGTGTATAAAATGAAAATTTTACTGTACAGATGTAACTTCCTACCATCAGTCTAGGCATTAGATTAACAGTGAATTGCATAAATTTGTTTTATGATAGTCATGTAAAACATAAAGAATGTTAAAATATAAAAATCTTAAAAAATAATCAGTTCATTCAACATTCTCTAAAAGTACAAATAGATTGAACCTCTAAAGTGAATATCAACTAGTTATAACACTTTATAACATATTTAAAATGGCATGTACACAATAGCAATGTGGCAACTATGAAGAGGCTTTTTATGTTCATAAAATATTTATATGTAATATATATCAAAGTGCAGAATTATAAATGCTAATTATTTTAAATTGCTAAGAAATTAATATTAAACCTTAAATCTATTCCATTGTCATTTTTACTTTCTTTTCCATTAACATGCTGCCCTATCATTTTATAAACATTTTAAAAGATGTCTTCTGGTTTACTTTAAAAAAAAAAAGACTTTTTAAATATTTAAAAATATATATTTGAATTCTTATTACATTTAAAATATAATGATCTTTCCTTCCTCCTCCCCCCCCATAGATCTACTTATCTTCTCAATTAATCAACAGGCAAATATAAAAATATTTGTTTGCCATTAATATTTTTATAATGATTTTACTAAAAAATAATTTATACAGTAATTTAAAATACTAAATTACAGATCTTTCATTTTTATTACATCCGTGTCCGATCTCGCAGACTTTGCACAGCCTGTTCTAATCATACATGAAATATATTTAAATTATTACCTAACCTCATATTGATTTTAACCACTTAAATTTTAAAGGTAAATTCTGCACCAGATTATATTTTAAGAAACTGAGATTTGAGGGGATTTTTTTTAACACCATATGTGGTTTCCTAACTTTTTATTTTTTTCGAACTATCTTCTGCTTTAAAGCTCTAAATTCATAGAAAATTGAAGTCAGGGAAAATTCGGCAGAAATCTATTTCTGGTGTCTGTTGGGAAATTCTGAAATTATTCTTTTAGAACAGGGATATCTGAACTACGGCTCATGGGCCAATTTAATTTCATTGTAAAATTTACAATATTAATAAATCATACAATATAATAATCGTTTATGTAATGATGAATTAAGATGCACAAATGTCATAATAACAAAATTGAACATTTTATATTAATTAATGATATAAGATTTGTTCCAAATACTTACAACGTGTGACGTACATAGGTAATTCACATAATGAAATTAAATATAATTATGATTAAGGAAATTTATGCAGATGTAACCTTCCATTAAACAGTTGTTTTGGATCAAGTGTACTAGTGGAAATTACCAGCAGTGACTTCGGATATACATCAGTTAAGTTATACAAACTATGTATTTATAGATACATTTCATTTTGGAAAATATATTTTTTTAAACAGATTAGTTCTAAAAGCTGAAAAAAAAAACTACGAGGAAATTTATTCAACTGATCAAACTGTGAGTGGAGGGCTCAGATAAAATTCCAGCAATGATGAGTTTAAATATTTTTCTCTCAAAATATCTCTACTCTTAAAAATCAATTATTTTTATTTGATGTTCTGAGCTAAGGGTTTCTATGTTGGCGTTAAAAGGATTTTGAAAAATCTTGATATCGTTTGCAATTGCATCAAAATCTGAAAAACTAGATATAAAATTCATTTTTAGAGCACCCAAACTTCATTTGCAAAATCTACTAGTAATAATGTCTTAATTGAATGTTTGGCAAGAATTAAAATGCGATTATTATCAGTTGTGATTGAAATAAAACAATTTTTTGCAGAAAGGACTTAGTATGAGTGTGTGGCGGTATTGTAAAGGTTGCGTAGTGTTATTAAAATCCAGACGGCAAAATAAAAGACGATAATCAATTTTCACAATTACGACAAGTTTATTCTACTTCGAACGCTTACTACGTTCTATTTTTATTCTAGCGGGAAAATTCCCTTTTTTTAACAGTGAAAGTAGAAGTCGTTCAATTTGTATTCCATTTTACATCAATAGGTGTCGCTACAAGTGTATAAATCAAGCCGAAGCTGACTTTCTCTTTGTAATTTTAAATTAAGGTAATTTAGATCAGTTAAATTTGTATAAAATGATAATTTCCATAACCATTCATTATTTTGTAATGTTTTGAAAGTAAAGCAGCTTTTCATACTGTTCATAATTTTTTATCTATCATTGAAACAAAAATAACACCTGGGCGGTATTTAAAACATACATTGACTTATCCAGGGCTAAACGGAACCAATTTTTGCTAGACACCTGAGTTAATATATTTTCTGCATTATTATTTACACTTCAAGCCGCAGTGTTTGGTGATAAACTGGTGTTTTTAAATAAATTAGCTTTTTCTGGACACATTTCTTCTTCAGCGATCATGTAATCCTTGATTAATTTGCCGTCACTAAATGATTTATCATGGTTCACTATTGAATGAACCACGCAGAAACTAGCAAGAGTTATGGCGTTTTACGTATCATTTACTTTTTTAAACAATAATTTCTGAGATTTCAACATGCCTTCAAAGATTATTATTTTTTTAACTATAGGCTATGTAAATGTGGAGTAATATGAGAATGTTTTGTCTTATAATAACGTTTTACTCTGTATTCTTTGAGGGCTGATATTGTTTCTTTCAAATTAAGCACATTGTCTTATTACTTGACTCAATCATACAATATTGATATTCCCATTGCTCTTTAAATGTTGTTCACTAATTATGTATCTTTAGTTTCTTTTCCATATATATATGCATATAATTTAAATTATAATAATGCACCTATCGCACCAAACTAAAACTTCGGAACTGTTGAACTCAAGTCGTCTTTCGTATTTAAACCACGCGTGCTCGGAACACATTTGTAAATCCTCGACAGTACTTTAATTCTCAAAACAAGCGATCACACCAAGCATTTTCCAGAAGTTCAAGTTCTACTACTCGCTACAAAATTGCGCGGTATACTTCGATTAATGGAATAAAAGCATAATTGACATTTTTGTTTAATTCCGCCGCTCCCCAGAAGATGGTGCTGTGATACTGTAGGGCAATATGACATCTAAACCACAATGGTATGTTCTTTGACACTTGATCGTAAGTACCAATCTTTGATTACAAACGGAATCGAATCCCCACCCCCCACCCACTTTGCGCCATAGATACCTCACTCCCTGGCTAGTTCCGAAATGAAAATCTGTGTGTTATTCAAAACTACAGCTTGTTGGTATTGATGAACTAGCTAGTCTTGGCCCTTGGTACTAGCGGAGGAATCAGTAGGGTTCTTAGGCTAAAAAGTCTGGAAACCACTGGTCAAACTTACTTTCCTTACCACACTCTTTTCAAAAAGAAAAAAAAAAAATACTTGGTGTCTCTCTCTCTTGAGAATGTACCTTACCTTCTCTAAGCAAATAATGTTAAAAATATAATAAAATGTTTTATTCTTTTATGAAGACATGTCAAATAAAGATGCTGTAAATAAAAGACACCTTGAAATTATAAAATTTTTCATTAAAACGTAACATTTCTTACATATATTATAATAATGTAAAGTTCCGCCTCAAATCCTTATGTATTTATTATATTATTTATTTTTGATAGCATTGTTTTTATATATACAAAGCAGAACACATGAATACAAAAACCAAAGGAGAACAAACGAGGAGTGATTTAGAAACACGACCATCTTGCAGGAGAAAATCTGCTACTTAAATTCAACTATACACAAATAGATAACAAAACCATCATAACATTTCAATGCAAAAATTCTAAATTGCCACATATACAGACTTTTCAAAAAAGGAAGAAATTGTGCGAATTCCAAAATGCACATAAACTGTAAAAACGAAATTTTAAATCATTTAACATAACCAAGAGTCAAATTTTTGGACGTCAAAAACTGCACTGGCAGATTAAAAAAGAACAAAAAAAAAAATAAATAAATAAATAAATAAATATACGATGACAGGGTGTCAAAACGTTTTGTCTAAGAAATTCATAAAACGCAATGGAAATTATTAAATCAAAAGAAAATAATTATAATTTCTTGGAAATAAGGGAGACGTATATGAACCATATTAAGTTCATTATGAGCTATTATATATAGATGGTGGAACCAGGGCCGGATTTAGATGAAAAGAGGCCCTAGGCTATTCCACTTATTAGGCCCTTTCACCTCTCATTCTTAAGTTTGTAAATTACATGAGAGATAATAAAATACATCATTACTGTGATATATATCAATATGTTAAATGAAAGATGTTGTGATTGGTACTAATCTTTATAAAAAAAATGTGGCACGGTTAATAAATAAAAAAAAAAAGTCGAGAACACTTATTTGGATATTTATTATCAGCACCCTATATAACGATAACCCTTGTAACAATAACTAATCAAACATAACACACAACATTTACAAAGAAACAAAATCAAATAATAAAAATCTATAACTACGAAAATAAAATATGCAATTAAAATTATCATATTTTCTATCAAATTAAATTACACAGATTCAATACATTGAAGATTAAAGCAAATTCAATTCAGATAAATTTATTTCATAATTTCTCCTTATTTTCGATTCAGTGTTTTAGTGTTTACTATTTTTAGAATAGTGTAATTCTAATTTTTCTAACATTTTGAATGTAGACCCCTCTTGATCTTGAGGTCCTAGGCTGAAGCCTAGTTAGCCTATAGGAAAATCCGGCCCTAGGTGGAACCAACAACAAGCAGCGTAAATCGAGGTACAACTTTGCATAGAAATGCATATATATTTTGATTAATTGACTAACAAAAACAATAGTTTTAAAGAAAATATTTAATAACATTGCAGATCTTTATACAGTTAACCAACAAACGGAAGTGAAGATTCCAACTGGCAAAATTTTAATTGCCTCTCAAATTAAAAAAAAAACAACAACCTAAAATCTATTCATGAATTTCGATTAACTCTTAACAAGGGACGTGCTGTGTCACAGACCACTCAACATGTTTGTCCCATCACCCCTATTACATGTTTCCTCTAGCTTCTTGTTTTGTGACCTTGAACATAACACCCTCTTCAATCAGTTAAAAGTTCAAAGAACATCTAAATGAAATATCAGAATGATATTTTAATTTAAAAATTTTGAAAAATTTGCAACGATTCGTGGTCTTTGAGAGAATAAGTCCCCTGTTATGTCCTACATCAGGGGTCTCCAAACAACTACCCGCTGGCCAAATCCGGCCCGCGATAGCGAATAGCTTATTGTTGCTGTAATAAGTTGGATAAAAAAAATACAGAATGATAATAACTCGGTTTTATTTACTTGCTAGGTAAAGCTTAATGACAAGCATAATACGCAGAAAATTTAACTTAAGCATAACAACTAACAAATAATTGAAATGAATCCTACTAACATTATAAACTAGTAAACATCCTGCAGTTACCCTCGATAGTTATGTTGGGGTAAAGAGTATTGCATATGTATGTATATCGATGTTTGGAATATATATATCCTGAATCAAATATGATTTTTATTCTGAAAATCCCTCAGGAACGGAAAAGCTAAATTAACGCCAATGAAACAGTGGGGTATCCACTTGTCGTCAAGTGTGACAGTCGTATCGATAAACACAATAGTAATTGTAGTAATTGAACCAACGAATTTAGTAAGCGTATGCTCGCTCAGAGTGCGTACTCGGCGACTAGTCTAGAAATTACAGATAATGGCAGAAAAATTAAAATGGCTTTCGATCTTGGTACTTACTGGAGTAAACAGTCTGGCCCTAAGGCTGGAAAGTTTGGAGATCCCTGTCCTACATTTTCATCTCCTCTGTTAGGATTAATCCTGTTTTAGTATACTTTATTGGAAGGACATCAACCAAATTCTATGTATAAATAGAACAAAAATTGTTACCTTTTGATTATTTTATATTGGCAAATATCTTTATTTAAACATAAAATTGCAAGGGAATTTCAAATTAAATGTAAAACATTTCTTAATAAAAAATATTCTTTTCTCTCTCTCTAAATTATAAATAAAATAGCATCGAATTATTAAGTTACTTTTATGATGAAATCTTATTTTTCATTCAAATGTAACCATTTAAAAACTTATGCATTTAAATTTTTTAAAGTTTCTAATAAATAATCGTCTATACGTTTTGAATTACAAATATATTTCCTTTATATTTATATTATACAGGGTGATTACAATTAAAGTCGCACTTGCAGAATACTGTAAAGAAAGAAACCCTCGTCAGAATGAGTTCAAATTTGAACTGAAGATACTTGATGAAAGGGGAAACGGTATGGTATCAGAAAAAGTTCCAAAGTGTATCAATAGATGGTGCTGTATGCTATAAAAAAGTGGATTCGGCTACCAGTGACAAATTATGACGACTTTGGCATGAGTTGCATATTAAACCAACTGTATTGTTTAATGTGCTTGATTATTTTGGTTTTTTTGACGGAAAAAATAACTTCGAAGTCATTCAACAGTTATGGCACTGTTAGTGGAAAGCCCATCCACCACGGCAAGGTCGTATCACATTGGATGGGAAAATTCGGTTTTTAATTGTTCTTTGGCCAAAACCGTCATAAGAAACAACGAAAACGACTGTTAATTATCGTGACACATGTTCAACATGCTGTCCACCATTTTCCGCCACAAGTTGAAACCGACAAACAGCATGTTCCACAACAGACCGAAGTGTCTCATACGTCACGTTGTTAATGTTGTTGCGTAATCCGTGTCTTCAACTGAGCTAAATTTGCAATATGGCCACTGAAAACATTGTTTTTTAGATAACCCCATAGTCAGAAGTGACAAGGATTGACGTCTGATTATCTTGTATGCCAGATTATTGGAAAAGGACGTCTGGTAATTCTATCACTTCCGAAACGCTTCTTAAACAGTTGCATCAATGGTTTTGCAATATGCAGAGGAGCACCAATTTGCATGAAAAGGATTTTATCCAGACATACACGATACTGAAGTGTTGAAATGACCTGGCGAGCAAAATGGTCTCATTAACGGTGCAGATAACGAAGCCCGCAGGACCCACCTCCTCGAAAAACAATGGTCTTACAATAAACGATGCCGTCAAATGCACCCCACTCTTACTTTTGCAGAATGAATTGACATTTGCAAATGCTTTGGTGCATTTGCAAATGTATTTTCCATATCCCAATAATGTTGCCCATATCCTGCAATTTCTGACCCTGACAAAGCTTTGGAGAGAGAAATGGGCCTCATCTGTCCACAAAATGTTCCATGGCCAATAACTGTCCACTTCCATGCGAGCAAGAAATTCAGGAGCAAACATGTGTCTCACTGGCAGGTCAGCAGAGAGCAATTCCTGAACATGGGTTATTTTGTGTGGATAGCAGTGCAGGATATTGCATGAAATTTTATGTACTGTGCTCACATGCACGTCGGAAGATTGGGCAATTCCCATTACACTGCACGTTTGCACACCACTGCTCACTCCTTCTTGTAAAATTGTGGCTACAACTTCTACTTGTGGCTACAACTGATTCCCCCCCTCTGCCTGATTCACCTGTCACTTCGAATTTTTTAATCATTTTCTGCAGACATCGGACCACAGCCTTTTTTTATACCCTTTAATGACCGGAATGTCTTTAAAGCTGCTCGAGCACAGTCGCCGTTCTTGTAAAAGATCTTCACAAGCAGAGCGCGATCCTTCATTAATAGACTCATGCCAAGCTGCTCAGATGCAATTTGAGGAGACAGTCTTGGATTCATGGAATCCCTTGCCCCAGTAGGGGCCTTAAACTCCTGTCTTGGGATAGAGAGCATTGATAGAATAAACACGGGTTATTAAAAGCCATTTAAATGATCAAGGTATGTCTAATCAAAAGTAAATAAACATATGAAAAAGTAAAATTAGAAAATCATGGATCTTTTAAAAATAAATCCTTAAGAAAAATTAAAGAAGAAAAGTTAAAACACTACGGAATGGGGTTGCCATTGCTAGAAATGTTGACTAAAGGAACAGGCCAGGGTCGAACCCGCAGCGAGAATGACTGAACCAGTTCGTCTAGGTAAATTGTAACTTATAAAGGACCGCCTTTGGGCGTTTAGCAATCTCCGGCAGTGTGAAATCATATCTCGGAAGATTACGAATTTCATCATTCGGAACATGTTCAAGATTTGCATAAAAATTTTCAGCAAGCTTGGGCATAAAACTTTGAATACTAGGGAGGGCAAGACAGTGACAAATGTCATCATTTCTAAAGTACCATGGAGAGTTAGTAATTTATTTTCAATTCTTTTAATGTAGTTAATATGGTAACTTGCACCAGAACCCCAAACTGGGCTAGCATAAGTTATAATGGGGCACATATAATACATATAAATGATTATATTTTTTTTTCAAGTGAAAGGGGGGAAATTTTATTAATGAATGGGTAGAGCATGTAAAGACAAGTATTATATTTAGTTTTAATGTGATTAGTGTATGTAAGTTTGCTATCAAGGAAAACTCCCAGATACTTAGCAATGTTAGACCAGTTAATCCTTTAGTTAAATAGATAAATGTTAGGAGGAAGGATTCTTCTCCTCGCAAATAGTACAGCCTCGGTTTTGTCAACATTAATTTTAATTTTCCATCTAGTAAGCCAAGCGTCGAGATGTGAGAAATAATTTGTAAAGTTGTTTTAAAGGCCTTGAATAATTTTTGAGGTTGTTACGACAGCAGTATCATCCGCGTAAATTCCTAGCTTAATTAAGGTAGATTGTGGTATGTCATTGATATAGATGTTGAAAAGAATTGGGTTCATTAATGAGCCCTGAGTCACAACCGCGGTGATACTCCTACATGTAGATAGCGAATTATTGACTTTTACTGAGAAGGATCTATTGTTTAAGTACGATTTAATTAGAAGGATTAAATAAAAAGTAAAATTGTGAGCAATCAGAGCATTGATCCAGACTCTGTCAAACATAAGTTAACGGCTGATGTTTAGTTAGAGTACCGAGGGTTATACCCTGTACCTCCATATCAATAATTAATATTAAAGTTACAGAATTTAAAAGAATAAAATAAAAGCGCACATGCTCTGTAAAATTTCAGGAGAACGCCACATACCCCGTGTTTTTATACAGAATGCAATCTGTCGCGCGCATGCGTGTCTTTTAGTTTGTATAGTATGCTACTTGCAACGTCATCTATTGATACAATTAAAAAAAATTTCTGATGCCATACCGTTTCCCTCTTCTTCAAGTATCTTCATTTCAAATTCGAACTCATTCTGACGAGTGGTTCTTTCTCTACAGCATTTTGTGAGTGGGCCCTTTAATTATAATCTTCCTGCATTTCCATTCCTTACTTTTAGTTCTAGATACATCTTTATAAAACTCTTAACTTCAAAAAAATTTATACTTTATGTAAATTGGTCTCTTTATTTCTTTTCAAGTTTGTTAATATATATTTATATAAATATAGTATATTTTTTAAATATAATCGAAAGTATCTTTATCTTTAAATTGACCACGCAAATTCAGAAAATAGCAAAGAATAAACATATAAAAAGTAAGTAAAAAAAACCCCTCTTATTCAAACAAATACTTCTTTAATATATAGATACATAATTTCTATAAAATCATTAATTCAAAAGTTGTTATAACTTTATTTAAATATATATTCCCTCTATGATTATATATATATTTTTGTAAATATAATACACTTTCTAAATATTAATAAAAAGCATAGTAATCTTTAAATACATAATACAAATTTAAACATTAATGAATAAACACACAAAATTAAGTAAAAATTATTTTATTGATAGTTATAAGTAAGATGATTCAAAATCATAATAAAATTTATAAATATATACATTTTCCTTATCAACCAGTTAAAGTTTGAAGTTTTCTTTTTTGTATCAAATTTTTTGTCACTTTTTTTTTTATAAATTTACAATAGTTATTTAATAAAATATTAGTTGCTAGTTGAATTATTTACTTTAGAATAAATTAATTTAAATGCCCATTATCAAAAGGCTCATCATTTAAAAAAAATCACTTTCATTAATAAAATTAAATGATAAATTTGTTATAGTTATTCTTTGAATTCAGAAATGAATGTTCATTAGAAAGTAATTTTTTTACAGTGAAGTATGTATAAACTATTAAATTAACTACATTGGGCATAGGATGTAATGACCTACCTTTTTCCAGATCTTCAATGAGTTAATAAGTGCTATTGAGTTCTAAAGATTTATTCAAAACCAATAATTTTGTGCATGCATCATATTTTAATTTTTTTTAATGTTGTTTGAATAATATTCAAATAAATATGTTAATACAAAAAGATCAGAATCTAAATCTTTTCGAATAATATTTTGTATAGTTAATCATCTATATTTATTTGAAACTAATGTTAATGATAGAAAATTTTGCATTCTTATTTTAGCCTCCACTTCAAATTTGTCGAATTGATATTAAATATTGAGATCCTATAAATGCTCTATATTTACCAAAACAATCCCTTAAAGCATCTGTTAAAGAAAACATTTAAACTTCAATTTATTTATAAAATATTTTGCCATTTGAAAAAAAAAAAAAAAAAGTGAAAGGATAAAGTGTTTCTTTTGTAAATATTCCTGTTTTGCAATTTTTTGTTTTTCCTTGAGTCTAATCATAATATTGTTTTATTTAAAAAAATCTAAATTTTTTTCAGTCAGCATCAGAAAAATTGGTGCTTGGTATGGGTCAAGCAAATGTTGGCCTTTAGAAGGTGTTTTAATATTTACTATCATTCACCATGTATAAATTATGGAATATAGATGTTATTTTATAATTAACTAAATTATGTTGTTCTCCTAAATTTTGAAGACCATGAATGACAAATTTATTAAATATTTTAAGAACAAGCTTTACATTTTGTTTTTCTAGACTTGTAAGAAAAAGTGCTTTAAAGGTAAACCATAAATATAGTTTACTAGGTCTTGCATTCTATTTTATGTAAGTGCTTTAATGTTGAAAAATTAGCTTCTAACTATGGAGACTTATCAAAATCCTTAAAATACAAATATTGGCTATTTTTTTCTATTAATCCAATTGTTTTGTATACATTTTAATGTGTACACTGTAACTATGACACAAAATAATGGTTCAGTAAGAACACAAGGATGCTCATAAACATATTTTATGTTGGGAGGAGAGGAAAAATATGATATTGCTTTTCTTAGTATTTAAAGATGAACAAATGTTTCTTAAAGTTCAAGGATGATTATATATCCTGAATTCCATAAAAAGTTATATGTATGAGGAGATATAGAATTTAAAATAGAACAAAATATAAGTATTTCAATGGAATACGACAAACTAAATTTATTATAAATAAACAATTTCATTTTATCTATTAACTTAACTACTTGCATTTTTTAGTAAAATAAGTATTAAATCAAAAGTAGATGACAAAATGTCTTCATTTTTAGACTTATCCTTGAGAAATAAAGTTTCCAAAATTTCATTAACAATAATAATATCATTTACTGATACAGGAAAGTGGTACTTACCCAATTTAGTTACCCTTAGTTGTTTAACAAATGCTGACAGTATTAGATTACTTACAATAGCACTACTTTCGATAACTAGTTGTTCTATGTTAGTTAGTAAGAAAACAATAAACTCATCTTTATAAAGAATAAAAAAATTTTCTGTAATATTTGAAGATTTTAAACAATTAGTCAATATCGAGAAGTTCGAAAATCTATTCTTTTTTCATTCGATTTGAATCGAAGGATTATGTGGGGATACGAAGCAACAAGGACTATAATCCCCTAATCACTATATAGGAACAGTTCGTTTTACCCTATTTAATACGTCACTCTCCATAACGCTCTACGGTCATGTTAGACGGGGACCTACGGTTTAAAATGGATTCCGAACCACTACAAATATATATCCATGGAACCACCGGGACTCGAACCCGAAACCTGTCGTACCAAGTGCCAGACTATAAATGATTTCAATCAAACAAACAAATTAAAACTATCAATTAACTAACATATTTACTTGAAATTTTCATAACATATTATTTCCTTTGTAACATTCCAATAAAATTTAATTATTCACTTTTATTGCAAATTGTATTATCTATTTAGTAGATGCGGGGCCGAGGGGCTAGTGCTCTGGTGCTCGGTACCACAGGTTTCAGGTTCGAGTCCCGGTGGTGCCATGGGTGTTTGTAGTGTTTCGGAATTCACTTTAAACAGTAGGTTCCGGTCTAACATGATCGTAGAATGTTGCGCGGGGTATTGTTACATCGCATCCGTAGCTTATCATCAAGCTAGCTAAGTGAGTAACGTCGGTGCAGCGAAGCAGCAAGGACTATAATCCCCTAATCATTATATAGGAACAGTTCGTTTTAGCCTATTTAATACGTCACTCTCCGTAACGCTCTATGGTCATGTTAGACGGAGACCTACGGTTTAAAGTGGATTCCGAACCACTATAAATATCCATGGCACCACCGGGTCTCGAACCCGAAACCTGTGGTACGAAGCGCCAGAGCGCTAACCACTCGGCCATTCAGGTTCCATTCTTTTTACATTATAATGTTATCCTGTATTGCTATTTTTACTTAATTGTTTTCAAGTTTCTGATCATTAACACGGAAATTCATAGGTGAAACACACAGACCTACAAAAAATATATTAATCTACAACCTACCTACCCTCACAACTTACAAAATATATCTTAAAAACATATTAGTACCTACATAAATAATTAAATCAAAATTTAAAATTATGTAAAATTTATATCATTAAAAGAAAAAATTTACATTTACTCTGGAATACCAGGAATAAAATAATAAAATCATTCCTCGAATTGGTTCCATCTGTCTTGCAATATAGAATCCTTGGAAATTCGAAAAATTTGTACTTCTTTTCTTTTCCTATTAAAACGAGGAAGTGCATACCTATAAACCATATTGCTGTTATTATTATTAATAACGATTAGACTGAAATTGCATGATAACGTAGAAACTCAGTAGCAAGTGCTTTGAGTCAAGTCAATATGATTGATCTCTCGTTTCTGTTTCCCGCTTGTTTCCCTCCGAATCGTGACGTCACAAACCCTTGTATCTAGTGAACAGGTTAGCCGTTTCCACAAAGTGTAAAACCCAGCATCTAGGAGGTGTTGGTTCAGCCCCTGCGTAAGTTCTCAGTTTGACTTCGCCTCTCGGATTTCAAATTAAGGTCTTTAGCACCTTAATTCATGTTATTCACTTGGCGGTTCTGACCATTTATTTTAAAAATACTATTTTAAAAAAAAGTGACAAAACAAAAAAACAAAAAAAACAAAAAAAAAAAATTCATGAGTAACGAAAATTAATATTTTATTAAAATAAATAAATCTGAGAGATATGAAAAATTCAACTTTCCTTGGAATTCTATTGAATAGAAGATTAAATTTAATTCACAGATACTATTTTATACTTTGTTAGGAGAGGAGACGAACATCCTGTTTAAAAAATCAAACATTCAAGGTTTTCTTACAAAAACTGAAAAACGGGGAATCCCCATTCGAAGTGCTATAAAAGCTAAATCCAACGTAGAATATTCCACATTAGAAATGTTATTGGAAAGCACGTATATGTTTTTATTTTAATTTGTAGATGGATCTAATGACATCTAACCTGTGATGTTTCGTAGCTCATTAAATTTAGATAAAGAAGTCTAAGGGGTTGGATAGTTGAAAGATGTCTGGATGTAAAAATACATAATTTAAAATTATTAACTTTGATCATCAAAAAAGTTGTTTACGAAGTGATGAGCGATTCAAATCATTTTAATAATTCGTATCGTTCGAATAAATTTTAAAGAAGATTCGTATGAAAGGTTTTACATATCGTGGCGCTATCTATTATATGTCACAGGAACTAATATAAAATAATATTATTGGTGAATAGGCATACTATTTTTATACTGATATTGTTTTTAATATTTTTCCAAAAGTATATTTAACACATACAGTTAAAATTTTCTGCAATAATCATTTAAAATACATGTGTTAAGCTTAAATAAGTTTCAAATTTTATTATAATTTCCCATTTGTAAATTATTCATCAGCATGCATAATTTTTCCACTTCTTTCCTAATTTTTTTTAATTTCTAAAAATTGCTTACTTTTTATCCACAGCTAATATATATTTTATTTCATATCTTTTAATAATTTTGGTCAAACATCAAATCATATAATAATTTTGTTTTTAATAAAAATATACAAATTAGCTATTATTCATCTTCTAATGTGTCTTGAAGAATTAATTCTTAGAATCAATTTCTTAATTTTTGATTTATTCTTTAAACTGAGGTAAATCTCAAATGCATGTATTGTTACTTATATTTTTAAACTGCTTTCTTTTTCCACCAAAAACTGCTTTCCTATTATATCTAGAAATAATGAAATTTACAAAAATTATTTGTTAATAATTGATTATTAACAAGTGTAGGAAAACTTTACGAAAATCTCTTAGTGAAACATATTACTTCTTCTTGCGATAAAAATTCCATAAATCCAGCAGAACAATTTGGATTCCGTCAACATCACTCAACTTGTTATCAACTTCTACGTCTCACCAATATCATCACTGAAGGATATAACTACAAATTTTTTACAGGAGAGGTCTTTCTAGATGTCAAAAAAGCTTTCGATCGACTGTGGCACGATGGACTGATCTACAAAATGATCAAACTTCGATTACCAACTTGGATCACACTTATCATTACAAATTATCTTAAAAATAGAACCTTTCAAGTTTGACTTCATAATAAATTCTCCACAATCGGTCGTATTAGTGCTGGTACACCTCAAGGAAGCGTGTTTAGTCCTATTCTCTACAATATCTTTGCCTACGACTTTCCTCAATGCACTAACATTTCCACTTGCCTATTTGCTGATGATTCTGCTGCTTTTGCCCAAGATGCTTCTATTCTTTATGTCATCAATATTCTTCAAAATTTTCTGAATATCCTAGAGGATTGGCTAACTAAATGGCGCATTGCAAATAATGTCTCTAAATCTCAAGCCATCATTTTCCGAAAAGGACACGCCAGACAACCTTATATTAATCTCTCCCTTTTTGATCAACAAATTGAATGGGCAACTAATTTTAAATATTTCGGCTTAATTATAGACAATAAACTTACGTTTCGAGTTCACATTAAAAAAAACAACAAAAAAAATGTTGGAAAAAATTTTATCTCACTCTACCACTCATTAATAAATTTTCTAAATTAACTTTGTCAAACAAACTTCTTCTCTATAAACAAGTTCTTAGGCATATCCTTACCTATGCTGCTAATCTAATTAGGCATATCCTGGGGTCTAGCTGCACAATCTAACAAGAAATCTGTACAAATTATTCAAAACAAACTCCTTCATATCATCACTGATGCACCCTGATTTGTCCGCAACTCTACAGTTCCTCACATACATACAATTTACAATTTACATACATAAATGGATACATATAATTTAAAAAAAATAAAAGTAATACTTTTTCTACTAATACTATACTTAAAACTAAGTAATAATTTTGTAATTTTAGAAAAAATGGATACATATAATTTTAAAAATAAAAACAATAAATTTTGCTTGTGCAAACAGAAATAGCTTAAAGTAAACATATAATCATTGTTTTCTTTACTATATCGGAGTTCATACATCATTTGATACTTCTAAATTTCAAATCAACCCTTAATTTCTTACATACATTATAAACATTAAAAAAATAACATTTAAAAATAATCTGCAGTTCAGTTAAATAATATATTTAACTTAAAATAAAAAATAAAATTCAGAAAAGTTGTTACCGGAATCGCAACATTTTAAAATGATTCGTATCATTCGAATCGATGCAATGTTTCGTACCATTTATACGGATTCGATCCATTGCTATTATAAATATTAAATTCACTGTCCTGAATAGAATGTCTTGTTTTTAAATGAAAGATTCGCAATAATTTATTTTATTTTAAAAATATTAGTTCAAATTTGTACTTAGATATATTGTTCTAAAATGGTATATCATCCATATGCATTACTCGCTGCTGGTGTGTTTGGTGCAGCACTTGCTCTCATAGTATATTTTACTGTTGATCATCAACCTCGAAGAAGAGTAGCTGCACAATATCGGGATCGATCACCAAATCTTTCACAAAACTACAATGAAGATTCAATGTGCATTACTTGCTATGATAGAGAACGCTCAGTAAAATTTCTGCCCTGTGGACATGATTGTTTATGTAAACAATGTTATGACATATTTCGAAGTTATAGTAATCGGTGCCTCTTATGCCGTGAAACAATTAACACATTCATCAAAATATAACTATGTTCCAAATTCGATTTTAAAGCGTTGCCAACTAAAATTGTGCATTTTTTGTCTGGCTCTAAGTCATATCTGCCAGCAACAGTGGCTGTGATTTTATGTATTCAGAATTTTTTGTGTTATTTTGATAACTTTTAGGTTTTTTTTTAAATACAAACTAAATTATACATTATGCAAGTTTAAATTTATGATGACAATTAGTTGTGGTCATTATGTGATTATCAACAATTTCATCAGTAAAATTTGCTGCATTTTATAATAAATAAGTCTAAAAAATGTTTTGAATGCATTACAAAATTTTCAGAAGGTTTTTTAATAATATAAATATTATCCTTTGTTTGATGTTGCCGATTTTTCTTACATGTAGTAATTGTATTATTCATAAATTGTGAAAATCCACATGCAACAATGTAATTTTTTAAAAATTGAAATGTTTTTCAATTAAATTTTATTACAAAGTAACAATAAATTCTACTTCGATACATGATATATTTGTTGCTTTTAAAGTTTTTATAACTTTAGATATTTTATGGAAACCGATTTTTATAGAAACTAAAAAACAAAAAAAAACTGCATGTATTTCGAGTTTTTAAAAAGAAAAAATAAAGTATTCAAATTTATGACGGAAAAATTAAAAAATGTTTCATCGTTTTCAATGAAGACTGGATTTCTAAAAAAATAAAAGTATAAAGTTTTTAAAACTGAGAAAACTTTTTTGTCTTATATATTTCCTGTGTATTATTTTAAATTGATATCTCATTTTTGAGATTATCAATATAATAAGGAGGGCTTTATGTATACAGAAAATAAGCATTGTTGTAGATTAATAGAATGTAATCAAATATCTTTCAATTTTGATGTAGTAAAACTGATTAATATTAAAAGTTAAAACAAATTTGTTAATAAGGCACTTAAATGTTGAATAAATTTAGTTATATATATTTATTTTCCTTCCTTTTTATATATTCAAACCTTCAGAATTTTTGTCCTTAAATTGAATGTATAGTAAACCCTTGCTGAGCATAAGAGTTATACTGCTATATTTTGTGTATACAGAATAAAGAAATTTCATAAAATTTACTTTTAACAAAAAAATATGTTGGGTATTATTCAAATTAAGAAAGTATGTATAATTTAAATAAAGAGGGCTGTAATTAAAAGAAAAAAAAATGTGAAAACTGCCAGAGAGATTAGGGAACTTGGCAAAATTAGCAAAGGATGGGGGGGGATCACTTTACAAAAAGAAACAGAACCAAATTATGCAGACCTGTTAATTTAACATGTGTAAAGTTTTGTTTTGGAAATTTGTCAATTATAACTGGCAATGATCATATAATTTTAAAAGATTAGTAAGTTGATGGTATATCTAACTGTAAGAATGAATATTTTTTACAGGGTAATTTTTTTTTTTTTTGTGAGAAAATTATTTTACTCCTATAATAAAATAGTTCCTTAAAGGTAAATCAGTTGAATGTGAGTGATATTGTATAGTAGACATTGTATTTAATTATTATTTTCTTGTTTGCAGCTAATATATATTTTTTTTTATTTATTTGTTTATTTTGCTTGTACTAAGTTGAATATTTATAGATATATATTTTGTTGACTGGATTGTTTATGTTTGTCATTGTTTTGTCAAGAAAAAATAAATTTAGAAATTAATAAATTCTAAACATTATTTGTGTTGTCCATTAATTTTGTGATTGGATATTAATATAAGATCAGTTTTAATTTCCTGCATTTAAATTTTTAATGTATAATAGTATGTGTTTTAAGTGTGATGTATTTAAACATAGCTCAAATTGAGATTGTCAAGCTAGAGTGAGTACTCAAAGTATCTTATTCATTGTTTCTAAATGTATTTATCTTGGAATTGTTAAATATTTTTCCTATTGAAGGACAAATATTACCTATTTTAAGAAATTCAGAAGAACAGCTTTTCCTAAAGTATCTAAATTGCAAGTTGTTATATTTCCTTTTAGAATTATATAATGATAGCATTTGGCTTAATATCAAATAATATTTTCCTGTTAGTAAAATTTAAAAAATAACATTGGTTAATTTGTCAGTAAAGATTTTGTGTTACTCTTCATGATTTCTATAACAAAATGCATAATTTTTCTTGGTTGCTTTTTTTCCTCTTGATTTCTCAGCTCTTTTTCCTTTTAAAATGGTGTTCATTAACAGAGTCATTTAGACTACAGATTTTACCTTTTCTTTAATGTAATAAATTATTTAGAATGTAGAGGATTATTTAGAAATCATCTTTTCTTGTTTCTATTCAAAATGAGATTTATTGATTAAAAATTAAAAGTGAAAGTTTCAAATTAAAGAACACTATAAACCCTTTTTGAATATTGGCATTCCTCAATGTCTCATGAACAAAAGTTATGATTTAAAATCTCAGTGGGATCAAATTGAAAAAATTAAGTGCTAAGGTACTAGGTGTTAAATGAAATTAGATGTTTTTTTATAAATGAACCTAACTGATTAGTAATATCTTTTGATGATACAGAAAAGAAAGACATGTCATCTTTTGACCCAGAAGAAATCTATAAAGCAGGAGCTTTTATAATGAACTTAATCTAGTTTTTCATTCAATTATAATCTTTTAAACATTTATATTTAGACTTTAAATATATATTCTTCTATAACTTTTGAGATGTAAATATATTTTTTATTATATTAAAACACAGAAATTTCTTTTCAGTTTTAGATACATTATCTCTGTAAAATCATTATTTTTGAAAAATTTAATGTAAACTTAAATACATATGTTTCGTTATTTTTTTTTTCATATTTGCTAATGTGTATGTTTGTAATTATAGTAAACTTTAGATAAGAAAATATTTTTTTCAATAATCTGTGCATATATATATATATAATAAGCAAATTATAAAATGCAGAATTAAGATATTAACACATACAGATGTAATATATATATGTATAAATACATAGACAAGAACTACTGAAATGTGATAATACAAATCTCATCAAAAAAAGTAACCAAAATTAGAAAAAAATTTAAATAAAGTGATTCACAATTAGTAAAATTTGTATATGCATAAATTTTCGTTATCAACTAGTTGAAGTTTTATTATATATTTAATAATTTTTTTATTTGCAATAATACAGAGCAATTCAAACGTTCAGTGGCAAAGAAAGTGGAATAAAAATAAACATCTATAGATGAGAATCATAGAGTATGAATAAAATGTAGAACATCCTTCGATTCTGCAGAAACAAAGATGTGATGAATTACTCTTGTGCATTTTAGAACTGTATCGCCTCTTGGTTCCTTTCCCTGGATACATTTATTTTGAAAATGTATACATGTTATGAAGTGATTCTGAAAATTCTTCTTTAAGTCACACATTTATTTAACTAGGTGCTTACTGAAGGTAAATATATATGGGAAATATTATTTTGTTTTCAATTCTGAACATTTTGTATGAACTATAATAAAACATTACAAAATGTTCATATAAATTAATATTTTATTTTTTATCATTTATGTGGAAACAAAAATATAAAGAAAAAAACAGAAATACATTTTTTTCCTAATATTTTATTTCTAATTCTGAAAATTTTATATGTAAAATTAAAAAAAGAAATCACAAAAATAATTAAATATTTTATACCTCAACAATTTCTCCCAAGAAAAACTTATGTCTGAATCTCTGGTATTATTACATTTTTGAAGTCTAGTTAAAGTATACGATGGGCAAGTGATCAATAATCTGAAGCAGCTGAACAATTCCTTTACCACATAGCAACTCCATAATCGTGCTCGTCGCCCTTTAACGATGTAAGCGGAAATGACGACAGAAGAGACTGACACGAGATGATGCGCGCGCACAAAATGAGAAAAAGTAGCTGGTAAGAGCGCAGACACTTGTATTTCTAACTCCATTCTTATTCAGTGAGGTGCAGTTTTTTCAATTCCTGCTATTAGCTCACACTCTCCCTATATATATCTTGTTCAAATTTTCAATCGTTAATAAAATACTTTTTATCCATCCACTCAAGTTCAAATAAATTTTTTTTTTTTTGAACTTGTAGTGGATGACACTGGATGCTAATACAGTTTTTTCAAATATTAATTCATTAATTAAATTTAATTGATTAATTTTAGTTTTTTTAGATTTAAGTTGTATGTATTTACCAATAGATGGCGCCAGATAAACTTAAAAAAAATGAATGAAAATTATTTATAATGGACTTTCTGAAATATAGTGAAAAAAAAGTAGGAATTGACTTTAAAATTTTTTTTATTTTTTATATTACTTGTATTGCGTTACATTTCATTTCTCACAAGAACACCTTTTTTTTACATGCTTCATATCAGAACTTTATTATATTTCGTTAAGTAATACTTTTTTATTTAAAATTTTTTTTTAGCTATATTGTACAAATTTCAATTAGTTGCTTTGAAATAATTGTTACTCTCCTTTTCCAAATACCAATATCATATTTATCCTTTTGAATTTGCTACTGAAAAATTGTTTAATTATAACTTTCCATGTAAATCTTAATATAAAAAATTATCATATATTATTTATGTATGTTATCACTAGAATGTGCCAAACTTTGATAAATTCTACAATAATTTCATGAGACGTGATCTTTGCATAATGCTTCTACAAGTACTTTTGTTAATGTGCGCCATTGACCTAATATTGAGAGAGATTACCTCTTTTAATTTTAAATATTAATGTTTAAAAATGAACTAAATCGTTGTAATAATAAATTGATTATTAATATTATCTAATATGGAGATCCACTACCATTAAAAAAACTCCCATAATTTTTTTAAAAAATTTTTCTAAACATTTTTCAAAGTAAGCATTTACACTGTTTTTCACACTTGAGCCGGATTGTTAAAGAATTCAAATTGAAGAAGACGCAAGACAAAGCAATCATGAATGAGCATAGTATCATTTCCCTAATCATATCCCTAGGGCATGGTGGCTAGTGCTTTGGCGCTTGGTACCACAGGTTTCGGGTTCGAGTCACGGCGATGCCATGGAATTGTTTATAGTTGTTCGGAATCCACTTTAAACCGTAGGTCTCGATCTAACATGAGCGTTGCGGGGGTAGTGTTACTTGCGTCCTTCAAGCTACACGTACCTCCCGGGTATTGCTAAATGAGTAATAGCAGTCTAGCCCTTGCTTATGGCATAAAGATAACTGTTTCTGTATTGCCAGCTGCATTAGAACAACAACAAGATATTTCCCAAACTGGGTTTTCAAGGAAATATAGCGCATTAGGCTGTGTGAGCTTGGGGAAAGGTAAGCAAGGGGAAAAAACCCGAGGGTGCTACCAGTAAAGGTATTTTATAAATGTATGCGATAGTGATGGGCGATTCGAATCATTTAAATGATTCCAACAGATTGAATACATTTTTAAAAATATCCGTATCAAATGTTTTCGTGTTGTGATGACATCTATCAGAAAAATTGATGGGATAAGATAATTTGATAGAGAGTAGAAAACTTCTATTTTTCCCCCTTTGTATTTCATACTCCGTTTTATGTTTTTTACTCAAACACTTTTACAAAAATATATTGAACAAAAATGCCTGACAAAAATTATTTTAAATAAATGCGTTTACCTCTGTTATTTTCAGTATGTATATATTAAAATCTTACTAAACATTTTACAAGACTAAGGTAAACCATAGTTCGGTTTGTCATACGCAAACAAATCCTGTGGAATCTTTCCACAGGTTCTAACAAACACTCTAAAAGGAAAAATTAAGAGAAAATTATAAATTGGGCAAGGAATGCAATCACGCTTTTGAAGATTTAAAACACA
This sequence comes from Caerostris darwini, assembly GCA_021605075.1. Lineage (NCBI taxonomy): Eukaryota > Metazoa > Arthropoda > Arachnida > Araneae > Araneidae > Caerostris > Caerostris darwini. The sequence continues at coordinate 1,985,739 of BPLQ01006032.1, read as the reverse complement.
TTTTGACTAGCATACCTACATTGTACGCCCCTGATTATAAAAAAAAGAATTTATTCTACAAACCAATTCGAGATCATTTGGTTTGGGGATTATTTTATCACAACGCGATTAGGAAAATAACGAGCATCCCATCTTGTATTTAAGTAAAAAGTTTTCAGATGCTGAGCGAAAATACTCTACAAGAATGCCTTGCAGTGATCTATGGCCTAAAAAAATGTAAATTTTATCTGTATGGTCAAAAGTTTGCCATAGAGACCGACCATAATCATTTAGTATGGTTAAGGTCTAATACTAGGTCAAATCCACGTTCAATGAGATTGTCGCTAGAATTACAACCTTTCCAATATGATGGTAGTTCACAAGCCGGACAAAAAACACAAAATTCCGATGTTCTTAGCCGAAGTGATTCCAAAACTGAGATAATATAAAAATTAAAAATTTATTCTCTTGTTGTAATATAGAATAAGGAATTGTTTTTTTAAAAACAAGAAATTGATAAACTTTTAATAATATAATATTGTGAAAATATACTTTATTAATTCAGTTATCAGAAACGTAATGTTTAAGAGTTTATTTTAAATTTTTTTTTCTCTGTTTTGTATTTCTTTAAATTGCCTCTGTAGTAGAATGAGCAAGTGAATATGTGAAATTTAATTTTTTTCAAACAAAAATTCAAAAATAAATCTCTCAAAAGGGAGAGAGAGTTGTATCATTTTCACCACAAGAAGAGTTGTGGCATTTCTTTTCCAGGAGAAAGGAATGTATATTCTTTGACAAGTAGATAATAACAACCTATCACTCAAATTTGACAGCAGATAAGCAGTGTTGTGTGCAGTTATAATACATGCAATTAGTGTTTTGTACCAATGAGAATAACCTGTCACTCAAATCTGATAGCAGATATTTAAGTGTGGATAACGAGACCTCATGATATTAGCGATTGTCTGTGCGACCTTCACAGGTCGAAAAAATTACAAATGGAATATGGCTACACCATGAATTGTTGTATCGTGATTGGTGATAGACCATGAAATGAGAAAATTTCTACTCCAACAAGAAGTGAGGGAAGCTGACTCCTCCTCCTCTTGACGGATTTTCTTAAAGGGAGGTTTTTGGAGAAGAAAGGAGAGAGTTCTGCGATGAGTCGACAAAGAATGCTGTTTTTCTCTGAAGTGACTCAACAAACCGGAGATTTCGTCTATTTCCAAAGTGAGCCCCTAGTTGTTTCATGTATCAAGCCGTGTGATAATTAAGATCTACAACAGACCAGGCAATTAGATCCTCGCAACGTAGACTCGAGAACTCTGAAAATCTCCGTCCTTGGACTGAACTGCATATGTAAATCAAATTTAAATCTTTAATTTTCATTTTTTTTTTTTTTTTTTTTTTGTAAATTATTTTGTATTAACCCAGAGTTCTGCATATACATTCTACATGTAAATAAAAATAAAAATGTTCCCATGAACCTGAAAGTGGTCCTCTTCTCGAAGTCGTCATAAGTCTAATAAAGGCTGAGACATTACAATATCCATTTTTTTCATTTTGTATAAAGAAATCACTTAAATTTCTTGTTGCAAGACTATTAATTTTTCTATCAAAGATGCCATTATTATAATTTTTTTTATTTAAAAACAAATTTTTACGATAACCATTTAGAATAATTATTTATCTCATTTTTATCGAAGCATTTTATCTCAATTTAAATTGTTTGTCATCGTCTAGTGGAAAAAGAAACTTTGTTTCAACTAACTATGATTTGCACATTTCATTCTCAATAAAATTAATTCCTTTCTTTTGGAAGTTAAGAATAAAATTTTGATATTATAGCTATTACCATTCTTTCTGAGTACGAATATTTAAATAAAGTAAATTAACAACATAAAAAATTGAAATAAAAATGATTTCAAGTTTTCTGCAATTTTATGTTTTTTATATCTTCGCCTGTTTTGACTTAAAAAAATTAATCGTTGCAATTCAATCATTCGTATTCTAAATTTAAAAATACAAAAAAAATAACAATCATAAGGGAAAATGCAATAAATAAATGAATCATTAGTGCGAATAAAAAATTCTTCATACGAATGAATGGATTTAAAAAAAAATGAATTTCTTTCTACCATCTTCACTGTGAGATTTTGAAGGAACGCTTCTGTATCCTTTTTAAAAAGTTTGTTAAAATAGGAACTGACAGAGCATTTACAGGAGCAGATTGTAAAAAATAAAATTTTATTCTTTACTTTAAAAAAAAAAAAGGCATTCAAATTTCTTGAAATTTAAACTCAAAATTAGCTGATGATAAAACTATCAAAACATACATCAGTACTGATTTGGCTGTAGTTATTTTTTACTTTTTCATTATTTTAATTAAACTATGGTGGAAATTTTGCAAAATTTCATTATTTTTTATCGTAGTGACCGGTGGACGTATATTACTGGCAAAAATTTCAAATTATTTTTTATTAATCGTTTGATATTGTTGGAATAAATTAAAATAATTATTTGATTAATTCCTAGAATCATATTTAATACTCATTATGATATATTTATATTTCTCACAGAAAAAAAATCATAAATATTGTTACTTAAAATAATTATTTATAATTTTTTCTTCTATGTATTATGTTATCAAATGAAATATAATGAACAGAACTGGTTTGATTTAAATACTCGAATAATAAATAATATTAAATGATTCATAATAATAAAAATATCTTGTATTTCATAATAACAGAAATATCATTTATTTTATGCAGATATTTTAGAAAATTCTGACCAAAAATTTCACTTTCTATTTGGTATTTAACCATGAATCTCGAATCTATCAGATTATATTTTTACCACCATGGACCTTTTAATATTTTCAACAGTTTCTGCACCTAAAGAAAAAGAAAGAAATAGTTAGCTTTTATTTATATATTTGCTGTAAAATGTATAATGAAAACAGTAAGAAAAAAAGTACTTATGATAGAATAAATAAATAAATGCAAACCTGCAAGTTGCATTGTCATTAACAATTCTTCTTTCAATATCTGTAATACTTTTCTCACTCCATTTTCTCCCTGAAAATAATTTTAGAATGCAAATAATTGCATTTATTCAATGACTATTAATAGTTATAACAATTGAGTCAACCTAATGTGGGTAGCACTAACTTATGCTAATAGTTAGCTTTTATATATATATATATTAGAACTGACCCATGAAAAGTTTCACTATGATCACAACAACAACAACAACAAAGCTTCAGTCATTTATTACTACGCTACTTTTGTTTTACCAAATATGAAAGTTACAGATTGAGATTAAAGTTAGTACATATGATTCACAGTTGCCCATTTTCCCAAAATAAAATATTTTTAGCTTTATAAAGTTTATTAAGAAAAAAAAACCATCTGTTCAGAATTAAAGGTTTTCAATTTTAAATAACTCATTTTAAATTATACAATCTAGCTAAATAAAACAATCATCCTTATTCAAGAAGATCACAAATTTGTTCACCTGTTAGTCTTTGTTTTTTAAGTATATAATAATGTAAATTTGGAAACGAAATGGAAAATTAATGCTGTTATACTTATTTTCTTACAATAACTTAACTAATGGCATTATTAACTTTTTAAACTCTGGCGCCGTTTGGTAGCTTAAAAACTCTGGTGAAAACAAATAGATTAATTTTTTATTTATTTAAAAATAATTAATACGTAGTTTTTCTTGACTTTTACCTTTCAAATTTTGGAACAAAATAATAAATTGACTGAAAAAGAAGCCTAACTTCAAAGTATGGTAGTTTTAAATTTATGCTGGAACTATATATATATGCTATTCATTTATATTAGATAAGATAATTCTTTATAAAAGAGTTTCAAAACTTTTACTTAAACTTTCTAAGAGAAAAACGTCATTTTATTCTAGTATTAATATAAAGAACGTTTGCTCACATCTAGTGATAAACCCCATATCGCTGGTCTTCCAATAAATGTACTCTTAGCTCCCAGTGCTAGGGCGATGAAGACATCACTTCCGCTTCTTATTCCACCATCCAAATACACTTCCACTTTTCCACTTACAGCATCGACTACTTCTTCCAATACTTCTAACTAGAAGAATATTTGTCGCTAAAATCTAAAATTGTCAACTTTCTAACACATTTTAACATACTGATTAGACACACTTAATGCTAGGATGGTAACAATAACTCCTAGAACACTCGAAAGCTGTTTGTAAATGTACAACTAAAAATAAAAATTAAAAATTAAAAAGTGGAAGAGAGAAAATGACCATATACATGATATTAAAAGTTGCTTTTTTATGTTAATATAAATAGAAAATACTTTACAGTAGAAAGAATAATCCCCTATTTTTAAATTCATTAGTTGAAAACATACCGTGATATTTTCTTATCACATTTTATAATTTCAAATTGAAACTAGTAATATTTTAACATGAGGCTGAGCAGTGTAGTGGATAGGGGTTTTCGAAATAGGGGAACCGATTCGAAATCAAATATCTTTTATCTACGATTAGCATGGATACAATAAATCTATTGTCTAGAAATTTTTTCCGTTGAGTTCGAAGGAGAAATGATATTCTTCGGGAGGGCATCACGCGAGTGTGCTTAAAACTGTATACTATGTAACTGTATAACTATATAATGTTGGTACAGTGTAGCAGGCTTCCTGATGTGCAATTTGGTAACTCTGTGATTTTATCTATTATATGTCTGCCTTTCTATAACAACAATATATTACTACATATTCAAATAACTGTCTTAAATTGGGGTACTGTTACTCCGCGTCCGTAGTTTATCTTCAAGCTACACGCACCTCCTGGGTAGTATTAAGTGAGTAACGTCGGTGTAGCGCTTGCCTTAAGGCATCGAAGACAACTGTCTAAGTGTTTGCCAGCTGCATTAGAAAAAAAAAATGTCTTAAATTTAAATCTAAGTATTGTGGTGTTGATAATGTAGTAATGTGTACTAGTGAAATAGTACTGTTTTGAATTCAAATCAGTAACTATAGTACAATACTTTAAATTTGCTCATAAGAAAAATGATTTTTTGACTTACTGTTTGCATGGCTTTATCAATAAGATGTCACCATGATTCGATACAATTATTGCTGACACACCACATTTAGCAGCTACTTTGGCATCCTCACCTCTCAGCGAAACCAGGTGACTTAATGAACGACTATGACAATTGACAATGACTACTAGTTTGGAAATGTGTATAAGATGTCTGGCTACGGTAGAAAAGTTATCAGCGGATATGTTTTCTGGTTTTTTCCCATGCAACACACAAATAAGGGCATCTAACCCTAAGAATCCTTCCAGAAGGCAATGCAGTTGAATCATTTCCAGTCGGAAGCTGTTCATAGCATATATAAGTGCAACACGAGACTCCCACTCCGTAGTGTACTTGTTTATTTTTCTGCATTTTATTTTATGCTATAATATTTTATTTTCTTACTTGTAACATTCGATAATATTTCAATTGTGTTATAACATTAACCGATTACATAATGTTTTCATCGCCTTGACGTAATGCGGACGGTTTATAACGCGGGCATAATGTTTCTTTCTGGATGATCACGTTATAACATGCCGAACAGTATTTGGGAAAAAAAAAAAAAAAAATCAGTGTGAAATAATTTGTAATTTTTAAGAAAATAAAAATTCAATCCTTTCGATTATATAAGCAATTTTTCATTGTTTAGAAATTAATTAAATAAATTCTATATCATATGTAAAAAAATACGGTTTAAATTATTCTTTTCTGAAATTCAAGCAACTCAAGTCATACAAAATTAAATAAATGATTTTAAAATCTTCATGTGTTTAAAATTATTCTCAAATTACATCCCAACGCTGATTGACTTACTGTCGGCACGACTCTTTCAATAAGACGACCGCCATGATTAGATACAATTATTGCTGACACACCGCATTCAACAGCTGCTTTGGCATCCTCACCTATAAGTAAAAAAACTTTTTTATACTTTTCTGTTAATTCAGGTCCCTTCACAAAGCTGCTAGCAAATTTAAAAGTTTTAAGGGTATATATATATATATATATATATATAGTCAGCTGCAATATGATAATAAGTAATTACTACTAATTAATACTTGTATACTCAATTCTGATTTTGCATTTTTTATTTTATGCAATATGTGAAAAATTCGTACATAGAAAAAACCTTAATATGAATAAAAAGTAATAATAATAAATAAAATCTAATAAAATCTTTTTTTTAAATCTTTACACATATAATTTGGTGAACGAAAAAAAAATAAAAGAAATATATTCGGAAATTTAATATTTTAAACATAAAGGTTACTTATAAAGTTTAGAATTTAATGTGGAAACAAAACGCATAACAGCAATCTAAACAAAGAAAGAAAAACTATAAACAAATCACACGCAAACAATAAATCATATTCATCAGTTATCGTTCAAAATTGAAAACGAAAACAGATTTCCAAACGATTTCTAAAAATAGCACAAAAAAAAAAAAAAAAAATGTCTAAAAAAGGGCAGGAAAGAAATTAAAAAAATAACAAAAAAAAAAAAAAAAAAAAAAAAGAATTTCAAACGATTTTATAAAATAGCACTTGAAAAAATGTAATAAATATTCATATAAGTGATTCATTCAGTGACTTCAAGCTTAAGAGCCAATTGAGTGATTGACGGTCTGAGGCAACAGTAATTTCTTGACCTTCGATGTTTCATTGAAATTTGTTTAAGGCCCATAGAATAGCAAGAGCTTCCTCGTTCCACTGTGGAATAACTTCGTTCATCAGTTGTTACCAGTCTACTTGCGTATTCTGTTCTTCTCCGATTACTTGCAAAAGAATAGCTCCTAAGGCTTACTTGTATTGGTACAAAGGAGGTATGGTTTCGTAACTGTTCCCTGTTTTCATTTTGTTTCAAAACAGGAGGACTAGTTAGTAGAAGTTTCAAATGAGTTTTCTTCTTCAGATCTTCAGGACCAGGTCCGATTTTGCTTATTAAGATTACTCAAAGGTCTGTCTATCTCTTAAAAGTTCGGAATGAAGTGTCTGTCCCAAGAAAATGTTCGCAGGAATAACTTAACCTGTCTTACTTTCTCAGGAGGTGACATTTCCCTGATAACGGAGGTCTTCTCAGGATCAAGTTCCACTCCTGCATTAGTGAAGAAATATGCGAGATATTTCACTTTATTGCAAGCAAAATTGCACTTGCTGCTATTTGCATTCAATTTAAATAATAAGTCTTTCAAACACAGACTTGAGGCCATCCATGTGTTTCTCAAAAGTCTCTGACAGTATTATAATGTTATTAAGGTATGGAAGTACGAGAATGTCTTTCAGGCCAATTAACCTTTCTTCGTTCTGTCCAAAAGTTTATCAAGTTCCTTCTTTGGAACTTTTTTCTTCGAAGTGGCAACCTATAAGGAGGCATGGAAACAGGAGTACTATCTCGGATATTGATGCGTTGTTTAATGAATGAAGTAGGCACGCCCCTCCCGTTTAAAGATCGATTTATAGTCCTTTAACAATTGAGCCAGTTCACTTCTTTTCTCCTATGCTAAACATTTGCTTTCTTTTTCTCGCAACGAGTATGTATTTTCCTCTATGATCGTTTGATCTTAAATTTCTTGGAGATCTGCTGATTCAACAAAATTATATTTACCCCATAGAGTATCGCAAAAGAACCACTTGCGATATTTCATGTTTAGTACAATAACAATATTTCGATTTCCTTTAGCATAAGGCAAAGCAATTAATAATAGAAAGTAGAGTCTTTTCAAATTATGTCCCTTCTCTTTGTAGAAGACGGTATAAAGTCTCTCCTGTGACAGAGTGTGCTGCTGTCGGCCCAAACTATTCCCCAAGTACCATTTACAGCTAGCTTTAGCATTGCAATTTATTTGGATTTGATGAACACTAATGCAATTCAGGAAACTTTTCTGAGTCTATTCGCTTAGAGATTGAATCTTGGACATCTGGTCTTGGTAATCCCTGGCTTACGATAACAACATGATTCTGCTGATTTCTCTGTCTTGTGCTCATGTTTTTCTTTATCATTCCTATAAGACAGTGAATTATTTTTTTAATTATAAGATTTAGCAACTTCTTCCCTTGGATTGAAAGTCTTTTTGAATGAAGTATTTGCGTTAGACTACTGCAGTATGCATCCAATCTATCAGCTAATTCACTTGATGAGCCCCATTCAGGCCAGTCGTCTAAAAATGGTTTCTGACCTCGGTTGACCCTTAATTTGTTCAGCAATAACTAAATATTTTATTTCGTTGTAGACTTTAATTCCTGTGTTTTCTATGCCTATTCTTGCTTTTCTGTGCTTTCTTATGCTGATAAAAATTTTTTTGTATTTTTTCACCATTAAGCTTGATTTTTTTCCAATAACATTTCTTTGATATGCACATAGTCTTGCGCTTCTTCTTCTTCGGACTCTCTAGCAATGCGCTTAGATACATCACTTAGCAAATACACGATAAATTAAGCAACCCCTTTAGTATCACGAACTTTTAAAAATTTAAGCTGCCTCTCAAATAGATTGGGAGAAATGGCTATATCATCCACCTTTGGGTTAAAATTAAGAATAAGTTTTTTTCATTTGATTAGTAACGTACGAGGAGCACTACTCTTTTGAGATTCGCAGTCGCAATTTTTCTAATTTAGAATTCAAACTGATAAGCTGTAAGATTTCAAAATCATAAATCAGGATGACTAGACGAATTATTCGATTAAGGGTGAATCGGCAATCAAAAGCAAATTGATCAGGAAGATCAAAATTTTCTTACGTTAGAGTTTACTAAAAATGATACTTATTTTCTGTTAATCATTCAAGAACTGCGTTTCTCCGTACTCAGCTGCAATTTTGGGCGCCATTTTTTTGTCACATTTTTAAATATAGAATGATCAATAAGGAGACGTCCATGCTTTTAAATAATAACTTAAATTACGGATTCCCGAACATCCACGGAGACGATACACAAGCACAAAATAAACACAGAACAGACTTTTACATAAGCAAAAGAAGATACTCCATGAACTTCACGATCACATGTTAGTTCATTACATAGTTAATCGCCATCTCAGTTTTTATAGGTGGCTCTAGCAGTCCACCCCAATTACAATTAATATCACCCAATTGGTGGGGTTGGTTTGGTTTATCACAGATTTTATAGGTCTATTCTTAAATAAAAGCGAGTTGTATTCGTCAAAAAATTATCCATCAAGAATAATGAGTTACCTGATAAAATGCCTTTTGCGATTACGGGTAGTTTCGAGTTTTTTACTACCCATTTTAAATCTTCAAAAGTCAGAGAAGTATCTGAAATCAAACGTGGCAAAGATGGGAGATTGGGCAACCTGAAAAATGTAACAAAAATTTTTGTTATAAATATTAAAGTAATTTAAATTTATTTCATATAAAAGATTTCAAATCAATGCCATTTTAATTATGTTAACCATTGGACATTAACAGGAACAGTTTCAACTTGAAAATTTGAGCATAAATTTTTTTTTAATATTACACTGATTGGTATCAAATTTCTTCTGTAAAAATATCGTTGACTCTTATAGAAATGTTGCCAAATTCAAATATAACAATCAAATCGCACTATCAGATGTTATTTATTTGAAGCAGTGATAAGTTAGAATAGTATTAGATGTAACAATGGCACTGATAAGTTTTAATAAATTTTGTGATTTCTGAGATTTGTCAACTTTTATATTGACAATTAGGCGATTTTTTTTGATAAATGCAATTTCCAACTGCTTCAAAATAAGTTTTTTATACTGAGGTTTTCCTGAACTTTCTTTAAAAATTGTTTATCTTGTTCTGAAAATCATCGATTCGATAGTCAATTTCAAGGTAAATTTCATAATCCATTGGTAAAGAGAAGTTGTGGCCTTCGAAAAGAAAGTGCATATACGTCCTACAGTACATTGTTAACTGGGAATATAATTTTTGATCTGATCAAACAATTTATTAAAAATAAAAGAGGTGAAAGATTTGTCCATCTGAAAAAAAGATCCAAACCCAAAATGAAAGCAGGTATTTTTGTTGAGCCTAGAGTGAAGCAATTGTCCCAAGATACTAATTTCGAAAACAAACTATTGAGAAAGTTGTAGGGCATTGGGATGCAAAATTCTGAATTGGAATAAATATTTCTGAAATTTCATTTCCATTGCTTCCGCTTAGAATTTTTTTCAGATAATATAGGAACAATTTTTGATGAACACAAAGGATAATTCCACTAAGATATGGCTGAAAATGGGAAAAAAGAGACTGTAACAAATGGAATGAAAATAAGTTAGCGAATTTCTGTTAGAATCTATTACGGGAAACACAAAAGCCTAAAGCAATAGGCAAAATTCAACAGAATGAATTTTTGTTGCTAATGTTAATAAGATAGTGAAAAATGTTTTTTTAATGTTTTATTTTTATATATATAGATTAATGCCAATCAACTAATGTATTCAATAAGTCTTTCTTAAAAATCGTACTTACTGGTGCAATTTGGATTTTATATTTATGTACAGATCTCATAATTTTCCTACTAAACCATAAATATAGTTATAAAAATCATAATTATTTTATTGATAAATATATACACTTTATTAAAACCTCACATATATTTGACATCACTTGTGCATAGCCAATGACATAGGGTACTTAACAATGTGATATTCAAGGTGTATATAAGGACAAATTGTGGCTGTTTACTAAATATATTGACATTTTTATAAGAGCAAAAGTTAGTGACTTACCAGACTTAGAAAAAATATGATTGTTGAGCATTAAAATCAAAATTCCTTTGAAATTAGGTGAAAGATACAGTTCTTTAATGTAGAAATCAATCAGAAGTGCTTTCAATGCACTGTTAAGCTTAGCAATTTCAACAAACTGGGCATTCATATGAATTGAAAGAATTTTTAATAAATGTCATGAAAGAAAATAAGGCAAAATTCTTATTAGAAATTCTTATTAAATATTTCTTTAATAAAAAATTATTCTTAGAAAAAATGTTCATTATATTCTTAAAAAATACAAAATTTGCTTATAGATAATTGACATTGAACGAAATACTCAATACATGGTTAAGAGTAAATTCAAACTTTCAAGTCTTTTAATTTTTAAAATTTTCATTTTTATCAAGTGTGAAAGTGTGCAGCTAACAAAACGTAAAAGTTCATTTTAGTATTTAAACTGCCAATGGGTTCTCTCGCTAAAAACAAACAAAATTCATTTCAAAGTTGTTTTCTTTAAAATAAACATTAATTTCTTCCGATAGTTTGCATTTTCTTTTTTTGTCAAGCATTCGGGTCAAAATATAAAGAGAACACATTAAAAAAAATATTTTAACTAATAATCCGCGTTATCGCTTGCCTTTTTCTTTCATCAGAATCGAATTACAGTTTTTTTAAATTTATTTTTATAGTCTATATAATTTCACAATTTATGCTAGTGTTTATAATTCTTTTAATTTGAAAGATGAAATAATTCTTAATGTTTTTTATTTAGAACAAATTATAATTTAATTTATATATACACATTGGTAAATATGAATTCTGTAGCATATAAAGTAATCTGTAGTAAGGTTGTTGTAAATTCCTTCAGATGATATACAGTGGCTCCCAAAAGTTTTCGTACACTTACGAATTTTAATGAAATACTGCTATAGCCATAATTAAAAACTGATATTTCAGATTGGGAATTTTTTTCATATCAATAACTTTATTTATTTTTTAATTCATATTAATTACATTAAATGTTTTAAAGACCCAATAAAAAATTTTCTTTTAAAAATCAATTAAAAACAACAAAAATTTATACTACAGATGTCTTCGTATACTTAAAAAAATATTTGTGTAATATTTACTTAGGAGACACCATTTCGAAGAATTCTTCTGGCATGACATTCATCCACAATCCGGTAGATGTGGAATCTACAGTAACAACTATTGCGGAAAATCCAAAAGATTCTGCTTTCTTGATTATGTCCCAGGTAACAGAACGGTCTTTATGGATGTACGTCTGCATCCAAAGAGTATGACAAGCTTCTTTTAAATTTGACACTTCTGTGGCTATTTCTTCAATAGAGCAGGAAGCAGTACTGCTAAGAACGAAGATACATTTTTCCCCACAACAACCTGCGGTGTGAAAAATACATAAATAATGCCAAATTTGAAATAAATACATATACAGATTCCTTAACAAAATAAAATTAATTTAAAGAAAGCATCCCAATATTTTAACACTTCCTTTGGCAGCATTTGAAGCGAAGAAAGAAAAGTGTCCCGAGACACATGTAGATGTCCGAGAATTATTGTACACATTACAAAATTATATATAATATAAAAATAGTCCCAAGCCCTGATATGATTGCATTCATGATATCCCTGAATGGCCTACAGAAAAATTGATGGCATTGCTACAGTTTTTCTGTAGTCACGATTTTCTCCGCAAGCACCTTCACAGACTCCTGACCCTATCTGTCGCTTTTGTGATAAACATGAAGAAATGGATATGTCTCACCTTGCTTCCTGTTCTGCACTGCCTCCTGTTTCTTTATGGAAGCGTTATTGGATTACCAGACTTAAGTGGATGGATTAACTGATGTCATTTGTTTCTATCTTGTTTTTTGCAATTTTTTTATATCTGCTGTCCTGTGATCTTGCTTGCTGTCCTGAACTATATATATATATATATATATATATATATGTGTGTGTGTGTGTGTGTAGGTATACATAAAAATAGGTATACATATACATATCTTGCTTGCTGTCCTGAACTATATATATATATATATATGTGTGTGTGTGTGTAGGTATACATAAAAATAGGTATACATATACATATCTTGCTTGCTGTCCTGAACTATATATATATATATATATATATGTGTGTGTGTGTAGGTATACATAAAAATAGGTATACATATACATATCTTGCTTGCTATCCTGAACTATATATATATATATATATATGTGTGTGTGTGTGTGTGTGTAGGTATACATAAAAATAGGTATACATATACATATCTTGCTTGCTATCATATCTTGCTTGCTGTCCTGAACTATATATATATATATATATATATATATATGTGTGTGTGTGTAGGTATACATATACATATCTTGCATGCTGTCCTGAACTATATATATATATATGTGTGTGTGTGTGTGTGTGTGTGTGTGTGTAGGTATACATAAAAATAGGTATACATATACATATCTTGCTTGCTGTCCTGAACTATATATATATATATATGTGTGTGTGTGTGTGTGTGTGTGTGTGTGTAACATAAAAATATATATATACATATCTTGCTTGCTGTCCTGAACTATATATATATATATATGTGTGTGTGTGTGTGTGTGTGTGTAGGTATACATAAAAAGTGGAAAATATAGGAAAATGTTTTTACTATTTTTCAAAGTAATTCTAAAAATTTATGAATTTGAGATCTCTTGATTTCTCTTATACGACTGTGGAATATTCGAATTCATGTCGTGTATTGGCAATTATCTGAAGATTTATGGAAGTAATAGCAGGTGTGATACGCTGCTTTAGTTCCGAAAAATTAGTACAAAGAATCTGATAAACATAATATTTCACAAAACATCAAAACTGGATATTGGAGAGATACTGGAGCTGGATATTGGAGAGAATCCATTTAGATTTCCGTAATTCCTCATATATTTATCAATTCAACCTATGAAACTGGTTATATCTCGAATGTACTACAAGCAATCAAAGGATATTGAATAGAAATTATTATATATCTATCAATTGATCTGACGTGCGATGATATATGGTTATTTAAAACAGTAACTTATCAAAGTACGATCACGACAGATGGAAGAAACGATGACTAATGGTTCAAAGCAATGATTGCTGTTGACAAAAGTTTGCAGAATCAACATTTGCGAAACTTTTTGAAAAACAAATTGTAAACATTTAAAAAATAAATATACTTCCTGTGAAATATTTTTTAGGTTAAAATGACTATTAAATATTATCCATTCAAATAAAGCGTTACTTTTTTAATTTTTATGTCTATTTTATTGCCTCATTTTAACCTGCAATGCAATTTTCGGCCTCGTTGTCGAAAATGTAAACTTTTTTTTTTCTTTATCAATCGATTCCCCATGGTTTAAGTAGTATGTGCATGAAATGGAGCCGTTTTTTTTATAGTACTTTCTTTATATTTAAATATTCTGTGTAAAAAGTATGAGAAATTTATAATTTAAAATAGACGCATCAAAGATATCACTACAATTTTTTTCATACGTTGGCAGCACAGCATTGAGATACCTCGAGGAATTTGAGAGCGATCTATAATCCAGTGCTTTGATAGTAGTTATTTTCATAATCAAATATTTTGAGAGCTATGCGATTTTTACAATTGGAAAATTAATTGAATAGAAATTTGAAGTACATTTTGTGTTTCAAATGAAATTTCGGTAAAATCGCAAAATAAGGGCCGTTGGTATTTGGCGCCAAAAATTCTTTTCGCCAAAGTCCGCCAAGTAACTGGTTGCAACTGTAAGTGAAGTGAATTATTGTAAACAATACAAGAAACCCGGACTACCACATTTAGCAACTTATCACTCAGTTGGAGTCACAAAAAAAGTCACCAAATACCAATGGCTCCTAATTTGGCAATTTGGCCGAAATTTCATGTGCTATAAAATTTTGTTATTAAAAAAATTATGTCTAGAATTTTTGACGTCAAATTCCAACGACCCCTTTTCTGCGATTTTACCAAAATTGCTACTTCGGAAATTTCTTTAGCCTCGAATTGAAGCCATAAAAGAAAATTCGCTGAAAGAACAGAAGACTAGAACTCAATTAACATATGAAAAATGTATGGACGATTGGATCAAGCTCTGTCATAATTTTATTGCACTCGATGAGTAAATTGAGTTTTGTGAAGGTTTATTTATATGTTTTACTTAATGTGTTTATTTATTAATTTAATTGTATTTATTTGTGCGTTTTGAGGACTTTATTTTTATTTTTTTTAATTTATTTTATTTTTGTGTTTTTATTAACAACTCAAGATACTCTTTATACAGAATGTGCTTTAATTATATCCACAAACAAGAAAAATGTCATGGCATAATAATCTTTTAGCTCAGAGATTTTCTTTTAAATAAACAGATAGTAAAGTAAATCAATAATAAATAAGCAGGATAAAGTAATAAATAAACAGAAATTTTAATCATTGAACTGAGAATTATCTTATGTAAATAAGCGAATTGTAGATTGGTTGTTAAAAAAAACTTTTTTAGCTCCGTCATTCATGTATGTACTTAGGTAACTAAACTTTTTCAAGGGCAATTAAAATAATTGCATGTAAAATTCTCTTGAAAATTTTTTTCGTTTTTATGTCGGACAGCGCTGCGTTGCTTGTTGGACATTACAGATTTAAAGCAAGGATTTTTAAACAAAATCCAGATATGAAACAAACCTTAAAATTTCATTGATCTAATAAATTAATAGTTTAAAAAAACACGCTTTTAGAGTTAATCAAACTAAAAAGTAAAAAATAATTGTTAACATTAGAATAAAATTACTGATGAGAAAATGAATGTCGCTGTTCTAAAAGCGTGGGGTACTCGATGTTAATCGTTATAATTTTACATTAGTTTCATTCCGAAATGCAGAGTTAGTTTAAAAATGTCATACAAAGAACCCCACGCCAGGGGAAAAAGTGATGCGCCGATCTAGATGACTTTTCAAATGCTGTGTGTTTTAATCACTAGTCCTGGCGATCCTAATCATGATGAGATAATAAACTTATCAAAATATTTTATTGTCGTCGGTCGTTGATAAGTCTACGACGCTTAAATTAAATCTCATCGCTTAACGTAGGGTAAAATCGAGCCCAAATAGTCAGTTACATACAAACAAACATACAGGGGAAACTAATAAAAGCGTATTAAAAAAAGAAATTTATGATTAATTAGAAATCGGAAAGCATACTTACCTCTCACAGTGGCTAGCTCGGCTTCTGAATGAGCTAAACAGTGCACAGCGGTCGGAGAAATTCCTACTGGACAAGATACAGGACAGTCCAGTACGGCGCATTTTATGTTGGTTTTTGAAACATCTCGCAGAACACGGGGACGGATTTTATATCTGGGAAGCAATAAAGTGGAATTTAATTAAAGAAGATAAAATGTGATATTTTTAAATTCTACTAATGCCTTATAATGCTTTTTTATAATGTCGTGTCAGGAATTGATATCATTTTAGCCATATCATTAAAATAAAAGATATTACAAAATACTGAAAAAAAAATGTTTCTTTAGTAATCTAATTTTTTGTATTTTTTTGTTTTTCTTCTTTTGAATAAAAAAAAAAAATCTTTGCGAAAACATCTCACGTAAGACACGTGCTGCCTTCTCATTCCTTTCGTTTTCATAAATAGAAAAACAATTTTTTTTACTTAAATACAACAATTTCATTTCCAGGAAAACAATTCATTGCCTGTATAAAAAGGTATTAATTTTGTTTTTAAAAAATTTCGCAGACTCTTGAAAATTATTTGCGTGTTTTTGCGGCAAACTCGCAGAATAGGGGCCGTTGTGATCTGGCTTACAAAATTCTTTTCGCCAAAGTGCGCCAAGAAAAGGATTGCAATTGTAAGTGAAATGAACTGCAAACAGCATAAGATTACTACATTTTCTCCATTATCGCACAGTTGGCGCCACAAAAAAATTGCCAAATCCCAACGGGTTTTTTTTTTTTTTTTTTTTTTTTTTTTTTTTTTTTTTTGTGATTTAATCATTTTTTGCAAAATGGGCAAATTCGGAGAAATGCAGTAAGTTCCATTAAAATAATTCCCATATTTATTTTTTATTCGCTAACTTTCTTAACTCACCACATTTGTAACCTGATTTGTGACTTAGTGGTAGCACGCGTAACTAGAAGGGGAGTCTATCCGGATTCGATTTCAGCTAATTGCGTGCATTGCAGTCGTTACTTTACAAAAAGGATAGACTCGGTGGAGATTGTAATTGCGTGTGTGGGGACACTGATGGAAGTTTTTCGGAAATTTTCAAGTTGCTTCTTTTATAAAGTGTATTTACCTCAGAAAAATCTTACCCCCTTATACTTATAAATAGCTGATCTTATTAGAGTATATAAAAGATCAAGTTTTGGATAAGAAAAAAAAAAAGACGAAATTTTAAATTGGTTACTTACTTATGATATATGAATGCCATAGAATTAATATTATTATTATTATTATTATCATTTGTTATAAAAGTTATTTAAAAAAAAATTGAACAATTCATTTTTTGATTAAATCTATGTAGGATTTTTCTTCTTTTACCTGCTAAATGCATCTTCGTTGTGCTTCGGAGTTGACGTCGAACAGGCTCCAGCAGAAAAATAAAGCTTTGCATAATAATCCAATGACTCTTCTAAAGCGCACTTTTCAAAGTCTCGTAGAGTCTTCAGTTTATCAATTCTTCCAGTCATATCCAACTTTTTATTGCATTGAGAAGACATTTCACTAATACGTAGTCAGTGTTCCTCGAAAGAGCTGTAAAATAATGTAAGGAAATGATCTTATTCAATTCCTGCTATTAGTTCACACTCTCCCTATATATATATCTTGTTCAAATTTTCAATCGTTAATAAAATACTTTTTATTCCTCCACTCAAATTCAAATACATTTTTTTGAACTTGTAGTGGATGATATTTAATGTTAATACAGCTTTTTTAAATATTAATTCGTTAATTAAATTTAATTAATTTTAGTTTTTTTAGATTTAAGTTGTATGTATCTACTAATAGATGGCTCCAGATGTGAAAAATTTCAACTTTATTTATAAAGGAATTTCTGCAATATAGTGAAAAAAGTAGGAAATGACTTTAATTTATTTTTTTTTATATTACTTGATTTCTTTATAAATAAGAATAATTAGCGAAAGAAATGAGTGCATCGATTAAATAGGTAATACAATTTGCAATAAGCGCAAAAAAATTAATTTAATGGGAATGTTACAAAAGAAATATTATGTTATGAAAATTTATAGTAAATATGTAAATAATTGTTTATTTTTAGTTAATTGGTAGATTTAATTTGTTTGTTTAATTGAAATTATTTATAGTCTGTCCCTCGATGCCACAGGTTTCGGATTCGAATCCCGGCGGTGCCATGGATTTTGTAGGTGTTTGGACACTTTAAACAGTAGGTTTCGACCTAATATGGATGTAGAGCATTGGGTGTTATGATGACAACTCTACCTCGTAAAAAGAAAGCATCTCCTGAATCTACAGTAGGCAGTTGGCATTGGTCCACCATGGGGCTGTTGCGTTACTGCTGTTGCTGATGATGATGACATCATTTATTGTATATTGTAACACTATGCCAAATATTACATTGTATAAAGTTAAACACTAAAATTTGTTGAAGCTTCTAGCATCGACTAGGGTTTGATACTTAGACTAGCACTAAAATTAATTATTCTTGTCTGAAATTCTACACAATTAAGTTAGCTGTTTTCCTACGATATAAAATGATATTAAATAGGAAAGCAATACATTTAGAATACATTTTTTTTACGTTTATATTAAAATGAAAAAATGAGGCAAAAATAAAAAAGATATAGCTACACTGAACAACTAAAACCGAAACGTCTGAATTATGTTACTGCTGTTATTGGAATAACCGAGTTTGTTCTTATGAAGAAAAAAAAACTCAATTGGTTTTGAGATTTATTTTATAAGTAATATGTATCAATCTACTTGCTTTTTTTTTTCCTTTTCCCATGTACTTTTTGTTTTAATTCGTAAAAGCACAATGTTGCTGATTTTAAAAGGGAATATACTGAAAAATCCGTAAACAAAAAAAATAAACAACCATATATTTATGTTTAATGAACAATGTGTGAGAAAAATCAGATATATTTTGATTCAACTTCGTTTTACAATGTGATGTATAAAATTTACTTTTGTACAATATGTCAATGGAGATGAAAAGCAATCAAATGCATACGCAAATCTTAGAGATATTTTTTTTTATTTGATTTCTGCCAACATGATGTTGTTCTGATCAGATGCTAGTATTGGCTATAAGAATGATTGTACAAGAAATAAAAGTAAAAATTGCCCGAAAAAAATGCATGAAATCAGGATTTTAAAACTTAAATTAATCTAATATTGAAACAAAATTTAAAGAAAACAAAGAAATAGTTGAAGAATTGCCGATTTTAATCATTTCAATTTTTTTAATCATTTTTACCCTAGTATTGGCTATAAGTATGACTGCACAACAAATAAAAGTAAAAATTCCTAAAAAAAAAAATGCATGAAATCAGGGTTTTAAAACTTAAATTAATCTAATATTGAAACAAAATTTAAAGAAAACAAAGAAATAGTTGAAGAATTGCCGATTTTAATCATTTCAATTTTTTAATCATTTTTACCCTAGTATTGGCTATAAGTATGACTGCACAACAAATAAAAGTAAAAATTCCTAAAAAAAAATGCATGAAATCAGGATTTTAAAACTTAAATTAATCTAATATTGAAACAAAATTTAAAGGAAACAAAGAAATAGTTGAAGAATTGCCGATTCTAATAATTTCAATTTTTTTAATCATTTTTACGCTAGTATTGGCTATAAGTATGACTGCACAACAAATAAAAGTAAAAATTCCTAAAAAAAAAATGCATGAAATCAGGATTTTAAAACTTAAATTAATCTAATATTGAAACAAAATTTAAAGGAAACAAAGAAATAGTTGAAGAATTGCCGATTTTAATAATTTTAATTTTTTAATCATTTTTACGCTAGTATTGGCTATAAGTATGACTGCACAACAAATAAAAGTAAAAATTCCTAAAAAAAAATGCATGAAATCAGGGTTTTAAAACTTAAATTAATCTAATATTGAAATAAAATTTAAAGAAAACAAAGAAATAGTTGAAGAATTGCCGATTTTAATCATTTCAATTTTTTTAATCATTTTTACCCTAGTATTGGCTATAAGTATGACTGCACAACAAATAAAAGTAAAAATTCCTAAAAAAAAAAATGCATGAAAACAGGATTTTAAAACTTAAATTAATCTAATATTGAAACAAAATTTAAAGAAAACAAAGAAATAGTTGAAGAATTGCCGATTTTAATCATTTCAATTTTTTTAATCATTTTTACCCTAGTATTGGCTATAAGTATGACTGCACAACAAATAAAAGTAAAAATTCCTAAAAAAAAAAAAAAAAATGCATGAAATCAGGGTTTTAAAACTTAAATTAATCTAATATTGAAATAAAATTTAAAGAAAACAAAGAAATAGTTGAAGAATTGCCGATTTTAATCATTTCAATTTTTTTAATCATTTTTACGCTAGTATTGGCTATAAGTATGAGTGCACAACAAATAAAAGTAAAAATTCCTAAAAAAAAAATGCATGAAATCAGGGTTTTAAAACTTAAATTAATCTAATATTGAAATAAAATTTAAAGAAAACAAAGAAATAGTTGAAGAATTGCCGATTTTAATCATTTCAATTTTTTTTAATCATTTTTACGCTAGTATTGGCTATAAGTATGACTGCACAACAAATAAAAGTAAAAATTCCTAAAAAAAAAAAATGCATGAAAACCGGATTTTAAAACTTAAATTAATCTAATATTGAAACAAAATTTAAAGAAAACAAAGAAATAGTTGAAGAATTGCCGATTTTAATCATTTCAATTTTTTTAATCATTTTTACCCTAGTATTGGCTATAAGTATGACTGCACAACAAATAAAAGTAAAAATTCCTAAAAAAAAAATGCATGAAAACAGGATTTTAAAACTTAAATTAATCTAATATTGAAACAAAATTTAAAGAAAACAAAGAAATAGTTGAAGAATTGCCGATTTTAATCATTTCAATTTTTTAATCATTTTTACCCTAGTATTGGCTATAAGTATGACTGCACAACAAATAAAAGTAAAAATTCCTAAAAAAAAAATGCATGAAATCAGGATTTTAAAACTTAAATTAATCTAATATTGAAACAAAATTTAAAGAAAACAAAGAAATAGTCGAAGAATTGCCGATTTTAATCATTTCAATTTTTTTAATCATTTTTACCCTAGTATTGGCTATAAGTATGACTGCACAACAAATAAAAGTAAAAATTCCTAAAAAAAAATGCATGAAATCAGGGTTTTAAAACTTAAATTAATCTAATATTGAAATAAAATTTTAAGGAAACAAAGAAATAGTTAAAAAATTGCCGATTTTAATCATTTCGATAAAATTCATCAAAATGTCAATATCAAAAATAAACGAAAAAATAATATCATGGATAAAATTGATGATAGAAAATATTCACATTTCATTTAATGAAATTACAAAGAACTATATCTTGAAAAAGTGTGGATGTGTAAACGATATAATGGGACATTTTTTAAAAATCATTCTTTTATCAGCACTTTTTAAGCAATTACTTGGCTTTAACAGTCACTTAAGGAAATTTCCCTTTTTCCTTAAAAGATAAAACTGTTGAGTGTAAATTCAAAATATTGCTTTCCAATTATATTTAGCATTAAACAAAACATTTAATTAACATTAACATTTAACAAAACTGTATCAGCACTTTTTAGACAATTACTACTGCGTCCAAAAAGTAAGACCAATTTTCAGTTTAAAATTCCCGGGGTTTATGGAATTTCAATTTTTTTTCTTTTTTAGGTTGCTGGCACTGTCCTTGATAACTGCGTGAAATTTCACGTCAAAATATTCATTAGCGTTTGAGTTACGCTTGGCTTTGTGAAACGCTAAAACTGATTCCGACAATTTTTGAAATGTCTGAATTAATTGAGCCAAGAACTTTCAATAAATTTTGTTTGCGTAAACGTGTAGAATTCTGCAGAAGGCATTCGGTGAGTATTCCTATATCTGAAAGAAATGTGTACAAGTGGTATAAACAGTTCAAAGAAAGCAGAGAACGAGTTGAAGATGAAGGGGGCTCTGGTCGACCGTCCAGCTCAACCGACGAAGCTCACGTCCAAAAAATTAAAGATTTGGTGCTTGCAAACCATCAATTTACAATTAGAGACCTTGCTGATGATGTTGGAATTTCAAAAGGATCGGTCAATTTTATTTTGGGCCTCAAACGCGTCAAATTTCGATTGGTACCGAAAACACTGAATGCGCCAGCTCACACTGTATTGGTTCTTCGTGACTTTTTCACCAAAAATGAAACCCATATCGTTCCATAAACACCGTATTCACACCATGCGACTTCTGGCTATTCCCTAAACTCAAAAGACCACTCCGGGGGCACCGTTTTGAGGCGATTGAAGAGATTCAATGCGAATCACCGCGCGCTTTGAAGGTCATCCCTGCCGATGACTTTTTAGCATGCAGTGAGAGTTGAAAAAAAAGTTGGCATGAGTGCCTTGTGTCCGTAGGTGATTACTTTGAAGGCGATGAAATAAATTTGGAAGAATAAATAAAGAGTGTTTAAAAAAAAAAAATTGGTCTTACTTTTGGGGCACAGTAGTACTTGGCTTTAATAGCCACTTAAGAAAATTTCCGTTTTCCTTAAAAGATAAGACTTTTGAATGGAAATTCAAATATTCAAAATGTTACTTTCCACTTGCATTTAACATTTTCTTGATAATACCACGAGGTTCTGCTGCATCTATTTATATTTAATATTATAGAGAGATTACTACGAGGTCCTGCTACATCTATTTATATTTAATATTGTAGTGAAATTACTACGGGATCCTTCTATATCTATCTATTTATTTTTAATATTGTAGTGAAATTACTACGAGGTCCTGCTATAGCTATTTATTTTTAATATTATAGAGAGTGTAGCGACACCTATTGATGGAAAATGGAGTAAAAAAATAACAACTTCTACTTTCACTGTTAACACGGGAATTTTCCCGCTAGAATGAAAACAGAACGTAGTTGGCGTCGAAGAGTAGTCGTAGTTGGCGTAGTTAGAAATGGAATAAAGATGTTGTAAATGTGAAAATTGATTATCGTCTTTTTTCCCGTCTGGATTTTAATAACACTACGCAACCTTTACAATACCACCACAAGAGATTATTACGAGATCCTGCTATATCTATTTATTTTTAAAATTATAGAGATATTAACACGTGGTCCTGCTTCATCTATTTACATTTAAAGTTACCAAAAGAATACCACAGGAAAGGGATAATGTTATATTTAACATTATCCAGTTTCTGTTATGATCTTTTTATATTTAACATTATTTAGAGGATTCCACGAGAACCTGCCACTCTACTATACCTCACAAGAGGGAAAGGAAGATAAAGGGTTAAGGCTAGTAAAACAACTACATAATCAGGCTGACAATAGGGATGTTTTTTGCAAACCACATATCAATGTACTATTTTAAATTATCTTAATTAATCGGAATCAATCCCATAACACATTTCCTCCACATGAGTTGCGATTCGAGCTCTGTCAAAACTCTAATCAACCAGGCCATTATTAGGTCTCTAATTTAAAAATATAATAAAATAGCTGACGTTATAAATAAATCAATCAGAAATTACATTTAAAGATTTTAATAATTTTGGTTTACAAATTGCAATATGGTTAAGTAAAGAAACTTGAACGCAACGTTAAAATTAACAACACATTTGTTGATCCTAATTAAAATCTCAACTAACTTAGCTAAATACCATAACTTTACCACAATCCTCAAAGTTCGGCAACAAATTTATGATCCTAATTACAATTTGTACTAATACTAGCCAAATTCTGAATGGCGCCATGGCTGAACGTTTATAATCAATTAAACAATTCTCAAAAACAACCTGCTACATCAGCATGCCTGTGTGATATAGAACAATTTGAACTTCTTTCTTCAAATTTGAACATAAACAAAAAGTTCCTAGTTGATGTTTGCTGATCATCGCATTTCTTACGGTTCACCGCATTTCTTAAGTCACCTGGACACTTTCAGTACAACTTTGAGTGACCAGGTGACTTAAGAAATGCGTTGTAATTAATTAACTGTTGTTAATTTTAAACATTAGTTAACTTAATTATTAAAATTAACAACAACAACATTGTAATTAGGATTTATTGAACCTAATTACAATCTTAGTTAACCTAGCCAAATGCAAGAACTTAAAACTCAAGCATCAAAGTATGACATCACATTTATGATCTTAAATACAATCTGAAATCACACCAGCCAAACTCAGCACTGAAAGTTTACAATGAGAAAAAAAAAAAAACAATCAAAAATAACCTGTCACATCATCATACCTGGGCGACGCACAGCATTACTAAGGTCCGTTTAATATCATATCAATAATTTATGATCATAGCGTTTAATATACTGAACATTACAGTATGAACCAAAAGTCTGAATGACTGTAGAGCGACAAACCAAAAAGTTTAAATGACCGTAGAGCGACAAACCAAGCCAAACCAAAAAGTCTAAATGACCGTAGAGCGACAAACCAAGCCAAACCAAAAAGTCGATATGAATGTAATTTATGAATAACATTTAAATAAATGAACGATATAATTGTAATTGTAATTAGTTTTTAGTCTTAGTAATCTGAACACACTTTCAATTAAATGTTTGATTAAAACTTCATCGTTTAACTTAGGAGCAATTTCTGGTTTCTTAAAATTTCCTTTTTAGTTTTCGCTGTTCTCCAAATTTCTTAAGTTGCCCTGGTGGCAAAAGTTACACTAACCGAATCATAGTCTAAAGTTCACTTTCTCAAACATTGGAAATGTATTGGCCACTTGCGGCTTACTTACTTACGCATTTTTTCAATTGGAAATTTCTCTGTATTACGATTTACGAATGCAATTATTTAATATTAGACTGTTTTAAATGCTGCAATCAACATCACAATATTTAATTGTTGTTAGATAACGGAAAAATACTTTTCAAAACAAGTTGTATAAGAAAAATAATGCTTTGTTTTTATCAGTATTAGAAAACACTTACTTTTAAGTGACAGTATGGAAATTTGGGTTTTCAGAACTCACATTAAAAACTGGTCTGGTATCATGAGAAATAAAACGCTTTCTGCCAAAATAAATTGGTTTATCAATAAAGTACTTCGTAATCATTTCTTGCAAAAAAATTACAAGAAATGATAATTTTCTTTATGTCACATTTTAGATTAAATTTATCTATGTCACTCTTTTTAATTTAATCCTAATACTTCATTCAATTACAATGACGCGATTTTATTAAACAATTTTATTGACCCTTCATGCTTGTGGCTTTGATTTCACAAATATTTTTCGTTAATGTTTTTTGAATTGATAATTTTGTTTTTGAGGATTTTAAAGTGAAATTAAGAAGCTCTTTATTTTTTATATATTGGGGCTTTGAATTGTATCTATTCATCAATGGAAGGAGGGGGGGAAGAGGAGTATCGTCTTAATGAAGAACTTACAAAAGCATCTGCCCCTCATCTGCATATGATATAGAAGAAAAACTGCAAAAAAGTTAATGAAGTATCGCGAGATCTCCTTTGAAGTTTTTCATTTTTCTGAAGAAATTTGAATATACCGTATGATTTATGATCATATCGTTTAATATACTGAACATTACAGTACGAACCAAAAGTCGAAATGACCGTAGAGCGACAAACCAAACCAAAAGTCGATATGCCTATAATTTATAACATTTAAATAAATGAGGGAACATAATTGTAATTACAAAGTTCAATTCATGTTCTACAGATAATGCTATATATCTTACCAACAGTCTTTATTATAGTCACTGTCTTTACAATTAAGTTATGTTAAAATTTGAGTGCAATGTAGATTTACCTCCTCGTGGTGCATTCCGGGCAAAGTGATAATACGGCAAAGTGATCTACAAACACGGCCTTCAGCCTGGCTCTCGGTGTGACTGTCTTATGTTACAGTTCTGCAGTGAAATGCAGATGACTTTTTTTAAAACAAGAGAGAAGAGTATGGCTCCTGACACTGTCTCCTGTGTGATGACCAGGAAGAAATGGATATGTCTCACCTTCCTTCCTGTTCTTAACTACCTCCTGTTTCTTTACGGAAGAGTTATTGGATTGCCAGACTTAAGAGGATGGATTAAATGATGTCATTTGTTTCTATTTGTTTCTTTGTATTTTTTTTTAAATCTGTTGTCCTGTAAACTTGCCATTGGGAATACAAAATTTTTTAAATATTATTTCTAAATTTTATCTTACGCAGTTGTGTGTATTGTTCAAAATGAAATTCACAGCGAAAAGTAAGCCAACTAAGATAACCATACAAAATTTAGAGTAGAAACTGGTGGTGAGCCGGACCGGCATTGAAGTGGTAGTCCAAGAGTGGAAGAAATGATTGCTGGAATTCTTAAGGAACCAAATATAACATCGCCAATTTTTTCTTGGGGGTTTATTTAAAACCCGTTGTGTGTGTGTGTGTAAGCAATCCCCACAAAAATTGAAGAACTGCGGGATGAAGTGTGCGGGCTGAAGTTAATGACTTCTCGCAAAGCATGCCATAATATGTTTCTGCCATTAATTATCACCGTTATAATTTATGCAAACCAAGCCACTTTGAGCATTTAATATGATTCCATAGTGTAAAACAACTGAACCATGCTCACCCGTAATGACAAGCATGGGGTTTTATTTTTATAAACCTTACTAGTAAATTCATAAGTATAGTGAACTTTTGAACCATACTTTGTAAATCCTGCTTTTTAATTATATTGTGTAACTCTCAATGAAAAAGATGAACACAATATTTTGTTAAACTGTTTATAATTTATTTTAAAAAATAACGCCAGTCGATGAATATTTATCCATTCAAAGGCATTTACAATTACAACACGTTTGGTCTTTGTCCCCCTCATTTAACAAAAGAACCAGAATTTCAATGAATGAACGTGTGTCCCCATGCCTCACCCGAGAGCCAATATCTTGAAAGTTCTAAGTCTCTTCCTCTAATATAACAGAATGACTTGCCAACCCTCGACTTTATAATAAGTATTCCCTGTATAAATTGGAACTTTCAATTTTAATAAAATGGTAATTTTTAATTCTCAGCTTTTTCTCAACATACCAAAAGCAAGGTAACCTTTTTTTTCTCTCCCCCCCCCGTCCTTTCCATTTAATACTGGGAAAATCTATTTGGTTTGGATATCTTTCAATTGTATAGCTATATTATCATAAAATTCAACTATTAATTTGACAGTATAGCTAATTGTATTCTAATGAAATAATTACTTTTTAATAAGAAAGTTTTTGTACTTCAATAATTAAATTCAATATTATAATTAATAACTCAGTTCAATTTGATCAATAATTGGTAAACACGACATTTAGTTATCAAGGTCTTGTGTATAGATTATCTTTTGATTGCATTTTGTTTCTTGTACTATGCTGTATACAGAGCCAATTAAACTGGTTTTTTTAATAGGTACTGTGATTTCTTCTCCATAATCCACTGAGTATACACTAAAAAAACTTCAAAAATGTCTGGATGCATATTATAGGCTGATGTGTATAATTTGTTGGCAATTTTTTTCTCGAAAATTTCTTAGAAACTGTTTTTATAATAAACATCACCGAAAATTTGTTGAAGTTTTAAATGTTAAGTGAAAAATCAATCAACAATCTTCTAAACCAAAAGAAAGAAACATAACTATAACTAAAAGGTCTGTCACCCGTCATAATCTTATAATTCTATAAGATTATGGTGGGAGACAGACCTTACAAACATGGATAAAATGCAAAACGCATTACGTCAGTGAATGAAAAAAGGCATGTAATATTATAAGAGATAGAATTAAAAATCTTTGTAAAAAAAGCAAATTAGTAATTAACTACGGTACTAATCAAGATTTTCATTTGTCTATTTGGCAGCTATTGAGATCTTATTTTGTTTAAAGAAGTGAGCATTTCATATTTTAGCCGAAAAAGTAAAAATCATTATACTTGTTGAATCTCGTGTTTTCTACCCAACTTTTAAAAATTATCTTTTCTTTTTTTTTAAACATGCCTTTTTGATGAATGCTGAACAGTTCAGTATGAGTCTTTTCTAGTTGCTTTTGTTCAAATTTTTGAAAAACCTTTAATACAATAACTTTTGAAGAATTTTTCTTTTCATGAAATTTAAATTCATATTTATTAAGTATATTCGAATTTTTAAAATCAGTGAGATAAAAAAACAACAACCAGGAATTCTATAAGCAACGAAACTCAAATAATAAGCAAATAGTGGCTTAGTGGTAGAGTCAGAGGCTTAAGCATAATTCGTTGAAATTCGAAAAAGTTGCAGTTGTGTAAAATAAAGAGAAAATTTAATTTTATAATTATTGTTAATACCAATAAAAAACAATTGTTATTATTTCACGAAAGTGAACTGTCTGTTCAAACTTAATTGCAAAAAAATGTTGTGAAATAAAAATGGATTAATAATATATAAATAACAAATAAATAAATTTTGATTACATAAGTATTTAAAAAATAATATTAGTAATTTTTTTTGTCTAAATAAATACTTAAATAAACTTAAGATTGAAATTAATGTGATATTTTTAACAAGTGTTTGCCATTTATTTCACTTTTTTTGAAGGTCTTTTATTTTACAATATATTGATACTAATTAATGATAATTTTTTTTCAGTAGTACAAAAATCACTTTGGCAAATCTCATTTGACATATAGTTATGCAATTATGGCAATTATTCATAAAAATAGTTTAAACTAATATGTACAAAACAAGATTTCCATTTTGTATAACGAAATCACTTAAATACTTTGTAGCAAGACTATGAAGTTTTGTAATAAAAATGCCATTACAATAATGTCTTACTTAAAAATACATTTTTACAATAAACTTTTAGTAGAAGTTAAAAAAAACGAGTCATTGTAATATTTTAATATTATACGCAACTCATTCATACAAGGAAAGTAATTTGTTCATATAATTTCATCATTCATAAATTTGTATCAAAAATAAGATCTACTTCAAATTTACACTTTTATCAATAAATTTTACTTTTAAAATTCAAATGATTCATTTTATATTTGCAATATAATTTTTGAAAATCATCAAAGTAAAATACATCAATAAGAAATTTTATTATTCATTATTATTAATAAGTATTTACTGTCGTGAATATGAGATTTTTGTGATAAAAGGTTTTACACCCATGAAGAAATATAAGCAACATAATGTACATTTATGTCTCCACACAATTTCTCAAAAAACAAGCATATATTTTCCAAGTCACTTTCAAGTCCAGTTTTTTAATTTATTTTTTTATTATTTATTATGATGTGGGAACATGATTTTGTTCTGGTTAGGAGTTCGTGACGTTATCCGAAAATGAGGATCAAGCAAATAAAACTCCATTGCAAATTTTGGCGTTGGTAGTTTGGGCCCCTTAAATCTTGAAATGATTCATGAACAATGGTAATCTTCAGGAATTTTCTGGAGAATTTGGCTTTTGCTTGAAGTGTTTTGTAGTACGGTTTTGAATTACTTTTCATATTTTGGGTTCTGATTTTAAACATTTGTATATCCAATGGCTATAAGTACTCGTAGTGCGCTGATCAATTCCTTCTTTTTGAAGTTTCATATTTATCACTTTTGGCATTTTCCCATGCCTATTGAGCTGTATAGTGCTTCTTATTGTATTTGGAATACTTCATTCTTCTTTTATGCCTAGAATTTTCAAACGTTGATAGATTCTTTTGGCTATTGAATGTGATAACGTTTCTTGAAGAATTTGGAATAATTCATTCTTCATTTACGACTACATTTATCTTACTTTTGTATATTCTTTTAGAGATTCTTGAACAATTCATTCTTCATGAAGTTCTTGATCTATTCAACATTGCTATATCCATGTGGCTATTGAATTTTGCCATTCTTGTAGTAACCCAATCAATTGCTTCATATATCTCGTGCATTATTAAACATTGTTATATTCCTGAGTTTATTCATCCGTTCTCGAATGTTTACACATGATAAGTTGAAATTTGCTGAGCAGATTTCAGTTTTTTTAAATATTATTTTAATCTTTCTTATAAACTAAAATAAATTTTCAATTCAGATTTTCTCATTTAATGAAATGTTTGAGATAATATGATTAAACAAATTCTTGTATGAACAAGGCTTTATATTATTATTATTTTTTTTATCTCATTAGCCTCCGAAGGGGCTTCATCTTTTGTATTTGTAAGATAAAAGCTATCATCAATCGTCCAAAATTGTTCAGAAAGGGAATTTTAAAACAAGTAATTATTAAAAACCAAAAGAAATTTATGATAAATCAAAAAAGTGAAAGATAATCTTCAATAACTAAAACAAAATCAAACGAATCCTTTTAAAGCTACAATTTGGAATACAAAAATCAATTTTCCTGGACTTCAGTGCTTTCGTGTTTATTTAGACTATTGAAAAAATTAGTTGAAATATATTTAATGAAATCTATGAGTTGAGGAAGACTTTAAAATAGTAAAATCTTGATTAAAGTCATAATATTGAAATATAATAATAAAGGAAGAATATTTACGTGATTTTATTATACTTGATTGATTATTATACTTTACTTACTATACTGTACTTTACTTTGATTATTATGCTTACTTTACTTTATTATACTTTACTTTACTTGATTTTATATACTTGACTGAAGTATAATAATAAAATATTTGATTGAAGTTAGTGAATAAATTATAAGAACTTCATTCAATAGAGTGACTTTATGATTTATTCACTGACTTGAATTATAACTGATAAAACTGAAATTTATTGACTATATTTTAAGTATGTTGCCGATACTTAAGACATGTTAGTATCAATTTATGGCATTTTATCTCATTTAAAATTGTTTATAGTCGTCTAGTGAAAATTATGATATGCACATTTCATTTTCTATGAAATTAATTATTCATTTCTTTTGGAAGTTAAGAATAAAATTTTTGATATTATAACTGTTACCATTCTTTCCGAGTACGAATATTTAAATAAAGTATATTAACAATGTAAAAAATTGAAAATAAGCAAAATTCAGTTTGTCTGTAGTTTTACATTTTATATATTTTCGCTGGTTTTAAAGTAAAAACTTATTGCAATTCTATTATTCACTTCATAAAATAAAAATACAAAAAAATAGCAATCATAAGCCAAAATGTAATAAATCAGTAGTTAAAATAAAAAGTTCTTCATACGAATAAGTAGATAAAAAAAAAACAGAATTTGTTTCCACCATCTTTTCTGTGAGAGTTTGAAGGAAGGCTTCTGTACCCTTTTAAAATAATGTTTGTTGAAATGGCCACTGACATAGCATTTTCAAGGGAAGATATTGAAATAAAATTTTCTTTTTTACCCAAAAGAGTTGCATTCAAATTTCTTGAAATTTAAACTTAAAATCAGTTGATGACCAATATAACAAAGCATACATCTGTACTGATTTTTCTGTAATTATTTTTCACATTAATTAATTTGTTAATTAATTTGTTGTAATTATGTTGTTTTATTATTTTAAATTGGAATGAATGAAATGGAATGGTTGAAATTTTACAGAGTTATCATTTTTTTTTGTCGTCAGTTATTTGAATAAAAATTTCAAATTATTTTTGTATTGATCGTTTGATATTATTAATTAAAATAATTACTTATGGCTTTTTTTACTAAAAAATGTTTTCGTGTACTATATTATTAAATGAACGACAATAATCTGAACTGTTTTGGTTTAAATGCTCGAAGAATAAATAATATTAAATGCTTCATAACCATAGAAATATCATTTTTTATACAGACGTATTAGAAATTTTTTAGATTTATCAGATTATATTTTTACCACCATAGACCTTTTTATATCTTCAATGCTTTGTGCGCCTAAAAAAGAAGGAAGATAGTTAGCTTATATATATATACATATAAATTTGATATAAAATGTAATAATGGAAACAGTAAGAAAAAAATTGTTTATAATGGAATTAATAAATACAAACCTGCAACTTGCATCGTTATTAACAATTCTTCTTTCAATATCTGTAATACTTTTCTCACTCCATTTTCGCCCTGAAAATATTTTTAGATTGCAAATACTTATAATATTAATTCAATGAACATTAACAACTACAACAGTTGTGTCACACTTATGTGGGCAGATGCACTGTATTATTTTAACCTTGACCCTGGAAAAATTTCGCTATGCTCACAACAAAAAAAGCTGATTCACTTATTGCTATGTCATCTATTGCCTTATTAAGTATAGAAGTGAGACATTGAGATTAAATCTAGCACATATGATCCACAGTTGCACAAGTCTTAGAAAATAAAAAATTTAGTTTTATAATGTTTATTAAGAAAAGGAATCTATTCAGAATTAAAAGTTTAAGATTTTAATAACTCACTTTAAATTATATAATTTAGCTAAATAAAGCAATCATACTTATATAATCAAGCTAATAAAGCAATCATAGAAAATCCAAAAATTTTTTCCTTCATCTTTCATCTTTATAGTTTATTTTTTTAAGAATAAAACAGTGTTATTTTAGAAAATAATTTAAAAGCAATGCTGTTTTTTACTTTATTTTCAAATAAAGGGAGCTTTTCTTTTTTTTTTTTTTTTTTTTTTTTTTTTTTATTTTTTCAATAAAATTTAACAAAGGCTAGTCAGTTTTTACAGACTGTCTAAAATAGTCAGTAAAAAGTCTAAAATAGCCAGTCTATGGAGTAATAAATTGACAGGAAAAAGCCTAACTCCTAAGTGCTATTGTTTTAAAGTTATATTGGAATTATACATATACAGCCATTCATTTACATATATGTAGTTATAGATTAGATAAGATAATTCTTTGTAAAAGAGTTAGAAACAAATTTTACTAAAACATACTAAAAGAAAAATAATATTTTTCTCTAAGATTAATATAAAGTACGTTCACTCACATCTACTGATAAACCCCAAATCACTGGTCTTCCAATAAATGCAGCCTTTGCTCCCAATGCCAAGGCGATAAAGACGTCACTTCCTCTTCTAATTCCACCATCCATATACACTTCCACTTTTCCATTTACAGCATCGACTACTTCTTCCAATACTTCTATCTGAGAAAAATCTATGTTACCAATGTCTAAATTTGTAAATTTTCTAATATATTTTAACATATTGTCTAGTCTACTTAATGTTTTGTACTGAAACAAGATAAAAGCTAGCGGCTGCTTGCGCAATCAAGTTACTTCGCAACATGCCAAATCATCAGTCTACTTAATGCTAGGATAGTGTTATGCTTGTATATTTGTGTTATCCGGTGGCAACATTATCATTATTTCTGTTATTAAGTTTTGATTATAAATATGGCAACAGTTCAATCTTGTTTTCGACATAATAAAGTTCAATCTTTAAAATGAATCTTATTTTGGATTCATGTTCAACCATTTTGAACAATAGTAATAACTTCAAGAACACAATTTGCAAACGTGTAGCTGAGAGCCATACGTTTAAAAAAAAACAACTATTTTTTAAAAAATCAGATAGTAAGTTCTCACTATAAAGTGCATTGTTATATCATGCATCGTGTATTTTATATGCTTGATAAAAACTCACTTTGAATCGTGATAGAAATTGGAGGTTATATCGAAATTTTCTTTCATCTTTCGTCGTGGGTTATTGTAACATTATTTTGCTGTACTTTGACTAAGACTTTATCAACTTCGGAATGAAAATGCACATAACATAGAAGTGATGTCCTATTTTATTTAAATACCACAACCTTCTCATAAAATCAAATTGTTCAACTATTATAAAATGAATTTTGAATATTAATGATCTTTTAGCTTGCTTAAAAATTTAATGCTGCACCAAACTGTTGTAACGTGAATTCGGTTATGAGCAGATGGCACATGTTATACTTATGAGTATCAGCAATATGGTTACGCATCAGAGATCAAGAATTGTCATTAGATATAAAAAAATTGCTTCTTTATTTTTGGAAGGTATACAGAAATGTATTTGTACTATGTATATATGTTTAATAATAAATTTAAAATAAATATGTTAATTAATACAATAGTACAATTAACTCTCCGTTAATTAAAGTTCTGACAGATATAAATCATTTAATGACATAGCTTAAATGACAAACAGCGTTATCCTTCATTTGCCTCAAAGTATTAAATAATTGTATATACGTATATATATATGCATTCAAATTACTGTTTTAAATCGAAGTGTTGTGCTGTATTAACGTAATAATGTTTTCTAGTAAATTAGTACGTGACATTTTGAATACAAATCAGTAACTACAGTACAGTATTTTAAATTTGGCCATAAGAAAACTGATTTCTTTACTTACTGCTTGCATGACTTTATCATTAAGATGCTCATCATGATTACATACAATTATTTCTAACACACCCCATTTAGCAGCTACTTCAACATTCTCAGGGAAAACGACGAGATTCAGTGGGTGACTAAATGATTACGGCTATATAACAATGCGTATAAGATGTCTCGATTTGATAGTGAAGTTTCCTAGTAGAATTGTTTTAGGGTTTTCTCCCATACAACACACAAATACAGGGCAGCTAACCCTAAGAGTCCTTTCAAAAGCAATGCACTTCCTTCATCGCCTGTCGGAAGTGGTTCGTGGCATATATATAACGTTAAATTTGTTACTTGTAATATTCGATAGCATTTTAATTATAGTTGTGCGTTATAGTTTCGCAGAACAGTAATCCGAAAATCAATGTGAAATATTTTGTAACTTTTTAAGAACATAAAAATTCAACTTATTGATTATATAGGTAATTCTTCATTGTTTAGAAATTAATGAAATAAATTTGATATATGTAAGAAAATAATTCTTATAAAACCAACTAACTATAACTAATGTAACTAACTATTCTTTTATGAAATTCAAGCAACTGAAGTGATATAAGTTAAATAAATGATTTTTAAAAAAATCATCTGTGTTTAAAATTTATCTCAAATTGCATTGTAATATTTCTTGACTTACTGTTGAGACGACTCTTTCAATAAGACGACCGCCATGATTAGATACCATTATTGCTGACACACCACATTCAACAGCTGCTTTGGCATCCTCACCTATAAGTAAAAAAAAATTTTTTTTAGACTTTTCTGTTATCTCAGTACATTTTATAAAGCTGTCAGCACTTTTAAAAGTTTCGAGGGTGTGTTCTTAGGAAAGTAAATATAATGGGGAAGAAAAAAATATCAATAAAAAAAAAACAAGCTTCGTTATGATAAACAGTACACCAGACAATTCCTAGACATTAAAAAGTTAATAACAATAAAATAAAATGAAACTGAAACGCCATCTTATAATTTTGTAACTTAGTCTCGATCGTGTAATATTTTAGACACAACGAATCTATTTATTATCGTCAATTTTTTAAATTTTCATCTGTTGAATTCAATAGAGAAAAAAATCAGTTTGATTACAATTAATTCAAGGTTTAAATTTTTATATGCTGCTCGATTGTCTTAACTAATTTAAACCCTGTTTTGCCTAGAATTTGTGTGTGTGTGAATATTTTAATATAATATTTATTTTAAGATTTTTATTCTTAGAATTTTAAGTATAGATTTAAAAAATCGTTTTTATTTATTTATTCTAAAATAAAAACTAATTGTATTCATCAAAAAATTATGCGTAAAAAATAATGCATTACCTGATAAAATGCCTTTTGCTATTACGGGTAGTTTCGAATTTTCTACAACCCATTTTAAATCTTCAAACGTCACAGAATTATCTGAAATCAAACGCGGCAACGATGGGAGATTGGGCATCCTGAAAAATGTAATTAAACTTTTTTGTTATAAATAGTAAAGTAATTTAACAATGATTTCATAAAAATGGTTACAAATCAAGGGCATTTTAATTTTGTTAACCATTGGACATTAACCGGAACAATTTCATTTTCAATGATTTTAATGGTAACAAATGATTTTTTTTTATTACACCGGTCGGTTATCAAATTCCCCCCATTGAAAAGGATCGTTCACTTTTATAGACTTCATGTTCATCATCATCATTAGTGGGACAACAGCCTCATGATGGGCCAAGGCCGTCAGCCTACTGGCAGATTTCGAAACAGGAGATGTTTTCTTTTTACGGGATAGGATTGTCAGGCCTGTTCAAAACTGTCATATCAGACCGGGACCCTACAGTTTAAAATGGATTCCGAACCACTACAAACAAACATGGGTGGCCATGGTGGCTAGCTCTCTGACACTCTCCTGAACAGAAATGATAATTCCACTAAGAAATTGGAAAAAAAGAGTCAGTAGCACATGGAATGAAAATATGTTAGCGAATTTCTGTTAGAGCCTATTATAAAAAACAGACCTAATTCAATAGATGGAAACAAAAAGCCTAATTCAATAGAAAGAATTTTCGGAATAGACTTTGTTAATAAGATAATAAAAAATATTTCTTGTATATATATAAATATATATATATATATATATATATGATTAATGTCAATCAGTTAATATATTCAATATTTTTTATGAATATAAAAGCTGTTTTTCTAAAAAATCTTACGTATTGATACAATTTGGATATCATATTTAAGATTTAGAAATGCAAATTCTGTAAGCGGATATTTTTCTTACCAATCGGTGAAATAAAACATTACAATTATTTTATTGATAACTAGAAACACATTCTTAAATCCACCCATATCTTTGACAACACTTTGACAATAATATAGAAATCTGTAAATAAGCTTAACAATTCATTCAAACAAACTGGGCCATTTATTTAAATTTAAAGAATTCTTAATGGTTGCTACAACAAAAATTAGGCAAAATTCTTATTAGAAGTATGGATCCTTATATATAACATCTGCTTATAAATAAATAAGTTTGAATGAAATACATTTATAACATACTTGATTTAAAATAAAACAGAAGAATCAAACTTTCCAGTCTTTTAATATTAAAATTTTTCTTTTTTTACCATGTGTGAAAGTATTCAGCAAACAAAACGTAAAAGGTAATTTAAACACTTAAAATATCAATTAAT
This sequence comes from Caerostris darwini, assembly GCA_021605075.1. Taxonomy (NCBI): domain Eukaryota; kingdom Metazoa; phylum Arthropoda; class Arachnida; order Araneae; family Araneidae; genus Caerostris; species Caerostris darwini. Next base: position 1,948,703 of record BPLQ01006032.1, on the reverse strand, counting down.
TCTGTAGCAGATAAGAAAAAAAAATCATTTCAAAATTGTTTTCTTTAAAATAAATATTAGTTTTTCTCTATCGTTTGCATTTGCTTTTTTATCAAAAATTCTGGTCAAAATATAAATAGAACACATCAAAAAATATATTTTAATTAATAATCCGCATTATCGTTTGCCCTTTTCTTTCATCGGAATCGAATTGATTTTTTAATTTTAATTTAAACAGACGATAAAATTTCGCAACTTATGCTAGTGCTATAATTCTTTTTATTGGAAAGACGAAATAATTTTTAATGTCTTTTATTTAGAAGAAATTATAATTTAATTTATATTTTAATATCGGAGAATAAAATGTAATTTAATATTAGAAATTTTTCTAAGAATTTTTTAGAAGATTTCTCTGATTATGGTAGAATTACGTAATCATGTCTCAGTCTTGGTGCGGTAGAAAATTGTGAAAATCGGGAGAAAGATGCTTTTGAGGTGGTTAGGTAAGTAGGTAAGTGGGCTTGTTTTTAAAACATTGGCCAAGTTCCAATAAGCTGTGCCAAACTATTTATTTTTCTCTAAAAATACCTTAAAAATATCAAATGTAATCTGTAACATATAAGAGAAGGGCTATTTAAAATTCATTCAGATGATATACAGTGTTTCCCAAATGTTTTCGTAACAAATTTTAATGAAATCCTGCTCTATCCATAATTAAAAATTAATATCTTAGAACGATAATCCTTTCATGATATCTCTAATCTTTCTTAACAAATCTGCATTAAATATTTTAAAGAAGTAGTAAAACTTTTTTATGAAAAAAAGTAACTAATTACCTCACAAAAGTCTTCGTACACTTAAAAAAATCTCTTCATTTTAGTAAACATTGTAGTATTTCTGTCAGTTAGTACTTAGTAGGATATTCTACAGCATTTTTTTCTGCGATTTTTTTATACAGCTTTATCACATGTTACTCCGTAAAAGAAGATAAATTTAATGATATTCCGAACTGATTTATTTCTACTGTGAAAAAAAAATCAATTTTGGAATGGTTTTTGCCGTTTCCTTACAGCTATGAGCCATTTTGAAACAATAAATAAAAAAGAACGAAGTAATCAAAGTTATTAAAGCCAAACGATTTTTTTCAATGCCACCAAAATGCCAAAAAAGAAGTTTCCGATTATAATTTTTTTATGAATTCAGTGGAGAATGTTTTAGTGTACTACACTGTGTGAAAAAAGTAGAAGGACAGTCATTTTTTTGTACAATATGCTTTTATTTTACTGCTTTTGATCTGATTTTTATAGAGAGTTGTTTTGTTAGAGTTTTAATTTACGTTAAGTGAAAGTTAAATGAGATTTTTTTACTTAGCACTATTTTAACTTAGGAATGCAATACTTAATAACTTTGGGTGTGTGAAAAAAGTAGAAGGACACGTCCAAAAAATCTATTTAGAAGCTGTTGGACAGTTTATAGGTAAGTGTTTTTTTCTCTTTTAATTCCTTTTTAACAAGAATAAAATATTTAGCTAGAAATTCATAGTTTTTGTTGGTTTTAGGATGCCCAGAAGAATATCCTTAAGTAAGTTTCAGAAGGGCCAAATAGTTGCCTATAAAAATGAAGGCAAAGGGGTGAGAGAGATTGCACGACAGCTACGAATCAGTCCTAATACTGTTTCGAACTTCATAAGAAACCCTGAAAGTGACAGAAGAAAAAAGAAGACAGGAAGACCAAAAAAATTTCACCCAACGTGATCAACGAAAAATCTTTCGTGAACTCAAAAAGACTGGTGGAAGTGTCGGCAAGGCGCAATTTCAATCAGGAATTACACATGTTACCAGAAGAACTGTCTATAACTACATAAAACGCTCAAAAAAGTTCGTCTTCAAAAAACGGATGCACCATCCGAAGTGGAATGAAGGACACATGAAGAACCGACTGCAGTGGGCTATTGACCACATGTCCTAGAGCTCAGAATGGACCTCAGTTATGTTTTCCGATGAGAAAAAATTCAATTTGGATGGTCCAAATGGTTATCAGTACTATTGGCACTGTCTTGGTATTGAAGAAGAAACTTATTCTACTCGACAGATTGGAGGAGGGGGTTTAATGGCATGGTTAGCAGTTGGCTATGGAGGCAGGACAAATTTAGTCTTTCTAAATGGTAGACAGAACCATACAGACTACATCCAGACTCTAAACTCAAATCTTCTCCCGTATGGCACTGAGTTAGGAGGAGATGACTGGATTTTTCAGCAAGATGGAGCATCAATTCACACTGCAAATGGTGTTAAAGATCGGTTTGCAGCAAACAATGTTCGACTTTTACATTGACCTGCTAAAAGTCCTGATCTCAACATTGTAGAGAACATATGGGCAATGATTGTACGTCGTGTTTACGAGGGTGGAAAGCAGTTTGAATCTGTAGCTGAGCTGCAGAAATCGTTAAACTTTGTATGGGACAATTTTTGCCAAACAAAAATTCAATCTTTATACAGTTCGATGCCAAATAGGATCTTCGAAGTAATTCGAGCCAACGGGAAAAGAATTCCATATTAATTTATATAGTACACCTCTTTTTTAGAAGTGTCCTTCTACTTTTTCACTGATCATGAGATCGTCAAAACCAATTTTTTTTATTAAGTATACTTTTTTTTAATTGTGTACTTTTTTGTTTTGTCTAGATACAGGTATTTGCATATAAAAACGTTGTGAATAAATTAATTGTTTAAAAAATGCGTCATTATTCATTTATCAAAAATAATCTAATGTCCTTCTACTTTTTTTCCCGCAGTGTATCACTCTTGTATTATACTCCTTCCTTAGAGCGCTAGTCACTCGGCTACCAGGCCCTATCCAGGTTCTAGTAATTCTAAATAATTAAACTTGGTTATTGGTAATTCGGGTTTCGAAAATAAGAGATGTAGTTTCAATTAATAAAATTACAAATGAAAAATTGTTTATATTTACTCTTCATTAGTTCCTACTTACATTAACATTGACAATAAAAAAAAATGTTTTATTTCTCTTAAAACATATGTTGTACTCTTTTTAAACTAATGCTCTAAATTACACACACAAATTGCATTATAATAAGTAGTTTGAATTTAATTGTTCCTATAGTGGGAAAGTTTTCTCAATTAAATCAACATCTTTTATATTTTTTTCTTTGTTCTTTCTTAGGGTATAACTTTTCTTTTTAAAGCAACATGAATTATTATAACTAAGCAGGGTAAAGATTAATTAAGCTCATTAAGCTTCATTAAGCTAATTAAGATTCATTAAGGTTAATTAAGCTTCTGCATAATTATTATAGCTAAAAAATTAAATATTCAGCAATCTTAATATTTAATCTTATACAATATTTTTATGGCATCTACAACTGGTCCCTAATTGTACCGATGTTTTAATTTAAATTCTTTTAATTTTAATTTTATTTTTATTTTTTATCTTACTTTTATTTATATTTAGTATTTTTTAATTTTTAGAGTACCATTTTTAAATTTTTAGAAACTTTATTTATTACCATATACTAACAATAAGAAACTTTTTAATAATCGTAAATTTTATAGTTGAATTAAGTTGAGGAGGTTACGGTTTCTATCCCCATTGGTACTCCGTAATCAGTACGCCAGGTACCAGTAATTATGCAGAAGTTATCATTAGGCGTAATTAGAAGTTACTGCATATCAAATTCATTTAGATGCATCACAAAATGTTTGAGTAATACTTACTTAGGAGACACCATTTCGAAGAATTCGTCCGGCATGACCTTCTTCCACAATGCCGAAGATGAGGAATCTACAGTAACGACTATTGCGGAAAACCCAAAAGATTCTGCTTTCTGGATTATATCCAATGTGATAGAACGATCGTTATGGATGTACGTCTGCATCCAAAGAGCAGGAGGAGTTTCTTTTAAATTTGACACTTCTGTGGCCACTTCTTCAATAGAACGAGAAGCTGAACTGCTAAGAATGAAGACACATCCTTCCTTACAGCAACCTGAAGTGCGCAATTAAATAAATAAGACCAAATGTAAAATATATTGATATAAATATGTAACTTTTTATAACAAAATAAAAGTAATTTAAAACAGTAGAGTTGAATCTCTAACTTCCTTCGACGACATTTGATAGAGAAAAAGAAAGAAGTCTGTATATAAGAAGAGATAGAAATACTTTTACTAATTTTCAATGTAATCATAAAAATTTATGAATTTGAGATATCTTAGACCAGAGGTGGCCAACTCGAGGCAAGCTCTGAATATTTTTCCGGCCAGTAATATTTATCACACTTTTACAATATATATTTATTATATAATGCCCAAAGTGATGCGATAAAAAAATGCGATATGTGTGCATCCATATATTAAAAAAATAACTGTCGAAATGATGAGAAAAAATTAACTTTGATTTTAAAATAATATTCTTGCAAATATATGGTAGATATTGCCTGTTTTATTTATGAGTTTACAGTTATGAGTTCGCAGAATAATTAAATTATATTCTGCGAAATCATGATGAATTGAGAAACAAATATCGCACTAGTAAAATAAATATTTTTTAATGATTTCATTTTTTTTATTTCATTTATATTTATATAATTTTTATATTTCATTTTAGTGTTGTATATTTCTTTACAACGGGCGTTTAGTATCATTATTATATTATCTATGTTTACCTGTAAGAATAATAGTAAACACAAAAATAATAACTCATTATGTTTCAACTTTTCACTCCAAAAAAATGTCTATAGTGCGTTAAATCTAATATGGAGATATACAATTTTATATGCGGCCCACGTAGTTATGATGCATTTCCAAAGTGGCCCGCAAGATCATTTGGGTTGGCCACCCCTGCCTTCGACAACTAAGCGATATTCGATTTCATGTCGTGCATTGGCATGTATCTGAAAATTTATAGAAATAATACCAGGTGTGATATTCTGCTATAGTTTACTCTGCTGCAAAGAATCTGACAATCATAATTTATCACATAATATCACATCAAAAACTGCAATGGAGCTGGATACAGTAGAGAATCCACAGAATTCCATAACTCATCATATGCTTATCAATACACCGCATGGAATACGATATAGCTCGAAATTACTACGAACAATCAAAGCATCTCACGTCGAAATTTAAACTTTTGCAGACACATTGAAAATTAGTAAAAAAATTTTATTTCTATCTCTTCTATTTTCTAAAAATAATTTTGTAATGAGTCAAGTAATTTTCAGTATTTTAATTAAAGTATACTAACAGCAGTTGTTAAGCAAAAAAAGTCAGCAACTAATATATAACGGATGATATACATATACAGGGTGGTCACAATTGATGTTTAAAGCGCAATTATAAAACTCACTCAGTCAAAAGCAATACCATTTCGTATATTTACTATTTAGACAATAAGGTATCCATTTATATATAAAAAATAGTTTACATTTTCGACATTAGGCAAAAAAAAAAAAAAAAAAAATTTACTAAAGACAGAGATAATTACATATAAATCACTTTTTAAGAAAATTTACGTTTTCACGTCAAACCTCGCTCAGAGTAGCGCGCTGGACATCTCTGTTTAAAGCTTCTGTGCTTTCAAAAAATAACCCAGAAATGAAATTAATATCAAAATTTAAATAATTTAAAAAATTAGAATATCATTACTTAGATATCGCAACGAATACTTACCCCTTGCAGTGGCTAGTTCGGCTTCTGAATGAGCTAAACAGTGCAAAGCGGTCGGAGAAATTCCAATTGGACAAGATACATGACAGTCCAATAAGTGACATTCCAAGTTAGTTTTTGAAACATCCCGTAGAACTCGAGGTCGGATTTTATATCTGGGAAGCAACAAAATTGAATTTAACTAAAGAAGATGAAATATGATATTTTTAAATTCTACTAATGCATTAGAAAGCTTTTTATTACGTTATATAGACCTCAATATAGCAATATTCAAGAAAATAAAATACAGGACGATTGTATATAAGTCCCACTTTCAAAATGCCGTAAAAAAAGAACACCTCGCCACAATGAGTTCAAATTTGAACTGAAGATACTTGAAGAAGGGGGAAACTGTATGGAATAAAAAAAAGATCAAAAAAATTCTATAGATTTTCCCCATCCAATTTTATATAACTTTGCCGTGGTGGATGGGCTTTCAATTAACAATGTCACAAATGTTGAGACTTGGAAGTCATTTTTTCTGTCAAAAAACCGAAACAATCAAGCACATTGAACACTGCAGAAGGTTTTATATAACTCCTGCCAAATACGTTATAATTTCGATTCAAAATATCACTGGCAGTTGAATTCAATTTCTTTATGCCACTTACAGCGCCATCTATTAATACACTTTGGAACTTTGTTTTGATGCCGTACCGTTTCCCTCTTTTTCAAGTATCTTCAGTTTAAATTTGAACTCATTGGGACGAGTGTTTCTTTTTTTACAGCATTTTGAAAGTGGAATTTTAATTATAATCACCCGGTATATTAAAAAAATATTAGAAAATTGTTTTTTTACTAATCCTAATTCGGGTAATAATCCTATTTTGGGCAAATAATATGTTGTAAAATATATGCACATAGTACACGTGTAGCCATTTCATTGATTCCATCCATTTTATGAAAAATAAAAATAAAATTTATTTGACTTAACTTGTTATTTCATAGGAAAATCGCTTATTGCATGTATAAGCAAGTATTAAATACGTATGGAGAAATTTCGCCGGCTCTTTAAAGCTATTTGCTTTTTCGCGTTGTTTTTTAGATGTAATCGCAGAGTAGAGGCAGTTGGGATTTGGCATCAAAGATTCTTTTCGGCAAAGTGTTCCAAGAAAAAGTTGCGATTGCAGTACAAGGTATTACAAGGAATTACAAACAGTACAAGGAACCCGGGTACCACATTTGGCGATCTACCACCCAGTTGGCGCTACAAAAAAGTGACCAAATCAAAACTGCTTCTATTTTGCGATTTGGCCGGATTTTTTCAAATTGACCAAAACTAAATTTAATGAAATACAGAAAGTTTTATTAAAGTACTTCTCATATATATTTTTATTTGTGTGCTTTTCTTAACTCACTGGATCTGTAACCTGATTTGTGACGTATTGGTAACATGCATAACTAGAAGGAATGCGATTTCTGCCCACTGTGTACATTGCATTCAATACTTTGATAATCGAATACACTCGGTGCATATATTTTAACTGCGTGTGTAAGAACGCTGATCAAAGAATTTCAAGATTTCTGCATATAATACTGTAACATTTTTTTTACGTACAACCCATCAACCCATAACAACCTATCACCAAATTTGACAACAGACAAGCAGTGTTGTGGATACATATTACACGCAATGTGTGTTTGATTGTTTGTGCGACCTTCACAGGTCGAAATAATTACAGAGGGAATATGGACTACACCATGAGTTGCTGCATCGTGATTAGACGATGGGCTGAGAAAATGTCTACTCCAAAGAAAAATGAGGAAAGCTAATTCCCCCCCTCTTAAATAATTTTCAAAAAGGGGATTTTTTAGAGAAAGAGGAAGAGTGTTACGAAGTCGACAAGAAGTGCTGTTTTTCTCTTTTCTGTGAAGTGAATAAAAAGGCCGGAGATTCCACCTGTTTCCACAGTGAACCCTTAGTTGTTTCGTGTATTCCTTAGTTGTCCATGTGATAATTAAAGACTGCCGTAGACCACGTGTTTTGAGAATTTGACGAAGACTTGAGAACTCTGAAAATCTCAACCTTGGAGTGAACTGTACTTATGATTTAATCGTGCACTTGTGCTGAAATTTATTTTTTTAATTTTCATTTTTTTGTATAATAACCCAGAGTTCTGTATTTGTGTATGTATATATATATATATATATATAGTGTTTGTAAATAAAAAGAAAAGCATTCCCACGATCCTGAAAATGAACCTTTTTTGAAATCTTAGGAGGTGTAATATAGATCGAGACTTTATAATACTGACAAGGAGTAGTTTTTCCATAAAATTCTTCTAAAACATTGCTTACCTCTATTAATAAAGAACTGACCATATTAGAGTACATAGAAGGGCAGAGTTTGATGAGAAAAAAAAAAAAAAAACGAAATTCTAAATGTCTTACTTATTTATAACATACATAAATAAGGCATATTTCATTTATTACATATGATGCCATACAATTATTTTTATTATTATTATTTGTTATAAAAGTTATTTTTAAAAAATAAAACATTTCAAGTTTTGACTAAATTTATGTAAGATTTTTTTTTTTTTTTTTTACTTTTACCTATTAAATGCATCTTCATTGTGTTTCGGAGTTGACGTCGAACAGGCTCCAGCAGAAAAATAAAGCTTTGCATAATAATCCAATGACTCTTCTAAAGCGCACTTTTCAAAGTCTCGTAGAGTCTTCAATTTATCAATTCTTCCAATCATATCCAATTTTTTATTGCATTGAGAAGACATTTCAATAATACTTTGTGTTCTGCAAAAGAGCTGTAAAATAACGTAAGAAAAATAATCTAATTTTCTTTATAAACAAGAATAATTAGCGAAAGAAATAAGTGCATCTACTAAATAGGTAAAACAATTTGTAATAAAAGTTAATGAATGAAATTTAATTTAAATTTTACAAATGAAACATAATATGAAAATTTCTAGTCAATATGTAAATAATTACTTATTATTATTAGTTAAGTGGTAGTTTTAATTTATTTGTTTGACTGGCATCCTTTATACTCTGGCTCTCGATGTCACATGTTACGGGTTCGAGTCCCATTGATGCCGTGGGTGTTTACAATGGTTCGGAATCCACCTTAAACCGTAGGTCCCGAATATGGCTGTAGAGCATTGGGCTGACAACTCTACCCCGTAAAATGAAAAGATCTCCTGTCTCGAAATCTGCCGTTAGGCAGACGGCCTTGGCCCACCATGGGGCTGTTGCGCCACTGATGATGATGATAATGATGACATCATTTATTTTCTAAAACTATGACAAATATACATTGTATAAAGTTAAACACTAAAATTTGATGATACTTCTAGAAATGGCTCAGCATTTGATACAAAACTGTCACTAAAATTAATTATTCTTGTCGGAAGTTCTACACACTTAAGTTAGCTGTTTTCCTACGATATAAAATTATATTAAATAGGATAAAATTGCATTTAAAATGAAAAATTTTATTGATGTAAGAATAAAAAAAATAAGAATAATTTACGACAGAAATAAGTGCATTTACTAAAAGGTAAAACAATTTGTAATAAAAATTAATGAATTAAATTTAATTTAAATGTTACAAATAAAACATAATATGAAAATTTCTAGTCAATATGTAAATAATTGCTTATTTTTAGTTAATTGGTAGTTTTAATTTGTTTGATTGACTGACTTCATTTGTTGTATTTTGTAAAACTATGTCAAATATGCATTGTATAAAATTAAAAACTAAAATTTGATGATGCTTCTACAAATGATTAGGGATTTGATACGAAACATTCAATAAAACTAATTATTCTTGTCGGAAGTTCTACTTAATTAAGTTAGGTGCTTTCCAACATTGCAAAAATTACATTAAATAAGATAACAAGTCATTTCAAACTAAAAAGTTTTATTATTGTTTATATTTAAATGGAAAATGTTGCAAAAATAAAAAGATACGTATACACAAAGCAATTAAAAACCGAAATGTCTAAAATATATACTACTACTGCTATTGGAATAACTGAGTTTATGTCTTCCTGCAAATATGATATAATTATTTTTGAGATTTATTTTATAAATATTACGTGCAAATCTAGTTGGGTTTTTTTTTTTCCTTTTTTCATTTCACATTAATTTCATAAAACAGAGTTTTATCTGTTTCTAAAAGTGAACTATACTTTTACAGGTCTGAAAAATTCGGAAACAAGCTCAAGTTCATATTTAATGGACAATAACAATATGTAAGAAAAATCAGATATATTTTGATTCACTTTTGTTCGGTGATGTATAAAATTTACTCTTGTAGTAGTGATGTACAGTTTATTAATGTAGCAGATGAATATCCAGTAAATCTATTCATAAATCGTTGAAGTTTTTATATTCATGAAATGTCAGCATGTTGTTCCTCAGATAGCACAAATATAATGAAATTTATTTAAGCTTTAATTTCACTTGGATCGGAAATGAAGATCATCTTTTACTGCTATGTTTAGTTTGTGAGTGTAAAATTGCAAATGAATCCTTACTTTTAAATAAATTGAGTAAACATTTTAAAACTGTACAATTCAATTTACAAGATAACTCTGTGAGTTTTTTCAAGAAATTGCCCGAACGATAAACAAACAAAAGCAACAAACTATTTTAAAAGTTTAAAGACCTTTTCTGATAAAGTTGAAATCACTTCTTATCAAGTCTTTCGAACTGATAGCAAAAAAATATGAAAGCTCATACTTTTAGGTGAGTAACTTATTTTTCCTGCATGCAATAAAATGATTATGACAACGCTGGTAAATGAAGCAGCAATGAAAACAAACAAGGTTCTAAACATGTATATTTAGAAAATCATAACTTAAATAAGAATCAGTTAGCGCAGAACACCTAAGGGATAACTAATCCAAATCAATACTTGATTGACAATTCTTACAATGTGGAAACAACAAAAAATTGACACTATACTCCTTACATTTTTTCTGAAGTTTATAAAAATGATCTCATCAAAAATAAACCATATAATACAAATATCGTATAATTAATGATTCACAAGTGTTTATAAAATACATCATTCTAAGTTTTGCGCCTTAGTTGTTTGACGAAAGAATGCCATTTTTTTCTATTAATAAATCTCTTAACAGAATTGCGATACATTTGCTCATTAGAAGGTACTGCCATCTAACGAGCAAATGTATCATAATTCTTCAATAGTGTATTGATAGATTAATAGAGAATTTCAGATAGATATTAACATAATAGATTAAAAAATAAAAAATAAAATTTTTTCAAGGATGCTAAATTTTAAATACAATGAGATTACATAATATGAGATAACTTTAAAAGTTAGTAGGAATAAAAGTTGCCATTTTTCGACATAACTTGTAGAATCGAAAATTGTTAGTTCTGACTCGATTACCTATACTGAACATATGCAGTTAGCGTGTAGCAAATAGGGGTCAGTTATACCTAGAAGTCTTTTGGGAAGGTAAGGAATGTCCATCCATTAGAGGGCTGTACGTGAAGTGAAACACGTAGCAAAAAGAAGATCTCGCATAAAGTAGTTGGTCCACAAATAAAAAAATGATATTCTTGTTGTTATTTTCTGATTGTAGAAGAAATTCAGGTATACAAATCTTAACTGGGAGACACGAATTTACTTGTTATTTTTTTAACGCCGAATGAAAAGTCTAATGAGTCTCTGTGGAAAGGCTTATGAATAACAAAAAAGATGTGTATGGAATTGCAAACGGCAATGACCTAGTGCAATGATTCTGAGTTTTTTTAAGTCAGGGTGCACTTAAAATCTTACAAATAATTGTAAGGGCACTATATACAAATTTATAAGAAATACATAGTCCCAAAAGTAAGTATGCAACTCATAGCTTAAGTGAAAAAGCTCTAGTTCTCAAATAAATATAAGAAAAATATTATTTTGGAGATTGTTGTATATAGCTTCTGATTCAAGTCAAAGTAATGAAAAATAAACCAAATCATTATATTTTAAAAAACTTTAAGAGTAATTTTGTTAACTACCAGTAGAAATTTAAATCACAAAAGTATATATGCACTCTGAATTTTTGACTTTTAAATAGGCTGAATGAAACTTCTCGAGTGATTTTTCGTATTTCAGTGATAAGTTTAGAAGTTCTGCTACAAAGCTTGTAAGTTTGAGCTTTAAGTACATCAACTATTCAACAATGGCTCCACGTGGAAAAGAATTATCAAAAGATCTAAAGGATGTAATAATAAAAAAGCTATAAGGAAAGAAAGTCCCAAAGACAAATCGCTAAAATCATAGGCAAAAGTCCTGCAACAGTTCAAAAAATCATAGAAAAGTTCCAGGCTGAGGGAAATACTCTTAAACAAGCCAAGAACAGGACGACCGCCCATTTTGACGGATCGAGAAAGGCGAACTATTGCTAGAAATGTGAAAAAAAATCCGACGATTAGCGCACCAAAATTGACAACTGATGTTAAAAACAATTTTGCAAAGTCATGCAATCCTGAAACAATTCGCCGTGTGTTACGGAAGGCAGGATACCATGGTCGAAATATGCGAAGAAAACCATTTGTTAGCAAAGTGAATCGCAAAAAGAGAATAGATTTTGCAAAAGAAAATGTAAAGCAGGACACAAATTTTTGGAATTCCGTGATTTTTTCGGATGAAAGTAAATTCAACATCAACGGGTCAGATGGACACCAAAAAGTTTGGAGGAAAGCAAATGCAGCTCTAGAACCAAAGAACATGAGAGGAACTGTAAAACACGGCGGTGGTTCGATTATGGTTTGGGGTTGCATGACAGCAATTGGATTAGGAAATTTAGTTATAATCGATGGAATAATGAATCAATATAGCTATTTGAATATTTTAAAGAATAATCTAAGCCAAAGTGCTTCTAAATTGAGACTCGATGGATCCTTCACTTTCCAACAAGATAATGATCCCAAACATACTGCTCGGGTTGTTCGGGAATGGCTGCTATATCACGTGCGAAAACAGCTGAAAACCCCACCGCAGTCACCTGATCCTAATCCCATTGAACACTTGTGGGATTATCTCGATTGCCAAATTAGAAGGCAAGAGATCAAAACTAAGAATGATCTAAAAAAAGCCCTTTCGGAGGAGTGGCAGAAAATACCATCTTCTGTCACTCAAAATTTAGTAAAATCAGTGCCATCTAGATTGAAAGCTGTTATAAAGGCCAAAGGCTATCCAACAAATTACTAATTTTTTTGAAAATTTGTAAAATTTGCAATATTAATGTCTTTGTTTTTGTTTGCATACTTACTTTTATGATGTAAATTACATCCTATTTTAAGTTAAGCTCATCTTGCTAATTAAATATTTGTATTTTTTAATTACTTTTCATTTTGTTATTAAGCTCGATTTTGCTGTAATCGAAACAAATCGTTAATTTGAAAACTCTAATATTGTAGGTCTGTTTTTTTTCATAGGACATCATCACATACACTCTGCATACTTACTTTTGTGACTAAGTGTATGTTTAATATTTAAGTCGAATATTACGGAAAAAAATAATGCAATAAAAAAGGATAGGAAACGCATCTACAGTTTATTTATTCTTGAGTTCATGATAAATATGAGTCTGAAATGTCCTAGCAATGTCTTCTATGTTTGGGCATATATTTGAAAAGAAAACTCTTATTTTTCTCGTCAATATATTGAAAATTTCCTCTCTGTTTATATTTTATTCTTCTGAAGATAAAGAAGAAGCATTCTTCTTTTATGGGAATCCAAATGATTTCAAAAGACAATTCTTTATGTTTAATCCTCAATCCCCACTCAATGGGCATAAATATTAATTCTTTTTCATGAGTTAATGCTAGATGATCTCCAAAGAGTACTATTTACAGACGTTGGTGTCTCATAGACTACAATTTAAATCTTGTTAACATTGAAAATCACATACAAGCTAATGTTTCTAGTAGCCAACCATAGAAGTGACCGCTCCTAATTTCTCGAAAACATTCTTTGGTACATCATCTCTATTTGGAAACTTTTTATGTGAATGAAAGGAGAAAAAAAGCAACCAGAAAAGATAAAAACTAAAAATAATAGCTATATATATTTTTATATTTGGAAGCATATTTCTCTGGAATACCATAGGACACACCCGGAAATCTTCTAAAACTCACAAAAGCACCCTGGCGTACCCTTTCAGAACCATTAACCTAAAGGAAGGATGACTGACAATGAATGTATATCATCTTGTGAGTCTCAGTGAGTTTACAGCAGTTATTAGTAACTTCAAATTCTAATTCTATGGAAGGGCTTGTGAATAACGAAAAACAGGGTGTGTATTTATTTTATTGAATGGCTATAAAACTGAAATAGAGACACAAAGACTGTACAAGGAATGTCCCCACAACAAGCGATTAACCAATTATAAAATTGGCAACTTGTATTGCCAATTGTGATAATTAAAACTTTCCTTCTCTCTGAAAAAGTTCAGATGCAGGTTGTTCCAAGAACGGCAAATACTGAAAATGCCTTTATATACAATAATGATAGATATATGAAACATAACTATCATTATTGAAACATAAGAGCTACAGGACATATTCTCCATTGCCAAAGAAACCTAAAATGGCAGGATATATATTAGCACTCACGCCATTTTCAATGTATCTAATAAATGACTGCAATAAATTATGCGGTCATGTGGAGAACATTTGATGATTCTTGATGAAAAATGAGACACAGTCATTGTGGTTAGTCAGATTTTCAGCAAATATTGTTTTCAAGAAAGCCTTCCTTCCTGCGTGACCCCCATATAGCACATATATGAACAAATGTAACCCTACATACCACGCATCTAAATGCGACTATTAAAGGGAATTCGCGTATTATCGCAAAACTAACTTATGCACCTCCAATTTGGGGTTAGGAGTTACCTATGGAGTTAATGGGTAAGAGAATGTTTGTTTCAGATCAGAAGATAAGATTATATATCTAAGTTTTCAAATATTTGGCAGTGGAATCAATTAAAGATTTACAGCCATTAGAAAACATTCTTGATTTGAAGTCACTAAATACTGGTATGACAGGTATATAACAAGTTTAGCATCATTTGGTTAATCTCAGCGGGAGAGAAAAGGAGCGGGAAAAGCAAAAATGCATCTGCCCTAGACTTTGATGCCACCACAATTTGGAATTAACGCTTCATGGATGACATTTTGAAAGTCGTCTCACACGCTGAATCCTCTTCCACAAACTCAAAATTGGGATTTTCTGACTTACAGTTAAACTATGCCTATCCAACAATAAGCATAGTATTGGGATTTTGCCCTAAACTCTCCATTCCTCATTTAAAAAACACATTTTTATTCATAGAGCCACAATTAAGAGTTCTCGTTTATGATTAAATAAAGAATTGCATGAAATTCTAACTCTAATAAATTGACAGAAAGAGTAATTTTTAGCTAAAATAAGCTCTTAAAATAAAATGATTTTTACTATGCTCTTTTAAAAATATGATTACAAGTTTTGGGAGAGTTACTGAACTGGCATGAAGTTATCCCTTTAGTTTTTTTTAATTTTCATATTTCTATTTATCATGACTATTTAAATATAAATTTTATTCAAATCTACTTAAAAAGGCATGCTACTAACGAAACATTTTTTTTTAAGGAATATATCTACACTTAAATGGGTTGTCGTTTCAATTTGTATCTTAAAGACATTAAAATCAAATAAATAACATGAACAAAATTTTAATAAATTTTTTTTTAATTTTTCCCCATTCTATTCAGAGAAAATATAATAATTAATAGCACAATATAATTTCCTTTTTTTGTACTGTATTGCGAATCTATTAGCTATATTATAACTATTATCTAAGATCTTGAGAAAAGATATTTGCTTTAATGTTTAAATTTCGCTGTATTACGATTCAAGAACGCAATTATTTTTACTGTTTGATAATTGGTGCTCTTGAATGCTAAAATTAGGAAACAATATTTAATTTTTGTTAGATAACGGAAAAATATTTTTAAAACAATCTGTATAAAAAAATTAATGTTTTGTTTTTATCGGTATTAAAACAAAATTTAAAATGCTTACTTGTAAATGACAGTATTGAAATAAAGGTTTTTCAGAACTCCCATTAAAACTTGTCAGGTTACTTGAGATATAAAATGCTCTCTGCCAAATTAAAATACCCGATGTTTTGTTTTGATAAATATTGGTTTATCTGTAAAGTATTTTGTAATCGTTTCTTGCTACAAAACACCCAGAGATAACTATTTTCCTTATCTGTTTTTTAGCAAAAAAACATACGTCACCATTTTCAGTTGAATTAGCGTACTCTATCACAATGACATTATTTTATAGATAATTATTATTGACTCTTTATGCTTATAGCCTTAATTTTAATAAGCATATTCCTGTACATAAATACTTAGTCTCTTTTTAGCTTGTCAGTGTCCTGTAATAACATTCACAACAATAGTGTAATAACCATCATTGTTTTGTGATCAATCCAATGATATTGGGTTGATGTATTATGTATCATAATTTAATATTACGTAATGTTACGCAATGTATTTTGGTTCAATGATACATTGAGTTTCCGGAAATGTATCGTTGAACTGATGAAGAACAGCCATAAGTCGAAGTAAGAAAGTATTATTAATCCAGTATTTTTTTAATAATTTAAAATTTTTTTTAATAATTAGATTAATGAAATCGACTTGAAATGCATTTTGACGAATACTTAGTAAACTTTAAATGAATAATACATCAAATGAATTTAATTAACACATTTTTTTTTATGTAAAATGAAATGATATCGAACAAATTTTCAAAATCATCACACTTTAGTCAATATATGTAACAACGCATAAAATTGATTTTTATCTATAAACATTCAAATATACAATATCAGAATGTAATCATTGGCAACCATTCATACACATTAATAATGTAATCATTAATAATCAAAACTTTTAACAAAAAATACAATAACATGAAACTAAATTCCAATAAATAAAGAAGCATCATCAACAAGTAATGAAACAAAAAACTAATTCAATTTATATCTCAATAATCTATTAATACAGTTTTTGAAATAAGTATAGTATGTCAAATTTTGGACCCATTTTAATATCATACGAGGAAACAAATCAAAACTATAGGATATAAATTAAATAAATAACTATTAACAAAGGTATGCTTGCTTTTAGTATAGCACATATCTATAGCAGTCTATGTCCATGGTGATATAATGTACTATTAGTATAACATATACCTATAATAGTCCATGTCAGTGGTACACAAATTTCTACCTTTGCTCTGTAATTATCAAGTAGAAATTCTGTACTTACGGCCCACTCGTCTATTTGTTACCATCAATTATAATAAATTTGAAATCTTAGTCAGTTCAATTTGTTATTAACAAAATAAATTAGTCGTATTTTTCTCATAATTCCAGTTATTCAAAATATTATTATTATTATTAGTGACAAATAATCAATTCTATTAAAGAGTAGTAAAAAATAACTATAATTTTTTTTCCAAAAGAATTATTAAACGTTTTCAAAACAATAAGTAACCTGCTTTTAAAAATTATATCTAGATTATTAAAAAGTATTTTTAGAACTCCTGATTTTATGGTATTGAAATAAAAATTAAAGTTAAAATACCTTACAAATAAGAAATTGTTATATAAAACATCTTTCATATCGTTTTGGTTAATCTTTCATTTACTTATGGGGATTTATTTTTTTATCAATAAGAAATATATCTCGACGAACAGTTTGAGGTCCACTGATCTCTGTGCTGACAGCACAATGCAATTTAAGAGTTTTATCAAGGTTTAATTAAATGCATAGCAGCAAAATAACGTATACTTCGAGCACGGCGTGTTGCCACACAAATAACGTATTCCTCGCTATGTGATTATTTAACTTTTATCCACAGTAGATCAGTTGCATAAATCATCCTATTGCCCAAGTTACAGAAACCAATAAGGAAGGATGGCTTAGGAATATATGACTTTTCTCCCACATAAATTAACAGAAGGTCATCTACATTGTAAACTCACCGTACGAGTGGCAAGGCAGCTTTGCTTCCCTGTAGAATTTAATGAAAAAAGCCTAAACAATGTGCTTTTTACACAGACTTAATTTCTTATCGCAAAGCATTGAACATATGAGGGTTTTCAGGAGAAAAAAATAATTCAAATTCTCCAATTACTTACACACAACGTTTATTCTATACGTTTGGAGAAGCAATTATAAGAAGCAATGAAACGCAAGTATGATGTGATGTCATAAAATAACACTGATTATTTCACTTCCTTATTGTAGAAAAAAATGCGACGGAAGTTGCTATCTGATACAGCTTTAAAATACGGGTAATTTGATTTTATTTGTCACTCTACAGTCCTTTCGTGCACGCTTTGAGCTAATTAGACCAGAACCTACAGTTTAAAATATGGGTGGTGTATTGCATCGTAAAGATTTGGTCTCTAAATATCGTTTCAACTGGAGTTTTCTCTCCTGGCTATACAACGTGCTTGAATCTTTCCTGGATTGAATTTATATGAACTTCAAAGGCATATCACTGCACTTTATTGCACTTATAAGACTTGAAATGTTAAATAAACTGGCATAGTTTTGGTGGATTGTTTGTGGGACATTAAAATGGGCTCATTATTTTATTGACATTTGTTTATCAAATGTATTCATTTTAATAGCTAAACATGATGTGCTCTACATGAAAGTAATTTTATAAACATTTAAAAATAATAAGATGAATAAATTAATATAACATTACAAAATGCATATTACGAAATCTAACAACAACAATAATTGCTCTATACAATGTCTTAAAATAATTTTTACGATATGCATGCCTAATTTGGTTTTTTATTGAATTGGTAATCTGTAATATTTCTTATAGAAAAAAAAAACATAAAAAACAGCTAATAATAAATTAAGAAAATTTTCCGATTGATGTTAAAGCAGAAAATACAGTAATAGTAAAATAATAAGAATTTTTAAACTTTTAAATCAACTAATTGAGAATAATTTTAAAAAAACAATCACTTCCTTTTATTATTTTATTAAAACATTTTTTCAAATAAAACCATAAATAATCTTAATTACAAGAGCATTTGTTGCGTTTCTTTCTATTCAGTGAAGTGCCTACTTTATATTCTCATGATACAATTAAAAAATTTCGTTTTATATGTTTTTAATACATTATGGGTATTGGAACCTTATTATACTTTATTCAATAATAATTTAACTTACATCTCACAGAAGATAAAAAGAAAATACAAAAGTAGCTTTAACAGATTATAACTATCCATGAACAATAAATAGTTCTAAAAGTTCTAAGCACTCCGTCCTTTTATGACACACAATGCTTAAGATATCTCACAATATGTACACGAAAACAATTCAGTACACGTATGGTTTCAAACTTCCTCTCTAGACCACTAAAATAAATAGTGTTCACAATGACCTGCATCCGCATCCTTTATCACAGAACAGTACTACATGACAGCAATATTGTCCTCGAGGTATTGTGTTCTTTGAAATGCGAATGCTTCTATCATATGAGGTATCAGGTAGTGATCCTTTTCAAAGCAGTATCTTAACAAATTCTGCAAAAGAAACAAAGAAACAATCAACTAATCAGTGAGATTTTATAATAGTAGTTGCAAAATACAATGCAAGTAATCCACTTTGAGTGAAGTTCATTTCCAAAGCTGCTATCGTAAGTTGAATCTTTTAATAAAGTACAAATCTTTTTTTGGCCTTTACCGAAACGATGTCTATTTTAAGATCTTTTTAAAAATAAGTTTCTCGCATTCGTTTTATCTGTAGGAAAATCCACCATACACACTCTCCAAGTGCAAATCAATTTTAAATGGCATTTAACAACAATACCATTTTCAAGGTATTAAACAAGTATAGTTAATGAACTAATTCTTCAAATTTTTCTCCAAAAAATTAAGTTACGAATTATATTCCAGGTCTGGAAGATGCTTTAATCACCAAATTGTGATCGGATTTGAATTTGAGTATGCCGACAGAAACCTTATACCGAATCATGTTGGGAAATTAACAGTTATATATTAAAAACTAACATATTAAATTTTTATAAATGCCATTTTGAAGTTTACAGAAAGAATTTCATGTGGCTACAATAAAAATTTTATGTGCTTTCAATAAAAATTTCAAAATAATACTAAGGGTCTACATTATCTTTATTTGTCCATGTTTAATGGAATACTTCAATAAAGGATTTTCTAATACTAAAACTCTGAAAAACGTGCTGGGAAAGGATACTCTATATTGGAAACGATTTTATAATATTTCATCATTAAGATTAAGTTATTAATAAAAATTTATATTCTCCATTGTTAAAGTATTTCAGTTAATGCTGCAATTTAATTAAATACTTTTTATTTTCAATTGCATCTTAATAATGCTCTCTGATACAAACATATTTTTTGAGTGATATAAATCATATTTTAATCAAACTCAGAAATTCTATAATGCAAAAACATTCGTTTCACTTTTAAAGATTTAATACGGCTTTCGATTAGTAAAAATTAATCACGACTAAATTCTATAATATATACTGAAACCACTTTGATAGTATTCTTAGTGAAAAAAGTGTCTGATAGTATAGAACATAGTTTAAACAGTCTCTCATTCTAAATTTCCTTATATAAATTTAATTATTAAAGTAATTTTTTTATTAATAATATTTGATTTACTATTAAAGTATTATAAAAAAATCTTTACTAATCGTAATTGTTGCTGAAATTGCTTAGTGAGAATATAGAATAGAGGAT
Source organism: Caerostris darwini (assembly GCA_021605075.1). NCBI lineage: Eukaryota > Metazoa > Arthropoda > Arachnida > Araneae > Araneidae > Caerostris > Caerostris darwini. The sequence goes on along the minus strand of BPLQ01006032.1, from coordinate 1,928,198 downwards.
GAAAAAGCAAGGTTAAAAAAATCTTTCAGACACATTTTTTTTTTTTGTAATTATTTTCTTGTAGTGACATTTTTGAAATGGACAATGGCAACTCATTTAATATTGACACAATTAATAACATTGACACTTTCGTTTACCTTCATAATTGATTCTTCCGTCATGGTCTATATCTGAAGCTTTCAGCATTTCATCAAGTTGTACTTCAGTAACAGTTTCCCCTATAAGATCCATAGCCATTTTCAATTCGTCCTGTAAAAAAAAATGGAACTGTAACTTTTTATCAGTTATTATTTAACTAGAGCATTTTGTAATTTATTCTTTGATGCATGTCAAATTCCGAAGGTTCTTTAAATTTTTTTTTTTCAAATTACATTCGTTGGTATGCAAAACAAGTTTCCTTAAAGGGGCGCGACAGTAGATCTACCTCCCCGTGGTGTACTCTGGTAACATCCTAGACGGCTAAAAGATTTACTACTATCTGCATGCAGCAACACTCCAAGAGTGATTACCTTCGTGGTACTTCGTGTAGGCTGAGTGTCTTACAATGGAATGCGGGTGGCCTGTTCCAATCTAAAAAAAGTTGAGATATAACATTTTCTTGCCAGTTATGATGTTGAGACTTGTGGTGGGCTATGACTGTTTGGTGAGGCATTGCACCGCATTGGCATTTTTGATAACCCAAATTGCCCGCTCTGTGGGAAAGAACAAGATCATGGACAGACACCATATAACAGGATGCCCGGATTTGCTTGCGGACTTCGTGGTGAAAAGATATTGGAGCGCTAGAGCTTGGCTGACGAGACAATGACTTTTTTCTCTTATTGTTTTTTTTTTTGTGCGTATTTTACATTCTGTCTTGATTCCGTTGGAGTTCTACAGAATATAAAATAGTTCGTAGGATTTCCGTAGGAGTAGTTGTCATTTTCTCTCGTCATTGGAAAGAAAAAAATAATATATATCCTAGTTCAGGAATGAGCAAGCTTGTTTAGACGAAAGACCACATAGAATCAGAATAGGATATACATTAAGTATTAAAAAACGTTATTTCCTTACATATTTTCATACAAAAATTAAAATAAAAAATCTTTATTAGCAGGATGTTTGATTTTATTTCTAAAAATCTATCCAAATCAAGTTTGATTTATCTGCTATTGGGCTTCTAATTCTAATTTTCGCGAGTTTACTCTCGAAACAGCTGCTCACATATGTAATTGCTTCCGAAAAGTGACGCCATGATTGATATATTATTATAAAGCGAGAGATATTATTTTCTCGATATGCAAACATTACACAACTTATAACAAGATATTATTAAATTATGAACCTTTTACGTTTCCGTAAAATTAAACTGGGAAATACCACCAACACAATATATATATACTTTTTAAGCCTGTAATAACTGTCCATTATAACAATATTTCTATAAATGAACACGTATTAAAAAAGTATATGAAGATTTGATCTCACTATTTTAAGTAAGTTTAATAATATGTTAGGCTATAATCATTACAGCGCCGTGCCACAGATTGGTTTTGTTATAGAATATTATAACATTATGTTTTATTTTTATAGTTTATTATATTCATTTTTTTATTAGATGAATGTATTGATTAATTTTTACTTCAAAAGATAATTGTTCTGATCGATAGTAGATAAAAGTTTACAAAATACCTATTATAAAAACATTACTTTATCGAACGATAAGCAAATGAGTTACAACTCTTGAAAACCATCTCGTAATATGCAATCTTTGACGTGCATACTGTTGTAGCTGCAATGCAGTTTGTTTTCATCTCAAACGACTCTAGTCATCATTCTTCTTGGGTGAGTTAAATTTAACTACATAAACAAACATACAGCATTTCACTCTGCATATGATTCACATTATATGATTGATTAGGGATGGAGCAGATGGAATCTGAGTAGAACAACCGGTTCTTGAACTCACCCTCGTTATGTACCCATTTCCATCTTTGTCGAACACTCGAAATGCTGCCAGCAAATCGTCCATCAAATCATCTTCCTGTCCTCCTATTTCTTCTTGAGCTGCCATCCAACTGAGAAACTCTTCTTCGCTAACAAGACCGTCATCTGTAAGGAAATAATTCTATGCACATAAATTGTCACCTAATGATTGAAAAAAAATTGAGACCTAACTGTTATAAATTTTAATTATGAAGACCCATGACTACTTTATCTTTTATGGATGTCTCAAGAATGGGCCTTATAAAGTGACAATTAAATTCAATGACAGGGTGTTTAAAATGATTACAAAGATGGTGACCCATTCCTAACAATTATATCTCTAAATTTTTTAATTAAATATTATTTGTTATTCTACAAAAATTTCAATTTAGTGCAGTAATCACGCAAATAATGCAATAATCACATAAATCACTTTACCAGCTAAAATTATATTATAATTGCATTTTCTACTACATACTCTTAACAATAAGCATTTTTCAACTACAACTTGAGTTAATCCACAGTACTTTGTTTTATATTTTCCCTTTTTTATGCCCTCAATTCTTTAGTTTATTAAAATCAAAAAATTAAGAAAAAAATTTAAATTTAAAAGCTATAAAAATTAATTTCACGGTTCGTTTTAAAATAATTTTTGTCACTAGGAAAAAAAATATTATTGAAAACAAATAAGCATTTACATTCACATTGAATACATGAATTTGAACTGTGTCTGGCTGTTTTATCTTTCGTTTAAACAAGCAGCTTATAGGACATTCCAGACGTATAAATATATGAATAATGCTATCAGTAAATAGGGTTTGAATTTATTGGATGCGAGCAATTTTATCTTAAAAGAATTTGGGATTTTAAGTTATCAGTTCAGTCACTGCAATTAGAAGGGGTGGGATTAATCATTATACCAACCATTTCGATACCAATTAATCAGGGGGATTAATCATTATACCGATCAATTCATTATACCAATGTACCAAAGTACATTGTTGTAATGAATCGATAAAAAAAAATGTTGTAATATACTGAGAAAAAAATATTAATTGATTTAGATGGAAGTAAATTATAAATTGATTTAATAAATCATATTAAAAATGTATTAAAAAAACTATTGCTGAAATAATTGTCTTTAAAAAGAAATCAATTTGTAAAAACAAAAAAAAAATTTGTAAAAAAAATAAATGAATTAAAAATAAATTCCCTTGCAATAAATAAATATTTTGAAAATATAACAAACTCAATAGATATTAAAAAAATCGGAATTTAAAAGAAAAAAGAAAAAAATGTTTTTCTTATATAATTCTTTAAAATAAAAGAAATAAATTTGCAAAAAGAAAAAAACGTTTTTAAAACAAACAAACAAAAAAAAAATTAAACCATATTAACTGATAATGAACAATTCATTTCAAAACCCACCATTTAGGAAGAATCTTTGGATCTTGACCACTTCCAAATTATTGAATAAGCCTTGACTGGCGAAACCGCTAATTAGAGCGGCTTTTGAGCTTAACATTATTACAGAAGATCCACTGATTTATTACAGATAGTTCGGCGTTTAATTATTGTTATCATGTCTTAATTATCTTTCAGAAAATTTATGCTACTATTTGAGTAGACACAAGATCCATAGCAAGACAATTACTTAATGTAACAAGATCCAATTTCATTAAACGTTTTTTTCCTAGATAAGCATTTGCAATTAAAAAATTAATTTTTTTTATTCTTGATTTTTTTATGAAATCTATTTCCAAAACACCATTAACTATATCTATTGGTGCAAAAGAAGTATTTATTAGATGCAACTAAAAATCTCTACATTTATAAATGCCATTAAACTCCTTTGGAACCAATTATTTTAATTATGTAAAGAAACACAATTAAAATTAAAAGTATTTCCTTAAAATAAATAAATTTTCAAAGAGAAAAAAAATGTAGATAGAAATTAATCAATAGATTAAAAGTTGTTACCTCTTTCACTTGCTTGTTTAATTAGAGCTTCGACCACGCAGTCTTCTATCCGGATCCCCAAACTCGTCAACATGTGTTTCATTTCGCTTAAATTCACCCTTCCATCTTGATTTTTGTCCAGCATAGAAAATGCGGTCTTTAACTCTGCAATAATTGAGAAAATTATTTTAATGACGAAGAGCATTAAAATAAGGGCCAAATCGCAAAACAGAGGCCGTTGGAATTTGGTGACTTTTTTGAGGCGCCAATTGAGTTATAGGTTGCCAAATGGGGGTAACATGGGTTTCTTGTATTGTCTGCAATTCACTTCATTTACAGTTGCAGCCCTTTACTTGGCGAACTTTGGTGAAAATAATTTTTGACGCCAAATCCCAACGACCCCTGTTCTGCGATTTTACCAAAATAAGTTATAAACAAACGAAATCGCTTCAATGTATTCATTAACATATTTTATTGCATATTTTCTCATGGAATTCGAACATATAAAGTTAAATTATTTCTCATAAGTATAATTGATACTTAGAAATATATTTTGTGAAAGTTGAAACAATTATGTGTTCCACTGTTTAAATAGCCGGGTTATTTTTCAAATTTTAATGTAATTATGAATAATTTTATTACAAAAATTGCATTTATATTTAGTTGTGACATCAACATTAAAATCATGTGACGTTTATTTTTAGTATCTAAATTCTCAATAGCAATCAAGCATTTTGTAGCAACCATTTTATTTTGGCTTTCATAATTTCAAGAAATTGTGGAAAATTATTAAATTATCCATTTTGCAATATTTTTAGCTTTCAGCCCATCAAAGTAGTTTCAAAGACAGACTATTTTATAAACAAACAAAAGGAATATTCAAATGAATCAATTAAATTTCAAAGTCTCACATTATCTAGAACAGAGTACAATTCAAAACGAAATACAAAGCGCGTGACTTGATATTGTCAATTCGTTAAGCTTAGCACACGTATTTCATGTAAATTTTAAAACACACGTAATTAAAATCGCGTGTAATTAAAATCGCGCGTAAATAAATAGGTTTTGAAATGAAAGCATTTTTTGTGGCATCACGGAGCTTTTAACCAGAGCAAAATCCTGATATTCACACATGTGATACATACAGAACGAAAAATAAAATTTATATATTTTTGTAGTACTATTTACACTCTAAAAATGTGGTATTTCTATAAAAAGTCGTATATAAGTCTAGCTTAAGAAACTCTAGATGGAATCATAACAGAATGATCCAACTCTTTTTGGCCCACAAAACCCCTTTAACTATTATTTGACATCGTTCTAGTAAATTAACATTTCTGAAAGAGACCTCTTAAAGTATGAAAATTTTCTTTCGTCTTTTTTTTATCCTTAATTATCTTGGATGTTTTATTTGGTTTAATTTAAAATAACTCTCGTATATATTTGGTATTTTAGATTCTCGTTGGATTTTTATAAATAAAAATTCACTTAATTAACATTAATTTTTTTTTAAAAAATTGCTTGAAATTAACCGACATGTGTATAGGAATATAAGCGAAACTATATCATTGCGTTTATAGAAAAAATAATCGAGCATTCAATATTCCTGAATTTTCCTAAATTAGATAGACTATTTTAAAGAAATTTTTATTTTTGTGTAATATATAACCAGAAAATTCTGTCTAATTTATTCTTAAATATATGTTTGTGATTATGATGTTGTAACAGGCAAGCAAAAAAATGGCAATACTTGTATATCAACCAGGAACTTAATGCTATTAGATATAAAATTGGGAATTCAATCCAAAGAATAATTATTAATAATTCTGATATTAATAATTATTAATAATTCTGATATTAATAATTATTCAATAACTATTCGATATTATAATTTCACAATAAATAATATTTATGTTTATGCAAGATTATATTTATGTCTTCCAGATTACCTCTGTCATTTTTTTAAGGTAATTTAATTTTTTCTAGAAAAAAAAATATATTACAACCCCTTTTTGTTCATGTATACGTCCCCTTGAGTAGGGGGCCTACAATTTGAAGAACACTGACGAAGAAGGATAATTATTGACATAAGTGACATTATAAGCAAGCCCTTTTTTGAAAAGTTGCAGGTAGAGAAGGCAAATGATTCCTTTTACTACAACTGATTTTACTAAAATAAAATTATGTAAATAGGTTGTATGTACTAACTATAGTGTTAAATAAATTATTTTGAATGTGAAAAATGCAGTAATCCTATACAATTTTAATTAAATAAACTACAACAATATTTATTATTTAAAAAGTAGTTCGGAATAATAATGGGTTTATCTGTGTAGTAAAGTAGACAATATATATTGTAAAAATAATTAAACAATCAAGCAAAAAATATTGCTAATAAATAGCTGATATACATAAATTGCAAAGCTTTATATTGCCTATTAATCTGCTCTTAAAATATTTTTCGTCAGTGGAATATAAAAATGAAAGAACAACAGTGCATTGTTAAGAACTGTTATAACTAATTTCATTTTTCAAATCTCATTTTGGACACGGAATAACCATTCTAAAACTTAAATAAAACGAAGATTCCCAAACTAAAATGAATAATCATATAGAAGCAAAAGCATCAAAAGAAACAAATTTATGGCAAGCGTAACTTCCAATTTGGCAGGATTTAAGCTCTCACTCTGAAAAACAACATTTCAGATATTCTAGAATTATTTTATTCATCAACCGTGAAAATTATTTGGCAACCAAATAGTAGTCTGGCCCCAACGCCTTTTAATAAAAGTGCACGTGCAACTTCCCCTTTCATATATCTGGCAACACCTCTATAGCAGCGCCCTAAACTCCCTCAGACCAAGGTTTCTCTTGTCTGGTTGACCTTTTATTATTTTTTTTTATGTTTGTCCGTATAACTTAAATTAATAATTAATAATTGTTAATTGTTATAGAAAGTAATCTGAAACAAAAGAATCTAAAGCAATCAAAACAATGAAGAAAGCAATTAATAATTGTTCAGGACTTGGCCTATAATAATTAAACCTATTTCTCCCTTTCACAGTGGCTTTCAACGTTTTCTGTTATTTTTTCCTCTTACAAATGGAATTAATTCGGTTTCTTATTCAAATATTTCATTGATTTTATTATAACTTTAAAATACCAATAACAGCTTGTTTTGTATGAAAAACTTCAGATAAGAATATCATGTAAGAAAATTTGGACTTAGAACTTGCATATTTCAAACTTAGCATAAGTTTGCCTTAAAAAAATTTAAAGATAATTTAAAATACTAGATTTCCATATTCCATTTATTTCATTGTTTGTTTTTTCTAAAATATTAAACTATATTTTTTTTATGTTTATTATAATCATAATAATTTATGAATTAAGAGTTCATCTTAAAAATTTTTAACGAATAATTTTTAGAAATTCATTTAAACAAGTGAAAAAATTTATTGATGTTGCAAGTTACTACTGCTCACAATACAAATAAGGTTCTTTTTTTCTGAGCTTCATGTAAGATAATTGCATACGATCGTGAGATAATATGAATTATACAGTGTAGTAAAGTAATAATTGCCCTTATAAGAAGTTTTTTTTATCCAAGCCATAATCTTTGAAAAGCTTCATAGTTTATTGAAAAACTTTTTTTTTTTCAGTTCTTTTGTCATAGACACAAAATTTTGTTTATTGAGAGTAGACATTTTTCGTAATGAAATGAAACCGTCATTGTTAAAATCATTTAAATGTTTAGAATTCAATGTGCTTGATATAATTTAGTTTTATAAATATTCTTTCGCAAAAATGCGATGTCAGAAAGCATTTGAATACTATATATTATAAGAATAAATTATTCTGAAACGAATAAAAATTTTAGAAATACTTTATTAAAATTTCATTCTTATAGATTTTTTTAAACGGAGTAAATTCATCATAAATGACATTAAAAAAAGGACATTTTGTCAAACATATTACATATTAACAGCCAAACATATTACATTGATTGTTCTTAAAAGTTATAATGGTAGCTATTTTTATAATTATGTATCTGCTGAAGGTAGATATTGAGATCTGGTTTGGTTTGCGCTCTACAGTAATTTTTTTACATACTTTAGTCAAATTAGACAGGGGACTAGAGTTAAGTGTGGATTCCGAACCACTAACAAACATAAATGCCACCGCCAGGATTCGAATCTGAAGCCTATGGTACCAAATGTCAGGGCGCTAACCAATTGGCCACCAGGTAGCTGTGGATTTCGAGAAAAAGTAGGTTGCTTTCTTCTACTTCCTTTTTATTCCTTTTATTTACTTTGATTTTCTCAATGAGTCAGATTTAATTTGTCATCAATTCTTAACATTTCACATTGCGGGAAGAAATATGATAAAAAGTTTACAGTCATATTTTGTACTGTCATCAGATGACGAAGATATAAAAGGAAATTAATTATTAAAAACTGTTACAAACTAACGTATAGGTTTAATCTAAAATATATGATTATAATATATATTGCAATTTATAACGTCTATGTTTCTGATTACGTCATGTCCAAATTCGATTAAAGATACAATCTAATTTTTAACTTAGTTTAAAGGTTTTTGAAAAACATTGACTAAATGAATGATATTGCATTTTGAAAAAAAACCGTGAAAGAATACATATTCGGCCCAAAAGCGATATATTTACTTTGCTGACAGCACGAAAAAGGCATTAAAACATGACTCATTATTATGTATAATGCAAGGAATATGAAAATATTCTTTACAGGTTTAACACTAAACAAAACTTGAAATGTCATTGCAAAATCACATCAATTATCTTTCATAGACGAAATTTTATTAGTACCTAAATTGTTTGCATATTTTATTCAGGAAAGAAAACTAAAATTTAACTCACAGAATCACAGAAAATATCTGAATGTTTTGATTTTATGAAAAATGTGCTGCATTGGATTTTTTTAAGAAAACGCATTAAAAATTCCCATTTTTAATTTATTTGTTCTTTAATCTACTATTTCTTCTTAAGTAAAGTTTAATTTAAATCAATAAATAAAAAATAAAATATTAAGAAATAAAATTTACTCACTAAAAATCAATATTTCGTAAAGAAATATCCAATATCATTATAAAAAGTATGAAATAAATTACCATCTTGTAAAGACCTAAAATATCATTTAAATAAATTAATTAATTAGTATCATTTACGAAATTAAAATCCATAGGTTGCAATGCCATTATCCCATATATGTTTGTTCTTGTTTTTGGCGCTCTTCTGACATTGTTTTTCATACTTTAGTTAATTAGACAGAGATCTACTATTTAACGTGGACTCCGAACCACCAACAAACAGCCATGCCACCGCCATGATTGAAACATGAAGCTGGTGGTACCAAAGGCCAACGTAGAAAATTGGCCATCACGCCACATATCATTGTCAAGGAAGGAAGATATATATTTTCATGAGTAAGGGCTAAATTTAACTAAGCTTGAAATAAAAATGAGCTTATTTTCGAATCGTATATGCTGTTACAATATTTGTAGGGAATGACTGTATTTCTTTAGTGTGAAAGTTTACACTAAAGGATCGGTAACTAATGTACCAATAATTGTATACCAATCTGATTTATAAACTACAAAAACAAAACCTCATCATCAGAATTTTTGTAAAACTAGTAAAATCATGCAAGATCTTTGTTGAATAATTAATATTAATAAATCAAACTGAATTAAAATTAAAATAGAAATTATTTTAAAATAAAGTAATTCGTAATGAATTAAGTAAATGAAATTAATTGGCAAGAATTAGTGCCAGATATTCAATCTGACTGCACCTTTTTAACTATTGTACATAGGTTGGGTTTATTGCTCTACGGTCATTTTGTGCACACGTGGGTTAAACAGATCGCCACCTACAGCTTAAAGTGGATTCCGAGCCACCAAGAAACATCCATGCCAGAGCGCTAGCCAGTTGGCCACCAAGCCGCAATTATAGATCAGGGAAGTGTTTCATTAATGTACTCCACAAATAGTTCATTGACGTTAGAAGAAAATGGTGCCTCCCAGAGGATATTATGGGGCCATCTGGTTGGGTATTTTGTTGGAAAGTCCCACTATACAGTATGATTGTCAATACGAAATACTTATGCGTATTTGGTTTGGTTTGTCGCTCTACGGTCATTTTTTTGCACACTTTGGGCTATCTAAACCAAGACTACAGCTTAACGTGTATTCCGAACCATTGGCTTACATCCATGCCACCTCCAGGATTCGAACATGAAGCTCGTGTACTAATGGCCAGAGCCTAATAACTAACTAATTAGTAACCTAACTAATTTGCTATCAGACCGCACTTACAGACGAGTATGTTGCAATTGTCAAAAAAATATTGCTACATTTAGAAATTAAAATTTAGAAAAAGTAAATTACTAGTAAGGTTTTTTTTAAGCACAAATCTATGAAAAAACAGACTCTTGTGGTTTTAAACATTCTTTTAAGTAAATTGTGTATGATTTTTTTTATGGATGATTATTAGTTGATGTCTAAAAATCTGGAAAAAATGCTTTAGCAGCTGAAGATCACAGATTTCAATCAGCATCTTACACATGAATTTAACGTAAGAAAAAAATGCTACCTGAAGCCAAGAAGGTGATAATTGTAGAAAACTATGACTACAAATTTCTAAAAATAAGGTTAGTTTCAGTGTTGGAGCGAAATACATCACCTACATTATCTTATGATCTCGATTCTAACAGCGACTTTGTTTTTCATTTTATTCAAATCTAAATATATATTTATTTCAGAAGCATGAAGAACATGCATTATCGAATGAGATTATTTTAAATCTTATCAGAGAAATTAAATAAAAATAAAAATCTTTATTTTTTTTAAAACGTTAAAGTGACATTGCTCGAAACGATGACTTCTAAAATTAGCTGACTTTTGAAGCCACTCTTCCTTTTTATAAACGACTCTGTTGAAATGCTGAAAGACCCTTATCGAAAAGCTGTATGTCAGCTCATTGTTATTTTTGCTGTACTTTATTTCAAAGCAGTATTATAAATGCTTAGGTAATAAATACTTTTCATAAGTTAATTGTACAAAAGTTTTTTTTTTTTTTTTTAAAAAAGATTTTGAATGTATCAACAAAATAAAATTTTTAAAAAAATGCTATTTTTATCATTTCAAGAAAAATGATAGTTTTCACTGCTTTTAAATTATAATAAAAAATTGTTGAAATTATATGAAAAAATTTATTCATTATAAAAATGTAGAAACAAAAATAATTAAATATATTTTTTAAAAAATTTATGTAATTCTATCATTTAAAAATACCAAAATCTTTTTTAATTATCTTTATATTACATTTTATTGATTTTTAATTAGTAGATTAAGATTTATTTAATTCTAATTAAATCTTAATCTTTAACAATTATTAAGCCCTTAAGATCATTAAGTTAAAATATTAATGTCCTTATTTAAAAGCTAATGTCCTTATTTAAAGATTATTATTATTTATAAGATTCATTATTTAAAGATTAAAGTTCTTATTTATACACTTAAATTTTATGGGTATATTTAAATTTTTTTTAAATTTAGAAGAGTTAGAAATAAAATATTGAAGCAATGTATAAAGAATAATACATTAATAATTAATACAGTAATACATTAATTTTTAATTAATTAAAAGTAAAATGTTATGTTTAATAATTAAATTTTAATTAAAAGGAGACATTTATTTATGATAGTTTTTTTTTAAATTTTATATATTTGTTTCCTAATTATCATTTTCAATTACTAAAAATACCTTTTAAATTTGTTAAATCAAAACTGCCTTAAGCAAAAATAAAGCACTTGATTTCTAAAGGCACTGTAAATAAGTATTTAGTTGTAATGCCACTGTGACCCGAGCTGTAATTACTTCAAATTTCCCCTAATGAAATTAAATTTTTAGAAATGATTGGAATTGAATAAAAGCGATTTTGGTTCGTTGAAGTTTTGATTTGAATATGTAGTAATAAAACATATTTTGAACCTTCTTTAGGCATTGTAACTTATGCGTTAAGATATATATATTTACGACAAAAATCATTCATGAATTTAACCGTTCAAGCAAAATGAATTTTATAATAAAGTTAAGAGTATTTCAAAGCACTATTTTAGAGTTTTTTTACTTAAATAAATTGTACAGATAATTCGTGTAGCGTGAGTTAGATCACCAAATATCAGAAAAGATTACTTATGTATTATTGCGAATCGATATTAAACGAAGTAAAGATTAGTATAGAGATATATTAGTATAGTATATTTATCGAAATTTTTAAGATAAAGTTTTTCAGTTTTAATTAAGAGAAACGCGTTTGTATAAAAAAATCGATTAAATATATTTCAAATTTATATTGCATAATTTTTTGTTTGTCACCATTTTTAATTAACAACACATCTCAAAATTTGTTTAAAAATATTCAGCATCAATTAACAATATTTATCAATTATTAAAATTCGTAGAATTAAAACTATGTTTGTAGGAATGCCCTATTACACAGATATTAACTGTATTTAATTTATGTTAACTTAAAAAAACAGAAAAAAACATTGTCAAAACGCCTTTTAATTCAAAAAAACACATTTAAAAAAAAACTATTAAGAACTGCTCTTAGCATATCACATAGCTAATTACACATAGAAATAATTTTTGGTAATTCATTTTCAGGAAACTATCTTTAATTGTAGAACTTTTATCTCTTATTACCTAATAAATCAAGCTAGAAAAATAATTTTATATAGTTCAAATTTTTCTCTTCATAACAATCCTGTTGCGATTGCATAAGCTTATTCTAACCATAAATTTCATAGCATAATTTTCATTGAAGATATAAAGATATTTTTTTTAAATAACACTGTTTACTAATAATTTCTTTTTTTATTTGTGCCTGGCTGTCTTTGGCACAGTTTTTCAGGTGTTGGCCTGGTAAAAAAAGAATTTTGCTGGATGAAGAACTCCAAATAGAAAATCGTTCCAAAAACATCATCATATCGCCTCTGAAAACCATGTAACGCTATCATCCTTCTCACGTCGAAAATAAACAAGCTTTGCTTTTTTTACTTCGTTTAGAAGGTTGAAATAGTACTGTTTTACTTGGCATGTACTTTAATTTGTAAATTATCCTACAATCCAATACAATTCAGTCTTTTGTAAAATTTATGTTTTACTTCACGTCTTAGTGATAAGTAATGTGAAATGTATGTTTATGACCTTAGTCCAACCACAAACAAAATCGTACATTTTTTCCTGTTATATAATGTTTTGGAGCATGAAGCAGAACTGCTTTACTTGGCACGAAATTTAATTTGAAAGCTTTTCTAAAATTCTATGCAAATCGTTAAACGATAAACTAGTTTTACTTCTATTTTAATAAATGTTTTAACGATAAGTTAGTAAAATATACAGTTATTATCAGGATATGAACACTGAAATTCAATTTCACATATTGTACATGATTACACATGATAAATATGATTGATCCTTATGTGATAGTATATCATAAATATGATTGATCATTACGTGATAGTATATCATAAATATGATTGATCATTATGTGATAGTATATCATAAATATGATTGATCATTATGTGATTGTATATCACAAATATGATTGATCATTACATTATTGTACGTCATAAATAATCTTCCTCTTCTTCTTCATTGGCTCAGCAGCCCCACAGTGGGCCGAGGCCGTCTGCCTACTGGCAGATTTCGAGGCAGGAGATGCTTTTCTTTTTACGGTGTAAAGTTGTCAGCCCTACACCCAACAGTCACATTAGACCCGAATCTACAATTTAAAGTGGATTCCGAACCACTACAAGCATCCATTTCACCGCCGGGACTCTAACCCGAGACCTGTGCCACCGAGCGTCAGAGCGCTAGTCACTCGGCCATCAGGCCCCGAATAAATAATCTGCCTAGCAAATTCAAACTTCATTATATATTTCGAAAGTTAAAATAGAACATTTAAAAATTAACGCGTCAATTACGCGTTAACTGTTAAATTTAAATGAACACTTTAAATTTAATTAATTGTTAATTTAATTGCCCCTCATAAGAACAGAATACTATTAAGTAGTGAAGTCAAATCACCACGGAATTCGTTGCTCAATTAACAGTTATCATCAACTGTTCGGCAATATTTATCAAAACAAACTTCATATAATATTTTAGTTGATTTTATACGAGAAAACTAATAATAAAAGTGCATTAAAATCCTCGCAATATTTTTATGTACAAATATTAACATATAGTACAAGTAATTAGATAAAGCACAGAAATCAGTACGGTGAATACATCAAACAAAAGTTGAAAACTTAGTCTCATAAATTTATTTAAATCCACTTAAATGGGTATCTGTGAAACGAAATTATTTCCCAAATATTAATCTGCATGATAATATTTGCAAAATAATATTTGCATCTAATTGCAACCACATTAAAAATTAATTTAAAAGGTTCAGTTTATTTGTGTATTAATTATGTGTTATTTTAAAATCATATATGTATTGTGAATTATTATATTTTTTAACTAAATGTGAATCAATTCATAATGATAAATTTCATAAAGCAAAATTGAAAAATTGTATTTATGTAAAGTTACTACTAATTTTAAACAATGTTTCTAACTATATTTAATAAAATTATAGAAGTTATTTTATCTTTTGATTCACCATCCTCTTGAATTTTAAAAATGTAATGTAAAAATGAAATTCGTTTTCAAATAGAATAAAATTTCCACTTACCACTAATTTGTGATTCTGATAATCCTTTGTGCGCATTCTGTAAAAGAACAAACAAAATGAATTTGTAAATTTAAATATCTTTACAAAAAAATGAATAAACTACTTTACAAATTTATCTCTTATTAAAAGAATTTGTCATTATTTTTTTTTATTCAAACAAGTTTTATTTATCCTTACCAGTATTGTTGAAGTAAAATTACTATGCATATTTTATTTACAAGAAAAATATCAATAAAGAAATTTTATTTAAATTCGATATAATTTAAATGGACGAAATCGAAACAATATTTTTTCCTTCAATCGTTTGCATTTTCTCCCTGTAAGTTTTAAATTTTAAAGTTTGAATAAAATTTTTAAAAAAATTTAATTTTTTTACTATAAATATCAGCATTTACTATATACTGCATTATACTATAGTATAACTATATTATATTTAACTATATTACTTGGTATAATACAATATATACTTTTATAATAATATAGTATAAGATAGTATTATTTATATAATATAATTTATGAAAGAGCTATAGTATAAACTTTTCTACATTTTCAAATTGTTTTGTTTGCTAAACGTATTACTAGAATTGTTCTCTAAACGTTTCTAATGTAACAATTCTATAGAAAAATTTCTGACACTTTGAAAAAATTTTTAAAAAGAAAATTAGTTGAATTGTATTTGAAAATATAAAACCACATGATTTTTAACAGATTAAATTTAGATGAAAACATCCAAATGTTTTGACATTAACAGCAATGAAAATACAATATTACACTTATAAGTAGTAACATTGTTTCAATTATCTATATTAAATATATCTATATTATCTATATTAAAATATGTCTATATTATCTACATGAAATATCAGATTAAAAATTTTCACTTGAAATTATAATATTATATATATAAACAGAAGAAAAATTTCAAATTGATATAAATGAAATTCATTCAATATGATTTGTTTCATTTAAAAATATAGCATTATTTATCCTTTTTAAAATAAAATAGAATAAAGAAGAAAAATAAAATAAAATATTTTTAAAAATTTTATTGTTTAAAATTATTATAATTGCTTTCAATAAAATACTTAAATGTCAGAGAAGATTTAATATAATTAACTTCCATTTTAATTGTAAAAATCAATTGACATGCTTGAATGTAATAAATGTTTAAATAAAAAAATAGTTTGAAGTAATTTTTGTAAAAATGCATTATTAGTAAATTTAAGAAAAATTAAAAAAGATGTTCATCATTTCGTAAAATATTAAATGGTGAATAATAAATATTGAAAAAAAAATATTTAATATAAAAAAAATTACATAATAAATAAAATAATATTATACTTCATAATAATATTATAATATACAAATTAATGAAAAAATAATAAGCTAATAAAATATATAAATAATAATTAATATAAAAAATAATGATATTAAGCTCCTAATGAAAAAATAATAAAATAATATTATATTTTAATAACATAAAACATTGCAGTATACATCATTTTTATACAAATGTCTTTTTTTACCTTTAATATATTTTAATATTAAATTTAAAAAATATAGATCAAACACAAGTTTATTATTAAAGTATAGGATTTCAAATGGTTATAAAATACATAAAATATTTTTTGTTGGCAATAAATGTATCACATTCATAAAATATAGAAATGATATTTTTAAAAATAAAAATAGAAGATAGTTTTAAAAATCAATTTGCTAAAAGTTGGATGGCTTTTTTAAAGAGCTTTTTTGTTTAGTTATAAATACATATTATATTTTAAATTTTTTCCTTTTTTTGTTGATCTTTAACATATTATTTGTAAATTAAAAAGTAAAATGATATCTTATATGTTAGAATAGATATATAGATTCATTCAATGGCTAACAAAATTAAAATCCATAGACACAATTTCGCATATTTAATTTAGTAAATATAATTTTTTTTTTTTTTTTTTGGAAAAAATATGATTTGACGAAAAATATAATTGATTATGATCTTTACTTTGAAAAACAAAAATAAACATTCGTAAAAAATATACTTAAATAATTTATTTAATTTAAAAATTCAATATCAATTCAATCAATAATATATCAATAAAGATAACTATTAGTATTATGAAAATAGAAGAATGAATTATGAATTTATATTAATCACAACACTAATTTAAACTTCAAACTATTAATATCTAGATTAATTGTTTTTAAATCTTTAAAAATATCCACAAATTGATTAGAGAAAAAATTTAGTTTTGCTTTAATATATTTAATGATATCTTATGTGCAATGATATTTATCACATTTGGGAATTTTATGATACTTGAATATTTTGATTGCATAAATGTTAGTAAAATTGGAATCATAAAAAATTTAAGGATTTTATCATACGATACTTAAAATAGCATTTTTATTAAGTATAATTATTATGTGTTTTTAATCATGTCAGTTATGATAAATTTTACAATGGATTGGTTTACCAGTATTACAACGTTCAATTAAGTTTTAAAAAATCTTACTGTTAAAAAAAGGAAATTTTATATGTTGGTTCAAACTATTTTATTTCCTTAAAACATCACAAAATTGTAAATCTGAATTGATATGACTGTGATATGGTATATATGAATGGAAACTAGAGTTAAATTGCAAAATTCTTGCACAAAATACCAGCAAATATTTTAGATATGTATTACTACATACCCTTTGAACCTTTTTTTCGTCATCTACTACTTCAGTTTTCACAGTCAAGTTACCCAATTTTTCTACGTTATTACTCATTTGTATTTCTTAAATCCAATGTACACTCTAAATTATGGATTTACGTTAATTTTCACTCGTAAAGAGCAATTTCCAATTCCAAAAACACAATTCTTAATTATGTGTAAATGGAGATCCAATTATATAAAACCAACTTTTGGTTTTTTTAATCAGTCTATTTTTTATAAAAACTTTTTAAATGAAATTCAATGTCAAAAATGAAATTTGTTTCATCCACATCAAAATTAAGTCGTATGTTGTCTCCTTTAAAATAATAGTTCAAAACAAATTGGTTAAAAATTTCTACAATGTCTTGTTAACACAGAAGACTTTTATGTTGCAATTTTAACGCTCTACAAAACTTAGAACACTATATCTTCTTTTCGAATTTAAATAACAGATGGATATTCATTCATAATAGCTATTGATTCACGCACTAGTTCTTCTAAACTAATTACATTGATTGCAAACCACACACTTTCAGCATCCCAATTGAGCAAACAAGAGAACAAGTGATGCAACTATTCGAAAATAGAATCTTTGGAACTTCCGAACACAGGTGAGACCCGACACAACAAAACTTAATGCGCTAATTGCAGGGGAAAGACTAAATGTTGAAAGGAAAGAGTTGGATGTTTTAGAAGTGGGAGTTAACTATTCAGCGGATATGTATATATAAAAAAAAAGAAATCTGTCTTGTTCTTGATGCAACAGGAATAGGTTCTTGGCAACCACTTTTCACGAACGTAAGAATAAGCTCACTGTAAGATGATGGAAGCAGACGGTGGAATAATTTGGAATTTAAAACTCAGCAGCCATTACTACATGAATCATCTTGTCAAGTCGGTTTAAAAAAACTATTGTCTGAGAATTCCGAAGCCGCGCAATCGTTCATTTAATTTGACACGATAAAAGCTGAAGATAAGGTGAAAAGAATCAGTTTTTTGGTGTTTTGAATCTGGAACCGAAAAAAGGAAAGCGCACATGTTTCTGTGTCGCTCGCTTCTGTAACTAATATAATGTACTAATTGTGCTCAAGACTTGATTTTATGCCAAAGAAATTAATTCGAAGTAATAATAGATTTAGAAACTTTTTATCATCACATTTTTTTTCGAAACAAAGTATTTTATTCAAATGTGCTTAAATTTATAGGATTTTAAATAATATTTTTTGGGTTTGTAAATGCTAATTCTACAATAAAAATTTTTGCTTAAGTTTAAGGGTAGGTTAATGTTCATAGCAATAAAGGATATTTTAAATACTTTTACTATTCTGTTAATATTCTGAAAACTTAAAGCAAAAATAAATATAAAAAACAAAATAAAAGGAATAAAAGGTAAAAACAAAAATTAAAAACATGGTTTCATAGAACATTCAAATTTAATAAGCGCTATGTTAGTATTTCTAAAACATACAATTTAACCTTTAAAATAGATAATTTAATGTAATGTTTATTTTTACTTTTTTTTTTACTATACTCAATAAGTTTTCTTAAAATAATTTTTTAAAAGAAGAAAATTTCACTTTTTTTTAATATGAAAAATCATTAGAACCGCTAAATTAAAATTTTAATTAAAAATTTTATCGGGTAATAATATTAATGAAAATATAATATTCGCTATACGGAAGTGATGAAAAAATCGTCAAAATCCCTGTTAAGAAAACCTAAAAAGCCTACATTATGGCAATCGCTATAGGGTCTCATGGTTTTCAGAAAGCAGTAATGGCAATTGACAATGGATTTGAATCGTGCTTCCCGCCTGCTAGCTCCGCATATTACACTGAACACGATTCAAGCAAATTTTATGACAACTTTAGAATTCTTTTAGAAATTCAGCTAAAAAAACGAATTTTTCGCTGTTTCAAACTAAATTATATCAAAAAATTGAAAAGTCATATCATATTGGTGTCACATTAGATACAGAGAAATGTTAAATTATGCATTTCTTAAAATGTTCACGAAATTATTGATTCTTTTCTTTCTTTTATTGCTATTTGGTCATTTAAACACTTACATTGGCACTACACATTACTTACATTAACGTGTACATTTTTTGAAAAAAAAAATCTCATTAAATAGTTGTTTGATTTATTGGAATAAAATAGTAACTATTTAAATCACATCATTTGGTCATTAGCATATAAAAGAAAAAGTTAAGATTTTTCTGAAGTAGCCCACCGATGTACGAACAATGAACCAACAGGGTGCTGAGGAGAGGCCAGAGTCTACGGGAAGAACTTTTAGGGGTAGCTGACCCTCATTTGCGTGTCGTACGAGTAATATCCCGATAAAATCCCACCAGGCAGTCTGACTATCGATGCGAGACGATGCTTTTACACATATTGTCACAATCGCCATCGAGTCTCTTCGTTTCTGAAATAAATGTCACCAGCAGATTCGAACCTAGGCTGTCCTGCATGCTAGCTGCGCAAATTGTCACTAGGCCATGAGTCGGGCAAGAAAAACGATAATGAAGAGATTTTTTTCTTTTTAATTTCTAAAAATGTACACAATTTTATTGCAACATTTTTTAAAGCAAAATTATACAGAAAAAATGTATAAATAATCTATAATAATAGTTTATATTAAAAATCTGTCTTTAGTTTTTAATCGAAATTCAGAGAACTGGGGGAAAAAAGGGGAATTTTGTGTTGGCTTTGAAAAAAATAATAAAAAAAAAATCTCTTCTGAAGATTTAATATAAATTAAAATTTTATTTTTTTATTTTTTTATTTTATGAATAATTATATAATTTTTTTTAATTATATAATCTTTACTAGTTAATTATTTCCTGGTTATAATTAGATAATTTTTTTATAATTTGTATATTTAACTAATCCTACTAATTATTCATAATTATATAATTTTTTTAGGATTAGTTAAATATACAGCATCCTGCTTAGGATGATACGAAATTTGTTACATATTTTCTAATTATTTTCAAAAAAAATTACCATGAAATAAATTTACTTCTATAGCGATCTTATTAATTAGTTCATAAAAGACTGAATACTCATTAAAATTTTAAAAAATATTTCTTTACTAGCTAATTTTTGGTTTAATGTTAATTACTTTCCTAAAGGGATCTTTACTAGTTAATTATTTCCTGGTTATAATTTTTCATAAAATAAAAAATGTTAAATAAAATTCTAATGTTTATTAAATCTTCAGAAGAAATTTTTTTAAGCCAACAACAACTTCCCTTTTTTTTTTTAATTAGCTGTAAAGTTTAAATGTCATTAGGAAATTTATTCTTAATTTATTTCATCGCCAAATCTATAATATTAATAAGATTTTTTTTTTCCACTTTAATTTTTGAAACGATAGACTAACGATAAAGAAAGAAAAATTAGTTAATCGTTTCAGAAATTAAAGTGTAAGAAAAATCTTGTTAATATTATAGATTTGACAGTGAAATAAATTAAAAATAAATTTCATAACAAAATTTAAACTTCATAGCTAATTTCATATATCTATAAAACACTTTAACATAAGATACTATTAAAAGTTTTTATACAATAAATTATTAAAAAATATCTAATTATATATATACAAATATATATATATATATATGTATCATATTAAGTTTTTACTATTGCATAAGTCTATAATTTTATGCTCTTTATATATACACCGAATCCAAAAGTTTAAAATCAAAATTCATTTTCAAATATTTCTTTTTACCTTATGCTTAATATTTAAATCATTATTAATTTTAACAATTATAATTTGAATTATATTAAAAATTAATTAGTTATTAAAAAAATTTAAAAAAGTAATAAATTTCATTTTATTAGTAAGCAAATTTATTTTGTTAATAGATCATTGTTTTGTTGACACCAGTACATATTCTGATAAACAAATATTATTATTTAACAGTAATGTCTCGACATAAATTGTGATGTCAAATATTAAAAGAGAGAAAAATCATATTACCATAATGGTATCCAAAATAAATTTTAGTATCAACACATATTTGTCACTTTCTATCAATTTGTCGATCAGAGTAACTTGACTGATACCGGACACATCAACTCTGGTGTTAAAAAGTACAACTAATACGAGCCATGGATGCTTCTATTAAAAGCGAAGGAATCACTGTGGAAGAAGGAAGACAACAAAAAAATATACGAGAGAAAAAATTCTAGCAATGTTTCTTACACTGGGGGCATTAGAGCCACCTCCTACAGCAAGTGGTACCATTTAATTTTAGCACTCAAACTCGGGTGAGAGAAAAATCCAGAAATAACGGCTTTTTTCCGACAACAGTTCGGAAAGAGAGCAGTCGAGAATACTCAAAATAATGGTCGCCCGAATTTATTATTCTTGGTGAGGTTTCAAATTATGCCTAGCTTTTGGTTGCTTTTCGTCTTTGCTTCAAAACGAAAAAAAAAAGGTTTATAATTTAACGACATATAGGAGTTAAGGGTTAAGTATTTCTGATGGATAGGATTTGAAAGAGTCTTTTGGGTGCGTTTCAAGTGAGGGATTTTGCTGTTTTTTTTAGAAAAGTTGAGAAAGAGTTTATAAGAAAGAAATACGATAAAGATGAATTACAATAACTTTTATGCAGTTCTTTTATTTTTTCTTCCTCCTCAAATGAACAACTTCAAGGAAATAAAAACAAAGGGAAGGATTTTCTGAAGCGTTGTTAGTTCGATTCAGTCATTCAAATAAATATGATAGAATAGCGGATTCAGTTTGCAATGTGTTTAGAAATTATTTTTAGTAATGTGCTTATGAAATTATTTTGGTTTAAAAATATTTTTTGTATCACTGCTGTAAGCAGTTTTTAAGCGATACTACCTGTAGTAAGCAGAAATCTTCTCACGTCAGTCAATGCTCTACATCTGAATGATTAGAAGCTAAATTTCTTCATTAATTGAATCCAACAAGTTAAAGATATTTTTCAAAGTCTTTAAACCATCCAGAATAAGGTCTTACTCTCCCACTTTCATTTTTTTTCATAGAAAAATATAATTGTTTGATTAGGCTTTGATCTTTATTCTAATGAACATTTTAAGAACTGTACCTACATTTCAGAATTACTACAGAATTCTAGAATTCTAGAATTCTATTGAATAATTTATGAAAAGATGATATTCATGAAAAATTCTTTAAATAATCATCCGTTTATATAAAAATTACAAATGAAAAGCATTAAATATCTTTCCTTAACTAAAATTTTTTCAAAGCTAAAAAGATGAACAATTCAAAAGAACATGTCAAATTCACTTTGTGAATTCTTCAGAATACTCAGGTTTTTTTTTCCTTTTAATTTTGATTAGAAAATTTGAGAAACTTTTTCATTTTGAGAAACTGTTAGGAATTTTAAGTAACTTTTCGCAAGAAACAATATTAATTTAAGGTATAAATTAATTATACGAAAAATTATACTATTTCTTCTTTACGTTCTTAACTTTTTCCATACCTCGATAAACTATCATAAGAAATCATAATGTTGTATTTCCAGATTATATTCAAATTCATTTCTTTTAAACGTGTCAAATTAAACAATAATATACTATTTCAATAAATCAGTCTAATTAAGAGTCTTTAAAATATAATTAATTAAACAACAGAACAAGAATATCAAAAAGTAATAATTCTTTTAATAATGAATAGCAATCGTATTAATAAAAAAGAAAAGCCATCACAATCAATAACTTATTTTCAACTAAACCAAACTACCCTCTTTGTGATTTGACGGAACTAATGAACCTAGATCATCTCTTGGCAATTCATGGCGATTCTTCTCGGCGAGATACTGACAATCTAGAGAACTCTTAAGGCAATGACTTCTGTCAACTTTGAATTCTTTTGTGTGCATTTTCTTTTTATTTTTTATTCTGTACTTTCCCCTTTTTTGGTATTGTCTTGCCATTGGAAATATGTATCTCTAAAAGCAAGAAATGCAACAAATGTCGCCAGTGGATTTCGATACTTCTGCACGCTTACTACAGGGACACAAATCCAAGCTGCCCATCCCTTCCCACTAAGACACATGTAAAACAGAGTTAGCATTTGAAATTAGCCTGTAATCCGAAAGAATGGAGTGAAATATTTTCTAACATTAGAATGTTTATTTTTATTACTGTAGAATGTTTGGAACATATTCTCTTTCACTGAAATGACAAAGAATTTTTTTCTTTTATCGAAAAGTTAAGGTGATTTAAAAATACGAAATCAGCTAAATATCAAATCCTAATTGCATGCAAATATTCTCCGGAAAAGTTAAGAATAATGATGGAGGAGAAAAGACAGACTAAGAGATGTCTACAGAATAATGGATTTTGGTGAGTAAGAAATAGGCTCCCTGCCAATTAAAAAAACTAGTTAGCATATTTAAAGTTTAAAAATAGGTGATGATGTTTTAGTTTATATTCCAATTGTTGACTTTGCTCGTTTAATGAGCTCAATAAACTCATATGATTAAAAAAAAAAAAGAAAACTAAAATCATAGCCAGTACTAAAAAAATTGTAACTTGAATATGAAATTATTTGTTTCATGAATACTTCTTATGTTATTGAATAAAAAATTTATTAATCCTACTTTTATATTCATGTTATAATTGAAAATAGAATGATAGTAATTTAACATTTCAGAATATTATTAAAATCTAAGATGAAAAACAAAATTTCTGTATAATGTTTATGAATTGCTGCTTAAATATATTGCTTAAAAATATTTCAGCATAAATTTCTTAATTTAATTTTGTTCTCCAAGTTTAACTTGTGGTTAGTAAATCGTTAGTTTCTTTTATTGTATTTTGGTTATTAATGACTTCTTAATATCATTATGGCAAGTTTACAAGTCTACAACAGTAAAGACTATGGACTTCTAAGACAAAACTTCTATAATTTTTGAAAACTTTTTGTGTATATGTAACATGTTTTGTTTTGTTAGCATTCATAAAAACACATCACAGATTATGTATAAAATACAAAGAAAGGACGTTTTTTTAAAGGTATCGAAATATATTCCAAGATAAATTCTTATTTATAACTAAAAGAAAAAAGGTTAAAAATATGTGATAAACTAAAGACTGTAAGACTTAGCCAAATATAATAGAATTTTAAATATAATCAATAAAATTTTGCAAATAATAAATAATAACCTTATTTTTTTTATCTGTATCAATAGCTATAGCTTTCTAAATAATGTTTTAAATCATCAACAATTTTGCAATTTAGGTTTAAACGTTTAAAATTAAATAAAACGTAAAAAAAGACAATAAAAAAAACATTTATAATGTTTTGAAAATAAATTTGATTTAAAAAAATATAACAAAAATGAAAATTACGAAGAAATGTTTTAAGAAATTTTGAAATCCTAAGAAAATTTTTAAAAAGACTTATCCTTTATAGAAAAGGAAAATTAAAATAATTTTAAGCAAACTGAATTATTTCATTGTTTTTTAAGTCCTCTAAAATTGTGGAATTTAAAATTATTTCTTTTTATGGCCAATAGATGTCACTATCAACACTTTCTCAGTTTCAGTCAGTTCTTTCTCAGTCAGTTTCCTCTTGATAAAATTAATTAGCTTGTCTTACACAAATACTACATATTCAAAGAAATGAATTTATTTGTAATGAAAAGAAAATTGAATTCAGTCCTATTAAAAAAAAATCTTAATTTGAATTAAGTTTATTTAAATAATTCAATTTGCTTAATTCCTTTTTGTATTTTAATTTTTTTGTTTTTGGATTGAATAACAAATAGCACTTTTTTAACTTTTTCTATACATTTGTATTAAAAAGATTTAATGCTATTATAACTGCTATTTAATGCTATTAAATTATAACTAACAACATCAGCAGTTTTATCAATTGTCCTAATACGTATTTCCTTTATTAAAATTATTACTTACTTCATTACTATTGTAATGGTATTTATTGCAAAACTTCAGTTCTTTCTCTACATTAAAAAAAAGAAAGGGATAAATGAAAAAATAAGGTTCGAAAGGAATTCTCATGTGTTCCATCTTACGTTGAGTATAAAAATAGCATTGATGTTGCTATTAAAACAACTTTGTTTAAATACAATTCTCTATTGTTAGAAATGTATTGCTTTTAGAGATGTAGTTCTACTGGAACAATCGTATTTACAGCACTAAATAATGCTATTTTGTTTAACTTTATTATTTTTATAGACCATTAAGATTAATTTCTTTTGTGTGTTTTACTTCTAACAGCAGATACAAATATAAAAAAAAAATTAAAGAATAAAGAAAAACAAAAAAAGATCTTCATAGACCTCACATTTCTGTCTCTCTTTCTCATTCTCTCTTAAAATTAATTTTTTGAACTAAGATTTGTGTAGAGGAGATTCATTGAAAATCAAGTAGTGATTTCATCACTGGGGTAGAATGTTCCTTTTTTTTTTTTTTTTTTATAGTCAGGATTCACTATAGTTGACTATTCACGCTTCGTCATAAATGTAGAATTAGGAATATTCTATTCATATTCGAAATGTATTATCCGCTCGATAAAATTCCATCTCATTGCACATTAACCGTCACTGACTTTGAAGCACAAATACACTTGAACTCTTTATTTTGGCGCATAACTTCGTTTTCAAGGTTATTGGAAAATCAAATACACATTTGTGTGCATTATTTATGATGATAATAACAAATATTTAAATTAGAAAATGAACAAAATATTAAATGCTATTTTGATTCAAAAGCGAAAAGAGTAAACATTGCGTATATTATTTTTCGAATTTCTCTTCGCAGAAGGTTTGAAATAAATTCCAATTCATTCCAAATTTAATCTTCTTCGAAAATTCTAAAGCCCAAAACTACAAATTTGATACGTTCAAGATCAACTGGATGCCTAAATTTGTTTGATATAGTTGATTGGAAGTTAGAATTGGTGAATTTAGAATGTTTAATTGACAATCGAACATTTAGAACATTTAGAACTTACATTTTGACATTTAGAACTTACTAAGAAATTTATACACTCGTATTATGTAAATGTGTATTTATTTATTTTTCTTTCTTAAATTGCACATATATTTTTTATCTTAAAACAAATTAAATATAATAATTTTAATAATTTTTAATAATATAATAATTTTAATTAAAAAATGTAAAAATCAATATTGATGTAGCGAAGAATCAATAATGTAAGAATCTATGGGTGAAAAATAGAATACTGTACCTTTGAGGAAGTCGCCAATCTTGTAACCAGGAATATTTTTCCAATGTTCCGCCAATTTCTTTAGACTTGCAATACCGTAATTAAAGGAATTTGTAATTTCTTTTTCCGAACAATATAATGATTATTTTATTGCTACTTTCACTGTAATTTTCAGAATTTTTATTTTAAATAAATAAGAAAATAAATATATGTTCTTTTAAATAATTATTACAATAAATTATACCGAGATTGTTCTTATAACGTATGTCGGCAATTAATACTGAATATAAACAATTTTTATGATGTTGCCACTCATGAAAATACGAAACAAACAACAAAAACGATTTTTTACTTTATTAATAATTTATATTTGAATATCAAATGATTATTTTCTTTTTAAAGCTGTTAATATAGTTTAGATTTTGTGACAACAGTTATTTGAGTTCGAGCAAAAAATATTACTGTTTATTTTTAGAACGTTAGTTCCCAGCGGAAACGCTGCTTGAACACATTAAATTTTTCTGCGATTTTGTGATGTTTATTTTTAATGTTGCATGATGATATAGTTAACGTTTGTGGCAACCATTGTTTGAATTCGCGCGGAAAAATGAAATTTTTTAATTTTAGAACATTAGTTCACGGAACTAAAAGGCCGCTAAAATGTATTACATTTTTCTGAGATTTTGTTTTTGTTCTTGTTTTCTTCATTCATTTTATATAGTTATGTAAGAACAAGTTTTAGTGGGGCAATAAAAATATTATTTTCGCCTCCAAGAAAAGGATATATCAGAATAAATTGTAAGTTATTCTCTGGTTTCTTCTTTTTTTAATTAATATTATTTGATCATTAGAGTTCGGCAACTTGAAATTTTTTTTTTTTTTTGACTAATAGGGGGAAAAAAACTATATAATATAAATTCCACATAATATTCTGGCGTTAAAGCGATAAAATTTGGCGTAAAAGCATATCATTAAAGTTTGCCGTAATAGAAGTAAAATTTTGGTGATAAAGTGATATCGTTTGACGTAAAGCAATTTAGGAATAATTTTTTTGACATTATAGTGCTAAAATTTGGCGTTAAAGTGATAGCATTTGTCTAAAAAATATTTTAGGAATAAACTTTCTCCTAGTAATGAAATTTGGCGATAAAGTAACAACTTTTGGTGGAAAAGTAATTTAAAAATAAAATTTCGCTTAGTAAAAAAAATTTGGCTATAAACCGATAAATTTTGACGTAAAAGCATTTCAGGAATAAAATTTTGCCAGGATAGTGATAGTATTTGGCGTTAAAGCGATAAAATTTGGCGCAAAAGCAATTTAAGAAATAAAATTTAACGTAATAGCTGATTGGATACTAATGTTGTGTAAAAGCGATTTTTGCCGAAATAGCGTTTTACAAATACACCGAATTTCAGTAGCCATTTTGTGCATTAGCCACTTGGCGACTTACATCTTGGCGATGCATTTGGCACAAAGGGTATAGGATTCTAGATTTTTATCGAATCTATAATTATTTAGTAAAAGTGAAAATTCTTTACTTTGCCCTACCTTCTATAAGTTTATAAGAGAATTTAACGAAGTTTGACTATTTGTCAAATTTAGGTGGGAATGTTTTTCAGTAGTTAAATCAACCATTATTTCACAGTTATTCAATGACTAAGTTACGGCTGCTCTAGTTCTTATTATCGCACACTTTTCTTTAATCTTGAATGTTATTTATTACACTGAGAGAGGTTTCGATAATTATTTTAAACAATAGAGAAATTAACTGCTGATGAAAAAAACAAGTAGTAAAATGGTTGGCAAGAATTAAAGGTAAATAAACTACAATACTAGGAACTATTGTAGCAGTCATTGATAATTATCTTTAATTTAATAATTTTTGAAAACTGCATTCCATATTTAAAGTTAATCAACTAAAAATAAAAAATCAAGTGATTAACAGAAGCACAGGAAAAGTCGCCGAAAATAATTCAGGACAGTGATTTTATTTAAATATATAATTTACTTGAATCGGTACGATTCATCGGAGTTCCTTGGTCGCGAAGCGACCAAACCTCCTATTAGCAAAAAATAATTAAACAGTGGTAGTCGGTCACTGCCCATTGATAACGAAAAACAATTTGCACAATATATAGAAAAAGTAAAAATATAAAAGAAAACATATACAAGAAAATACAAAGCACAACTACTAAAAAAAAGAGAAAAAGACCGGAGAGAACCTAAAGCCGAAGCACAACATAGCACCCACGCAGGAGTATTTAAAAGAACAAACAAAAATATACGCGGAGCGCGAACTTAACCTGAAGTTACCAGGACCATAGAAAAATGCAAGAGAAGAAATGCAGTCTACTGATTGATGTTTATAACACATCTAGGTCTTTTACGAGACGAGTGCAGAGAAATATCATATTCAAATTGATTTAATGCTTGGATGACAGAGTTACTAGATCTATTGAGTGATGAATAAAAGTTTTTTGCAATTTTAGCCACATATTCCCTAAAGCTAGTCATGGAAAGTGCATATTTAATTTCGACGTTTATAAAATACCATGGGGCATCAACAATCATGCGGATAACCTTGTTTTCAAGCCGTTCTAAAATAATAAAATTGCTTTTGGCTGTAGAGCCCCAGACTGGACTCGCATATGCTATTATAGGACGAAGATAAGCTAAATAGATTAGTGTTTTTAGTTCAATTGTTAGTTTAGAATGTCTGCCAATGACAGAGTAAAATTTACGCAAAACATTATTAAATTTATCGCGCAAGTAGTTAATATGAGCCTTAAATGTTAGTCTTCTATAAAAAATTACACCTAAATGCTTAGCTTCTTTAGACCAGGAAATGTTAGTATTAAAAATAGTTATGTTAGGAGGATTATAGACTTTTTTCCTGGTAAATAGCACTGCTTCAGTTTTCGCGACATTGAGTTTAATTTTCCATTTTTCTAGCCATGATTCAAGAGTGTTGATGTAGTTTTGTAAGTTTTTCTGGATGATGTGTAAATACCTTCCCTGTGTAATAATTGCTGTATCATCAGCGTAGAGTGTCAATTTAATTCTGTGGTCTTGTGGAATGTCATTAGTGAAAATATTGTACAGGAAGGGCCCCAAGATCGATCCCTGAGGAACACCCGCGAGAATCTTGCAGTTTTTAGAATCAGTATTGTTAACAGAAACGATAAAACTTCGATCAGAAAGATAGTTGTAGATAATTTTGATAATGTATGGAGAGTAATTATAGTTAATCATCTTATAAATTAGCCCCTTTATCCAAACCCGATCAAAGGCTTTCGCCACATCGAGGAAAATTACTGCAGTGTCCTGCTTCCATGAAAATCCTTCATTGATGGTTTCAGAGAGGTTGTACAGTTGGTGCGTGGTAGAAAGATCCTGCATAAAACCAAATTGTTGAGATATTAGAATGTTCAGAGCCTTAGATTCATGATTAAGCAGATCAGCAATCACCCGTTCAATAATTTTACTAAAAGTAGAAAGTAAAGAAATCGGTCTATAGCTATGAGGTGAAGTAGGATCTTTGCCCGGTTTTAAAATAGGAAGTATTCTAGCAGTTTTCCATGTTTTTGGAAAGTAATTAAGAGTTAAAAATAGCATCTGTTATGTTGCAGATTTGGAGAATGCATTTGAAGGGAATATTTTTAAGCATCTTGTTAGTAATGCAGTCAATACCAGGCGTCTTGCTAATTTTAAGGTTAGAAATAATGTTAATCACTGAAGAGGCTTTAGTGGAAGGAAAGTTACTGTTAGTACTATTATGCCGAGTTAGAAAAGACGCGATGGTGCTTTCAACATCATTATCCACCTGAATATTGTTGGATGGGTTTTCTTGAAATTGATCCTGCAGCGAAGTTGCTAGAATTTCAGCTTTTCGGATGTCAGTAGTAACTTCTTCATTGCTATCCTGTAGTGAATGTATTTTAGACCTTTTCTTACGAAGGTTGCTGCAGAGTTTCCAGATCGAACCATTCTCAACATTTGCTGTTTCAAGGCGCCGATCCCAACAATCATTCCGGTATTTTGCAATTGCCCTTTTAAGAATATTCTGGTGATGATTATAAACATTTTTGCTGCGAGGATCACGATAAATTTGCCATAGTTTACGCGCGTTGTTCCTATTAGTTATCAGAGTTTTAATAGAAGGGGGTAAGTAGGTTTTATTGTTAGTAGGAATAGGCTTAGAGGCAGCTTGATGCGCAGTAATGATTTTATGTGTTAAGTCTTTAATGGCTTCTTCAATATCAAGCGGAGAATTTAATGGCGTAAAAGAGTAATTAAAGTTACGGTCAAGGATACTAGAAAATTTAGACCAGCAGGTTGTAACAAGCGGGTTAGTCAGAACATGCATAGCGCGGAGGTTAAAATCAATAATTACTGGGTTATGATCCGAAGAAAGTTCGTCAAGCGAATTAATGGTATTAGAAAAATGAAAGTTATTAGTGACAACTAAATCTATAATAGAGGTAGAGCGAGTGCCAATTCGAGTAGGAGTGTTAGGAGCAATAATATCTAAATTATAGTTATTCGCATATCTTTGCAAAGCAGCGCCAGTATTATTTTGGTTAGTACAGCCCCAAGCAGTATGATGTGCATTAAAGTCCCCCGCGAGTATAACACTATTATTCAAAGAAAATAAAACGTCTAAATCATGAGTAAGATTAGAGGAAGCAATTGCATTAGGAACATAAACAGAGCTAATAAAAAGAGAGGGAAGATTCGGAAAATTTAAAGAAATAATAGTGGCTTTTATCCCGATTAACTGTGGAGTATCTATATGGCGATGTGGCAGAGAGGCTTTGATAAAAATACCCGTGCCCCCAGAGAGAGGATCTTGAGGTCCATCGTTTCTATAAAAAGTGTACCCCATTAAAGAAGGTGTTTGTGAGTGCCTAAGGTGTGTTTCCTGAATCAGTACTATATCTGGGTTATAATTATCAACAAAGTTAGTAAATTCAGTCAATTTGTACCAAATATTGCATGCATTCCAATAGCATATGCGAAGACCAGAAATCAACTGAGTCATTACGGGGCATTTTGGATAGTTTGGGATGCAAGGCCATTGACAAAGACCTGCAACTTATCAGCTTTATTGTCTGTACTCCTTACTTGGTGGAGAATACCATCTAGATCATTAAGATCAGAGAAAATAGCAACGAACTCCTTCATAAGAAGCAGGGTTTTTTGAATAAATTGGGCTTGGCTAGCAATGCCCTGCAATTGGCTCAGTTGATTTGAGGTTAATTCATTATTAACAGTAACAGCATTACCAGAGTTGCTTTGTGGTGGAGATAAATTTTTGCTGCAGCTGCATACGAGAAATTTTGAGAAACCTGACGAACAGGAGTATACTTAGGAAAAGTTGCGTATTTAGTAGTATTAATTTTTATCTTTGGAAACTTCGAACAGCCTCGCCAGGCAGCCGTGTGGCCGGATTGACCACAATTAATACACTGTGGTATCTCCAACTTATCATATAGCTTGCATTCCTTATGGGAATGTTCTTCGCCGCATTTTAGACAACGGGCTTTGAAGCCGCAGTTATTTGAGCTATGATGAAAGAAATTGCATTTAAAACACTGCAGCGTGATAGGTTTCTTATTATATCTCTCAACAGCTACAGCTAAATACATTAACCGATTCAGCTTAAAAATATCCTGATTCTTATTAGATCGAGACAAGGTGATTTGAAATATGGGTAGTGGCTGTTTGTCTTTGGTCCTGGTAAGTTGCGTAACCTTTTCGGCAATGAAGCCTTTGTCTGCCAGGGCAGATTTAATGTCATCCGTATTGGTATCCCGATGAAGTCCTTTAATAACAGCCTTTAAGGGCCTAAGGAATTTCGGAGTTATTACAAAGAATTCAATTCCACTAGTACTCAAAAATTTAGTAATAGCTCTGTGTTGGACTTCCGAATTGGGGAAAATCTTTAGCATTTCCCCAGCAAGCTTTATAAAAACATCCCCTTGGAAATGTTCATCTATTAATTTCAACATATCATTCAGGTTGCCTTTGGGTTTGACCATTACTGGTGGCATCTTGCGAACAACCGTAACAGTTTCCTCATCTACAGCTGCGTCAGTGCTAAGTGCTTGATATTGATTTGTAGTAACTAAATTCTCACTTGCAGACGACTTATTCAGAGTATAGTTTGCCTTAGCAATTTGTTTTTTACTTGGGGTGAAAGTCCCCTGATTCATTAACATTAGTACTAAGTTGACTAGCATTTCTCTTATTCTTATGTTTTTACACTAACATTTACTTTGCTAGAGTTGCTAGCATTGATAGGATTTACAGTTTTACTATTAGTACTTTTAACAACATTCTTAACATTATTAACAGCATTCAAATTACTATTACTACTACTATTAACAGGTAATTTAGTACTATTGTGCAAATTGCAATTCTCAATAGGACAATGGAATCGACTCACCCACTCCTCCAGGAACTTGCGCTTCTGCATCAGATTCTCAGTCATCTGTAAATAATCTTGCTGGAGATCAGATCTTTTCGCATTGGCAACTATGGAATCGATGACATCCATTTCCTTAAGGGCAGTAGTCAGTTGGCGGCACATTCCCTCAGGGGAGACTTTTTCAGCCGTATTATCAACATTGCTTGCACCTGCAGGTGGAGAGGGTACTTCCGAAACCTGTGGCGAGAGTACTTGCGGCGGATCCTGAGAAGGTCCGTTCCCCTCGGTGTTAGTATCCATCTGATTCATCGTTTGGCAGTAGAAACTATGATCATGATCAATGTTCATGTTCAATGTTCTCAACTGATCGTACAGGAAAAGTTTTATAAACAAATATCTCACTCAGATCGTTATTAAAGTCAGTCAAAGGATTTCAAATTTCAACATACTTGAAGGTTTTTAAGAGAGTTGAAACCATAACATCAATTTTCAATAACAGAAAAAGTAAAAGTCCATTCAAGAACAAATTCAAATCCAACTCCATATATAATTTACTTTAAATATATCATTTCTACAAAACTTTTAAAAAATTGAATTTGCTTAAAACATGTGTGTACTTATTTAGTTTAATTAAATATAAAAAAATAAAAGAATTTTTTTTCTCCTCAAAATTATATCTTTTGAACTGCTGAAAATTGTTTAGGGCATTTAATTAAAAAATACTATCATATTGTAGTAGAATATTATATGTATTTATTTTATATTATTTTTAATTGTATATTTTTATATGTTTTGCAATTACAGTGTATATTACTTTATTATTTATTATATGTATTTATATACCTAACATAAACTATTTTACAAAAAATAATCAGGCCTTTATAAGCATGTCATTATTTAAGAGCCAATATATTTTAAAAAAAGTTTTTATATATTTGTTGAATAAAAATGGGTTTTTAAAAATGTATGCATTATCGAATCAGTCTTTTATTACTTCAAACAACACATTTAACAAATTTCTGAAGTGATATGAGGATATGAAAATGTTTAAGCAATCTGTGAGAATCATATTCTGACTGTTTAAAAAAATTAAGTATTTATGATAGAAATGTTACATATACAATTTTAAAAGCTTGCAATCAATTAATAATGATTTTATGGTTTCTTTAACAAAAAAATGAGAAAATTTATGTAACTTTTGATTTATTGATTTGAATGATAGATATGAATGACGACTTGATCGATATGAATGACGAAAAAATTTATATATATATATACACTGAAGTGACAAAAGTCATGGGATAGCAATATGCAAATTTTCAGATGACAGTAGCATCGCGTAGAACAGGTATAAATGCGCAGTGCTTTCGCAGAGCTTTCATTTCTGTTCAAGTTATTCATATGAGGAGGTTTTGACGTGATGATGACCGCACGACGGGAATTAACAGACTTTGAACGCGAAATGTTTGTTGGAGCTAGACGCATGGGTCATGCCATTTCGGAAATCGTTAGGGAATTCAACATTCCCAGATCCACTGTGTCAAGAGTGTGCCGAGAGTATGAAATTTCAGGTATAACATCCCACCATGGACAGCGCAGTGGTCGACCGCCTGCACTTAACGACCGAGACCGGCGACGTCTGCAAAGAGTCGTAAATTCTAACAGACAAGCAACACTGCATTAAATAACCGCAGAAATCAATGTGGGACGTACAAGGGACTTGTCTGTTAGAACTGTGCGGAGAAATTTGGCTTTCTTGGGCTATTCCAGCAGAAGACCGACTCGAGTGCCTTTACTGACAGAACGACATCGCTTGCAGCGACTCTCGTGGGCACATGAGCATATCGGTTGGTCCCTAGATGAATGGAAAACCGTGGCCTGGTCCGATGAGTCACGATTTCAGTTGGTAAGAGCTGATGGTAGGGTTCGAGTGTGGCGCAGACCCCACGAAGCCATGGACCCAAACTGTCAGCAAGGCACTGTTCAAGCTGGTGGTGGCTCCGTAATGGTGTGGGCTGTTTTTTCATGGCATGGACTTGGTCCTCTGGTGCGACTGGACCGAATATTGACTGGAAATGCTTATGTTCAGCTACTTGGAGATCACTTGCAGCCATTCATGGACTTCATGTACCCAAACAACGATGGGATTTTTATGGATGACAATGCGCCATGTCACCGGGCCACAATTGTTCGCGATTGGTTTGAAGAACATTCTGGACAATTCCAACGAATGATCTGGCCACCTAGATCGCCCGACATGAATCCCATCGAGCATTTATGGGACATCATCGAGAGGTCT
This sequence comes from Caerostris darwini, assembly GCA_021605075.1. Taxonomy (NCBI): domain Eukaryota; kingdom Metazoa; phylum Arthropoda; class Arachnida; order Araneae; family Araneidae; genus Caerostris; species Caerostris darwini. Next base: position 1,892,857 of record BPLQ01006032.1, on the reverse strand, counting down.
GTTCGTGCCCAAAATCCTGCACCATCAACGCTTTCCCAATTATGGATGCCTATCGAGACAGCATGGCTCAATATTCCTGCAGACGACTTCCAACGACTTGTTGAGTCCATGCCACGTCCAGTTGCTGCACTTCGCCGGGCGAAAGGAGGGCCGACACGATAATAAGAGGTATCCCATGACTTTTGTCACTTCAGTGTATATATATGTGTGTGTGTGTGTGTGTTTCCAAGTACGGACTCATACATATTTTCCCAAGTACGATACATTTTGTGCATTGCTATCAGGCCATTTGTATTACAATGTGGCATATTTGAGGTTATGTTCTATTAAATTGAATAAAGAGATCGAGTGCTTGAAAGCGAAGCGTTCATCTACTCAATAGTATGCGATGGAAATAGGATAAAAAAGTCAGAATGAATAGATAATAGTAATCATATGAATTGGAAAGGAAAGAAAGAAAAATGAAAAACATAGGTGATAAAAATGTAAATGAAATTTGAGATCAGTAAAAAGCGATAATATTAGAAGAAGGACTGGAAGTTATTGAACTGAAGTAGAATAAATAAGTGAATAGGAAATTTAACGTGATGAGGTAGTTTGAGGCTTCGCGGTTATGTTAACAATTTTTAATTTTAATTAGTCCACCGTTCTTTGTTTTGTTACAGTAACCAGATAAGTAACCAAGTCTACTGACTTGTTTTTTTCATCTGTCAATCTGACCCACGGAAGTTGTTGGTCTACTGCCTATTTGAAGATCTGCGAAATTGAAATTTACTTTGAATGTTTCAAAATGCAAGGACCAACATGAACCATGATGAATATCAACTTTCACTAATTATAAAAAGATTTAACGAACTTGATACTGTCGAATGATCAAATGATCATCAATGAGATGGTAGTTTTCTGTAAATCAGTCATGTCTCTGCAAACGGAAAAAGAAATGAAGAAGTTAGTGTTTAAATGGCAAGCCAAAATATTTCTCTTGAATAAAATATATTTAAAAAATGAATGACGATGTATTTGCTTCTGAGGTTCACGCTTGCGAACCTCAGAAGCAAATACATCGAAAGAATATGTAGAAAAATTATGCATTTGATCTAATGCTGCTGTTCGTGTAATATATTAAAGAAATAAAAGGAACAGAAAGGGAGTAATTAATTTACCATCGTGGAAGAACTATTTTCCATTAAATTTGTGCAACTAATGAGAAAACAAATAACTCTGAATGCCATAGTACACTCATGTCCATAAATTAAGGATAATTCAGAATCACACAGAAATTGAACTCTAAAATAAAAATTTCACCTGTAGAATTATCACACACATCTTGAAGAAGAATATGCAAATTACAGGAAACCACCAGATAGCGCGGATAGTACGTCACAATGACGAGAGTGTAAGAGGAATGGTGCCAAAGAAGTAAAATTGTTCACAAGCGCTTTAAAAGCGTTTTTGGTAGAATTATCGGACGACTGGAATGTGGACGTACCCACCTGGAAGTATCCGAGGAACTTGGAATCGCCCAGAGTGTTATCTCCAGGCTTTGGCAACGATTCCAAGATGATGGTAATGTGAGTAGATGTTACAGCACAGGTCGCCCCCGAGTTACAACGCCAAATGAGGACCGGTATTTAGCAGTTACTGCCAAAAGAAACAGACGGAGCACAGCATCAGACCTGTCTCGTCAGCTCTCTTCAGCTACCGGTACGACAGTTTCAAGGCAGACCGTGTACAGACGCTTAGGGCACATTGGTCTATATGCTCGTAGGCCTGTCAGATGTGTTCCACTTACCGCAACTCACTGTCGCCTGCGATTAACCTGGAGTAGAGAGCATGCATTGTGGACACCACAACAGTGGTCTTGTGTGATGTTTTCCGACGAGTCCAGGTTTAATTTGCAGTCTGATTCTCGTCGGACTTTCATATGGAGAGCGCCAGGTACCCATTACCACCAAGAAAACACCATTGAACGACACCGTTACGGTGGGGCAGGATGGCTCGTTTGGGGAGGAATTATTCTTGGTTCCAGAACTGGCCCGCATGTTCAGAGTGTAACGATGACAGGCCACATCTATCGGGATGTCATTCTGGAACAACATGTACGTTTGTTTCGGGGCGCCATGGGTGCTGAATTTCTGTTTATGGATGACAACGCCCGTCCTCACCGTGCAAACATTGTAGACGAATGCCTTCAATTGGAAGATATCACCCGTATGGATTGGCCAGCATGCTCACCGGACTTGAATCCAATAGAACATGTGTGGGATATGCTTGGCCGACGAATTGCAGCCCGTCAACCCCCTCCCACCTGTCAACCGGAACTTCGGAGGGTATTGCTTGATGAGTGGTGTAATATTCCCCAAGATCAGATTGATAATTTGATACTCAACATGCCTAGGCGTTGTAAGGCCTGTATTGCATCGTCCGGGAAACATACTCCATATTAACCACCATACTAACCATGTTATACTGTTTTTTGTAAATAGGTTCTTTTTTGAAATTTGCTCCAGGGAGTAAAAATCGCAATTTTTATTAATTATGTCAACCATATAGCATCTTTTTTGCTCTTTACCTTTTGTTTAATAAATAGACTTTACAAATAAGTCAAATTTGTTTTGCTTCTGTCTCTTTCTTTGCCTGAACTTCATTATCCTTAATTTATGGACATGAGTGTAGATAGTACCGCATTGATACATATTACATATTTAGAGTCGAAAGAAAAGATGATAGTAAATCATTCATATACAGAAGAAATGTCTGTATATGAATGAATAATGATAATGAAGAAATTAATTGAATGATAAACTTTGATCCTTTTTTAATCAGATTTATGGCTTTAAAGAGGAAAAAACGTAAAATTTTATGGCAGGAAAAATGATTCAGTTTTTCGTTCGAATGATTGATTAATTTTCGAGAGCAACTTAGCTCATCTGAAAAATAAAATTTTTAAATATCGATTGGCTAACTTGAATTTCAATTTAACAAAAGTGATTTGTTTATGGATGTGACAGCATGTATAATCATCTCAAATAGACAGCCAAACTGCCTGACAAAAAATTTCGGTTTTTCTCTTATTCGACATGGAAATACGAGACAGTTTCTCTTAAAAGTCCTCCCGGAAAACAATTTCCTCTCCACAACCGTCTGAGACTGTTCAAGATATGTTTATTTAACGAAAATATCAACAAAAACAAGTAATATAAAAAAAAAAATTTAAAGTCAATTCCTGCTTTTTTTTCGCTATATTGCAGAGAGTCTTTTATAAATAAATTTCATTCATTTTTTTAAGTTTATCTGGCGCCATCTATTGGTAGATATATGCAACTTAAATCTAAAAAAAAACTAAAATTAATTAATTAAATTTAATTGCTGAATTAATATTTGAAAAAACTGTATTAACATCAAGTATCATCCACTACGAGTTTAAAAAAATGTATTTGAAGTTGAGTGGATGAATAAAAAGTATTTTATGAACGATTGAAAATTTGAACAAGATATATATAGGGAGAGTGTGAGATAATAGAAGGAATTGAAAATATTAACATTTGAAGGCTTATAATAACAGTTTTAACTAATCAGTTAACGCTAATTATAAGTTTTAGATTCGTAGTGTAAATTTACTAGTATATATCTCTCTTAAAGAGAAGAAAAATGCCCATATGTTGTATTTCATATTGAAATATTATTAAGTAGCAACAATGGCAATTTTTTGACCAACTTTAAAAAATTATTTTCCTATAAGGGTTATTAAACAAAGTATAGAAATATCATTAATCTTTGATTGTAAGATACCTTTATTTTTATTTCAATTTAGTAAGCTTTTTAAGAAAAATTACACAGTTTAATAAGTAAAAAAAATTAAAAATAATGAATTTTAAAAAATTTTGAAATTTAAAAGCAATGAAGATGTTGTTATTCATATTCAGTGATTTTCATTAAATTTTTATTCATTGAGATAATAAGTAATTAAAAAAGTTGATTTCATATTACAGTAATCGAGCATTTCAAGAAACGGTGGGCCAAGGTCTTGCAATATATTAGTAATACGATTGTGGAATTTTTTTAAATCTTCTGTCACTATTAAAAATTCTGTACTGTTTTTTTATGCAAATATTATTTATATATAGATTATAATTTTGTTTTTAAAGCTTAAGATTATTATTTTCTTTAAACATTCGTTGTTTTATAAATTTTTGCATAAATGTGCGTAAAAACATTTTAACAGCATTCAATTTCTTAAATTCTAACAGATATAACCCGCCGTTGCTTGACATCAGTGATTTTTTTTTTTTTTTTACTACATTAAGGAAAAATATTAGCAAAATACACAATGAAAACTTTTAATAAAAATGTACTCACATAATGGACATTAAACTCAATATTCCATCATTCGAAAAGACAGAAAGCTTAATATAATCCTTTAAATACCGAATATGGATATGGTAACATTTTATGCTGAAATTAGTGCTACGCATCAGGCCACCAAATAATGTTAGGCGCGAAATATTTGACAACAAAAAAAATATGGTTTCCGTTTAATAAAAAAAATTTTTTTTCCTCCACACCGAATGAAAATAATAGTAAATACAAAGAAAAAAATTAGCTTTTAAATATTATAGATTTGAAATTTTGCCGGAACATATACTCATACATATATTTATATGTACACATAATGTTTCTAAACCATCTCCTGTCTCGAAATCTGCAGTAGGCAGATGACCTTGGCCCACCATGGGGCTGTTGTGCAAATGAAGATTTTATTTGGTTTTTATTTTTCACACTTTAGGCTAATTAGAATGAGACCTACAGTTTAACGTGGATTCCGAACCACTAGCAAGCCTCTATGCCATCACCAGGATTCGAATCCGAGGCACCAAAGGCCAGAGTACTAGGCAATTGGCCATCAGGCCTCACGCCAATGGAGAAAATGAAGAATGTTTCTAAATTCAGTTCAGTTTTATTTGAATCAACAAACATTCCATTTTAATGCAAATATATCTTTTTAACTATCTTTTGTAATAACTTTTTTTCAAACAGATTATTAGCTTCTAAATGATTTTCATGAACAATATATTTATCAAATAATCCATTAAGCGAAATAATGGCTCAAGAATTCACCCCCACTAACTCAAGAATGCAATGTTTTTCCCAGCTGCGTAAACATGTAAGTTTCGCAACCAATAAATGATTCCAAAGCTAAAAAAAGTCTCTTAGCTAAGAAAAGAGTTCTGATTCTAGTCAGAAAAGACTCAACAGATGTCTAGCGTGAAAGACTGAAAATGTTTAAATAACAAGTTCTCAAAGAATTAACATTATTTCCGAAACTTTTGCCGTTTAATCAGACAAATAACAAGATTGTTTCGTGTTGATTAATTTAATTCACACCATTTAAAAATATTTGATCACCATTTTTAAATCAGTCCATCATTTCATTTAATATTGTATAAAAGTTCAATAGCAATGATTTTTTTTAAATTATTGACTTTATAAAAAGAAATATTTTTAAATAACCAAAAAATAGATATGAAGATCTCCATGGATTTAAAAAACATCTTAACAAATGTTTCAACAAATTCAATCACGAAATCAATGATTTAAAAATAATTTCGAAATTAAAATTCAATTTAAAATAAGTATCTTTCAATAACAAAAGAAATTTTTTTTTAATTTAAACTAACCATTTAAATTTTTATTGGATAAAAATATAATAAAAGAAAATTTAACAAATGAATTTTCTACTTCAAATCGGGAATTTTTAAAATTATAAATGATCTTGGAAAACAGTGATGATGTTATTTTTAATATCTAGTGATTTTCCTACTTGGTAATTTCAGTTTTTTTACTTGCTTTAAGAAATTTTTTTTTAATAATTTATTAATAATAATAACAGCAATGCATTCAACAATATTGTAACAAAACAAATTATTTTATAACTTTTTTATGAACACTTTTATAGCATTTAATGAAAGATTTTTCAAGAATTAAAGTGGAAAAGAAGGCTATACACTAATGGTCATGGGTTGTTTGTTTATTTATGAAAATTCATTTTTTCATTCTAAATTAATTTATTCTGAAGAATTCATTCTTTTTCAGATTTAAAGAATTTTTCTTTCCGAAATTCAAAGAATTCTTTCTTTCACATATTCGAAAAATTCATTCTTTCTTTTTCAAATTGAAAGTTTAACTTTAATTGCTAACAACTTTTGACAGAATAGACGCATATAAATAATATTTATAACGTTGGATTCTTTTATTTAATTTTCTTTTTCCAATTATGTAAAATATGTACTTATTTTTGAATAAAACGTTCAAGCTTTAGTCGTCACAAAATAAGATAATTTTTTTGAAGAAAATTAACTTTGATCTTTTATTCTCTGGGCACACTGACACCCTGACTTGACATTAAATTTTATTTTTGTTCTAAATGACTTACTCTCTATGTGCATTGGATTTATAGTTTTTGAAATAGCTTTAAATCCAATGCACATAGTTTAGCAATTAAAGTTCAATAATTTAACAGTTAAAGTCATTTCAAATTCCCCAATATTCGTTGTATCGAGATCAGTAATTGATATCTAGTACAGCCAGATGGAAAAATGATCTTCATCAAAATTATATAGAGTAATCTAAAAGTATAATAATTTTCTAAGACGTGTAATGAAAGTGATTACAAAAAGAAAGGATAATTATTAATTGGAAGAGCAAACTTTATCATTATCTATAAGATTTAGCAGTCATAATGTGTATTGTAAACAAGATAAAAATTTCATGACTTTGATTTTATAAGACCATTTCTGAAACAATCCGTAATTTTTCCTTAGTAATGTACGTAATGCTCTTTGAAAATGCATAAAATATTCTGCACATGTTAAATTTATAAATATACCAAAAACTCTGGAGGAAAGGATGTCATATACTCCAGAGGTCATCCTGTTTGCATTTATTTTCTTTTCGCAGTTTTAATTTTTGTTAAGAATTTATCTGTAGACAAGTAATATAAAAATTAAAAAAATTAAGTCCATTTCTACTTTTTCACTATATTGCAGAAAGTTCTTTATAAATAATTTTCATTTATTTTTTTAAAATTTATCTGGCGTCATCTATTGGTAGATATATGCAACTTAAATCTAAAAAAAACTAAAATTAAATAATTGAATTTAATTACTGAATTAATATTTGAAAAACTGTATTAACATCCAGTGTCATCCACTCCAAGTTCAAAAGAAATTTGTTTGAACTCGAGTGGATGAATAAAGAGTATTTTATGAAAGATTGAAAATTTGAACAAGGTATATATAGGGAGGGTGTGAGCTAATAGAAGGAATTAAAAAATATTAACATTTGAAAGCTAATAATATCATCAATTTTTTTTATTTTGCAAAATATTATCATATTTTTGTATAAAGTGATGAAAAAAATGCATCTTTTACAAATGTTTTATAAATTTTTTTGTTTTTAATAAGCTTAAAAAATTTTAATTAAATAATTAAAGGGGTGTTTAGTAATTTTTCTACTGTTGTAAAATTGTTGTTAATTTATATGTTAACGACTATCAGCTAATGTTTATAGTAGTTGTTGCTATTTATTATTAAAATTATTTTATCAGTTAAATGCTGCTATCAAATCTTACAGATAAAATGGCCTTGATCTAATAGAACAATCAATGTCAACCAAATAGGAAGTAAGTATTTACAAGATTATCAAAACTAATTTCTCTTATCTCAGGGTTTCGAGAACATAATATTTTTAAATAAAATATATATCCCTCTGTATTCATAGAAGAGTTCTTGGTAGAGTATAGAAAGGTTAACACATTTTAAATATATCTTAATTTATTTTTATTTGCTGTTACGAATAAAATAATATGTAATAAGAAAACTTCCACAAATTTCATTTAAGGGATCTACACATATTATAATGTAAAAGATATCAGAAAAGAATAAATCAATTAAAATGGAATAAATCTAAAAACAATAAATAATAATCTATAGTTGTGATGAATACTAGGTTTTTATTTACATAGTTTCACGTAAAGATATAATAATTTTAACTTAAAATTTATTTTTCACAGAATTAATTTTTAGTTTCAAAATAATTTTGGGTTTTTTCGCTTCAAAAATGATGATAAAAACATTATCAACGAATTCCTATAAAACTTTCCTAATTTTTTTTATAGTATATTGAAAAATATTTCATTGTTTCTTAAAAGGAATATGACATGTTATTTTAATAATAAAATAGCAAACGAGGCGAATAATTCTTCAACAAACTGTATATATTTCTCTGATATCACCTCAAAATTCTAATGCATTCTTTAGACAGAAGAACGTATTTTACTTTAGACAGTTTAATTTAACATTTTTATTTGAATACATACAAAAGTTTCAAAGATAATTCTAACAAAAATTTTAAATAACATTTTAAAATACATTTTTCTAAAAGAATTCTAGCATATTCTTTTAATGAAAAAATGACTTATTTTAAGTGATATTTGCCGGGTTGACGGAGAGCTTTGGCTGCATAACAATCTCTATCTCCTGCTTAGTGAATGAGAGAAGTTTCTTAAGCTTTAAGCCCATTATATATATATATATATATATATATATATATATATTATTAAGAAAAAATTAACTAATTCATTAATTTTTTGTTATTTTTTAATTAATAAAAAAATTATATATATATATATATATATTATTTTTTTTATGATATTATTATAATTTTTAAGTAAGGAATAGAAGTTTAAAAGGGGAAGAAATAAATAGTAATAAAAAATAAACAAATCGAAACAAAAACAATTAAAGAGAGGAAATTGTGACTCAGCGAAGAAACTGCATGGTAGACTTATTTTATAGTAAGTATTTTTCATCTAACATAAATATGTGGCCAAATCTTATTTAAAAAAATAGTTTCCATGCTATTTTTAATGCGAAATGTTTCCGTACTACTCATTTCGAAAGTTAATAAAAATATGCATTTTTTATTTTGTTTCTTTAATATCAAAACCAGTCATTTGTCCATTCGAAACAAAAAGAAAAAATGCAGAATTAAAAACTACTTCAGCTTCTATTAATTTCTTTTAATTTTGCAAAATTGTTTATCTTAAACATATACGAATTGTGTGACTTATATTCATTAGTCAATACAAATTAAAGTGACATGAATACATTTAACAATTAAAATTAAAACATGATGTCTGTGAAATTTACAATGGTATCTTTGGAGTCAAACCAGCTGGATACTATGTCAGTTCATTATCTACATACTCATTACACCTGAGAAAATTGTAAGCTTATCTTGGCACGGTTTTATCCCGCCAAGATTTCTATCTGAAGTGCTTGTAGATGAACGAATGTTTGTCACTGTTTGCATTTATCATTCCCCATGAAAACAATCAAAGTTCAAGATCAACTGAGATCAATACGTTACTACATCTCTTAAATTCCCAATTAGACTTGTTTGAAGAAAGTTATGATTGATAAATCGATGAACATTTTCTCTAAGATGATATACCTTACATACAACGGTATGTATTTATAAGATTTTCCAAGATACATAATGAAAAATGACTACATTACAGTTTGCATTTTTGCTGATTATGTAAGAAGATAGAATTACATTTACAAACAAATATTTATTGGCATATTAACATACTAGGATCCAGAAAATTACATCAGTATATAATAAGTTATTATAGTTTTTGCTAATTACTTTTTCATTTAAAAAAAATTTCAGCAATATAACTTTATTACTTTCAAACGAGGATTCTCATGATCCATCTACAACATAAATTCTTAATTAAGGATACATACACCATTGGCTTGATCCATGGAATTCGTGAGATTGAATGTTAAAAGTATGATCTTTATTTCCTTAAATTTCTAATTAAATAAATTATTTCTCATGTGAATTTATGCAATAAATTAAAATAATATTAGTTTATCTATGATTGGCAGTAAAAGAAAAAATGTTGTTTTGCGATCCTGTTATTTTGTTCTACATAAACAACCTCAGCATTCGCATTGACAGGTTTTTAATAATTAATTTGGCTCATCTTGTACTTGACAATGCATTTCGTTACTGTCTTATATGCCAAGTAAAACGCATATTTATTATTATTATATGTTCTTTCTATATTTTTTAGGTATAACTAAGTTACTTTAGCTACTAAGTTTAGATTCGTCGACTGAATCACAAAAGAATTAAGAACTGCTGATCTACAATGTGATAATAAAAAATCAATCCAAAAAATTTACTGTGAAAACCAAAATAGAAAATGCTTCTATTCATGACAATATTTCAAATAACTCCTTCCAATCGTTTTTCTTTTAACAGACAATAAATGGAAATATTTTATTCATGAAAATCATATCAAATGTAAGAAATTTTTTGCAACCTAAATAATTTTCTATAGATCATCTTGCCCAAATTGTAACTAAGTGTTAAGGTGCAAAGCTAGCGTGTAGGAGAACTCAGATCTAAATATGATGGCGGCTTCCTTTGCAGTCATTGATGTTTTTAAAACTATGGTACCTGATGGTGATTGTGACATTATAGAAAGCTAATTGGTGTTAGTTTTCAGGGTTTTCTCCCATACGACACTAAAATGTTCATGTTTATGCTACGATTTTTCCGTAATAATGCCGTTGGAGTTATATCAGGCGCTTTATATCAAAGAACAAAGTTGTTTCCAGGTAAGTTTGAGTCGCATATATACTCCACGTAATATAGTCGTTTTAATAACATGTAATTTTAAGGGAGTTATCTTTAAAAGTCCCGAATTATGAAAGCTAAGCCGAAGCAGGAATTATTTGTGTATCATAATTTATAATACAATAAATATTTGCTATTACATAATTCATAAATTTTTCGAAAACTATTGTCGTTGATTTTTTTATTTTTATTTTTTTAATTAAAGGAGGGACATATTTAATTCATCTGTTCAATTTTCATACTTCATGAATTATATTTTCCAATTTTTAAAAATTTTTAAACTCAAAAAATGTTTATAAAAAAACTTTTTGTCTTCAATTTAACTTCAGGAAAAGATGAATTCTCATATTAAAATGAGTTTGTATAAAATTAAAGATCCATAGCATTGCAAATAATTATATATAGCTTTTCACGCTTGTGATTCTTATAATTCCAATAAAAGAAAAAGAAATAATAAAAAAAAATTAAATAATGAATAATAAAAAAAAATTTCAGGTTATTTTTTAACATATGTTTCATTAAATCTGGAATGTTTCATATTTTCTGAAATGTTTTATATTTTGAAGTCTAAATAAACCTCAAAAAATTTTTCAGCTTCGTAATATTTCAAAATACGAATTCATCATAGATATTTGATAAATTCTATATGATTGATTTTAAGCATAATTTTGTGATAAATCGTTTGACTTCTAAAAACAATGGAGAATAATTTTTAAATAAATATTTTTATCATTTCTATTCTATATTCTATTGAAACGATTTTTAGAACAGTTCATAATAATATCATTTTTTAATTCAAATACGTTAACCAAAAAAAGAGAGTTTATATTTATTCGTGATACATTATAAAAGAATTTTATTTTTTTAACTAACTGTAAATTCTAACTTTTAAATTTAATCATGAAATAATTTACATAACGATGAGCAATACAATTTTCAATATCATTTCACAATGAACAAGGAGATTAAAAACAAATTTAATTTGCAAATTATGGTTTCAAAACGGCTTGTTTTCTGTTATGTCCTCTTAAGCAACTGGAAAAAAATCTTGTTTATGCGAATTTAAAAATTCCTTTGTATGTCTGACATTGTAAAAAAACACAATAAGCCTTAAAAACAACTAGCAAACAGGTACAACGGAGTAAAAGTGCTGTTTTTTAATGTCTAGGATTTGTTATGCGTAGTTCTGTTTGAATACTTCGACTTTTAGACTATGTTTTCTTCTTTTTATTTACTTATTTTTTTGAATAGTTAATCACACGTTGCATAAGAGAATACTTTTCTTTCGATTGTATATTGTTAAATTTTTCGAAGTCTTTGTCTGCGCTAAAGATCGTAACCGTATTTGTTTATCTTTCTACAAATCTATTTTGATAAAATATTTTTAAAATTGAAACAACTTGATTACTGAAAAAAAATTATGATTAAAAATTTTAAAGCCATCTTTTATATTGAGATTATAATTAGACATGTTTTAATGCTAATGAAATATTATTTCACTATATCTTTTTCTCTGTTTTTTTTGTTTTTTTAAATCAACATGTAACTGAGATACAAAAAAAAAAAAGGTTTAAGTGCATTTTTTTTTAAATCTTTTTATACTCATTCAAAATTTATTTTAAACGTATAATCAAACTTAAATTAAATATCTCAAAATATAATAGTAATATTAGTATCAAAAAATTCATATTAAAATCAAATCAATCAATTCAAATCAAATTTGAGTTTTTAAATATTTTACAAAAATATTCTTTTTTTCTTATATAAGCAACAGATGGAAAAAAACTTATTATTGCTATTTTAAAAATCCTTTATGTGTTTGGTTTTTATAATGTAAATTATATGAATTTTCTTTCGTTTTATTGCAATCGTCTAACAGTCATTTAAAGTTTAACAAACAGATCAAAAACAGATCAAAAATCATAACAGATCTCAAAGAAAATTATAACACAAAATATAACAGAAGTATCCATATCATAGAATCCAGACTCAGATCAAATTTAAGATCTAAACTATTTTTAAAAAAAATTATTTATTTTTATTGACTTAAAAAAAACAAAAAAAATCAGTTTATATTTTAACTTTTCTGCATTCATAATAAGTAATTTTATTATATTTTCTTGCAATTTTAATATTTTCATAACGATTCATAGTTTGCAAAAATTAATAATCGACGCCAAATGAAATTTTAACACAGATACATGATTATCGTAATATTAATATCAGTGTATCTGTATTAAAATCATATAAATCGGTTAAATCTAAATTTAAGAGATAAATTATTGATAAAAAGATTTGCTTTTCATTATATAGTAGAAAAATCTTTTTACCGCAACTTCAAAAGTTCTTTACATTTTTAGTATTCCTGATATAAATGATAAAGAGGTTTTTTATTATTGTTATTATTATTATTATTATTTTTTATTTTTTTTTTTTTTCATTTTGATCGCATTTGAAACTTCTTGTAGTCATCCAAAGTTGAAAAACTGTATGATCTATCTTAGATGAAATTTTATTGAAAGGAAACTAAAACTGGAATTATAATTAATAATTTAAAGACAGATTTAAGATATAAATCACTTATAAAAACTTTTAAGCAATCATTTATAAAACTTTATTTTTAAAACTTTTCATCAAGCAATCATTTATAAAACTTTAGTTTTAAAATTTCCATCAAGCAATACAAAAAAGAATTTTTTTTTTTTTATGATTTTAAAAGTCATTTATGCATTCTATATTTGTGATGTAAGTTATATATAATTTTTTAATGTTTTTTTAACTTTTCCATATTCACTCAAGACCTTAAAAATGAATATCGACAGTAAAAAATTTTTATTGCAATATAAATTATAATGATAATATAAATTAATTAAAAAATAGAAATTTTATGTCAATTTTGTAAAAAATATAACAGAAATATTTCTATCCCTAAAAACAAATTAAAATAAAACAACATTAATTATTAATAAAATTTACATACAATGAGCAAAATAAAAAACATTTCAAAGAATTTCAAAAATAAGTATTCGAAATTCACGATTTAAACCATGTAAAAAATTTTTCGCCATTATTGATATTTTTTCTGAACTTTCGCAATTGTTTACAGTTCGAAAAAAATTAATAACCGTTATTAATTTAAATTTCATCAAAAATATATCAACAAGGTTAGAATAATTGAATTACTACGGGAAATCCATCTTACCATGATTAGAGAAGAAGTTCTCCAGGTTCAGAGCACTCTCATGTTTGGCTGACGATCCGTCGTAGTAGAAAGAGTTGTTTTTGCAACCCTCTTTACGCTAGAGGTGGTTTGTGAAATAAGAACAATCAGTAATTTTATCAGGGTTGGCAATCGTCTGCTGGAACGACTGATACGCTGAGATTTCAAAATCGTCCATCGCTTCTTTTCTTCTTTCTGTTCCCCCCTTCACTCTCTGTCTTTTTCCGTTCCTGATCTTTTATGGGATCACAAGGATTTTCTCACTTCGATCAAGTTTGTAGAACGTCTTCCTGCATGTAGTTAAGGATTCGCGGATAAGAAACTTAGGACATAAATTAGTTAAGAATGAAGATTTCCTCGTAGATTGTAATTATATCGATTATCAGAAGTCAATGAATCGTAATGAAACAATATAATAATAATTTAATAACAAACAATCGTATAATTATGAAACGATGGATAACTAATACTAAAAATAAAGTGCATTTATCATAAATTTAAAAATAAAAATAATTAATTTAAATTTAAAAAATTGTAAATTTATTTCACATATTTAGAAAGTCATGTATATCTGGACTGCAATGAAGTTTTAATTAACATTTATAACAAATAATAGAAAGTATTCAAAATTTTAGCTTGCGATTATAAAGATCTTTTTAAATAAAATATGCAAAAATTATCGTGCATGAAAAATAGATTTCGAATTTATCAGTTAACAGTTTTGTTTTCAAGGTATGTCCATGTAATTCAGCAAAAGAAACATCTTTTGCTGAACATAATTATTTGCAACATAGAACATAATTATTGAATAAGAGATGTCTACTTTTATATATTGATTATTATGCAATCATAGATTGCAATAAATTTTTAATTAATGTTTAAAAGAATTAATAAATATAGTGTATATAATTGAAGAAATATTCATAATTTTTGTCTATAAATCGTTTGGCATTATTCAGCATTGAGGCAATAAATCTGATGTGAATGCATTATTAACTTAAGTACAGAGTTGAGGCAAGGCAGTTGGTTAGTCTGAGTGAAGTTCATGGAACTGAGCAAATAGTTACTATACAAATTCCTCCTAGAAGACGATATTTCAATACATGCTTCACTCTCGCGTTGCTTTAATGTAGCAGAGAATAGTTAAAGCAGGGCTACCTAACTTAATGTATCTCAGAGGCCAAATTAGATCTGTAGAGCTCCGTTTGGGGCCAGATGGAGTGTTTCTCTAAGAAGTTGCCAAGAAGTATTTGCTTTCCTCCTCTCACACTGATTCAGACTTAGAAAAATAAACTGTAACCTATAAACTCTAAAACCATATATTTAAATTTTTCGTTGCACCAATAATATTAAAGTGTTAACCAATTGATTCCTACTCTTCCAAAGCAACATTTTTCTTAAGCAATGATTACAGATAATTGGGAGCTATCAGTATATCTGTCCACTTCACAATTAAGGGTTTTCTTTCAATGTCATTGCTCTTCAAAAATAAAGTGACAAGCTTAAATGTTTTATTTTCCTGAAATATTCAAAACATGAACACAAAAAAAGTTCTGAACTGCTCAAGTCAGAAATAAGGTATATAGTAAATTGTAAAATATTGTCAATTATAGAAAATTCATATTAAAAACTGAATTGTATAATTATATCGATAAAATTATCGTTGTGAAATTAAATTTTTTTAAAAATAAACTTAGAGTTATTGGAGACCAGGGTAACCAAGGCGCTAGATGAATCTAGCCAGCTAAAGGCCAGTTGGCTGTTTCACGTAGCATGTAATTTTGACCCGTATCCTCTCTGAGTGTGAGTCTTATTTAGTTTTTTTTTTTTTTTTTTTTTTTTAATTGGCCAGATATTGAATTTAATTTTTAAAAAATAACTAGCAATTGCAATTTAAAATA
Organism: Caerostris darwini; assembly: GCA_021605075.1. Classification (NCBI taxonomy): domain Eukaryota; kingdom Metazoa; phylum Arthropoda; class Arachnida; order Araneae; family Araneidae; genus Caerostris; species Caerostris darwini. Next base: position 1,877,023 of record BPLQ01006032.1, on the reverse strand, counting down.
TTCTTAAATGAATTTTAATATTATGATAATCATTTATTAGAGTAATAAAAAAATTTCGCCAAATCGCAAAATAGGGGCCGTTGGGATTTGGCGACTTTTTTGTGACTCCATATAAGTTGCAAATGTGGTAACCCAGGTTTCTTGTACTGCTTGCAATTCATTACACTTATAATTGCAACCCGTAACTTGGCGCACTTTGGCGAAGAGAGTTTTTGGCGCCAAATTCCAACTGTTCCTGTTATGTGATTTTACCAGAAATTTAAATAATTTTTTTAAAATAAAAATAGGAAATTCTTATCAAACTAAAGGTGTTATCCAACTCTTGCCTTAGTAATAATATGCACAGCAAATGCATGCAAAAAGACCCATATTCAGATTGTAACAACATGTATAAAAATCTCGCATTGATGGTTCGCCTGTTGGTGGGAGTTTTTCTGGCTTTCTGCCATGAGACAAGCAAATGTTGGTAATTACCCCTAAAAGTCCAACCGGAAAGCCCTCCTTTTTTCATCGGTTGGTTGTTCATGGAGCTCACTAACGTACAACACCAAAAATAAAAAAATAAAGGTATTCAAAGTTGCAAATAAAAATTTTCATTGTAATAAATAAGAATTTCGTTTTATAAATAAATGCAGCCTTTTTTATTAGTATTTTTTTTTTTTTACTTTAATAGCATAAATAAAACCAATATTTCTTGTAAAAACAATTATCATAATGGCATTCTTTGATTTGAATTTAATATTTTATTTAACTAAGTTTGAACTCAAAAAGCAAAATTTTGTAAATTTAAATTTTGCAAATATAGTTTGTCGAATTAGAAAAATATTTAAGAAAGAAAGAAAATTGTATTACTGCTTTCAATGCATCATTTTAAAACAGGATTACCTATTATTTTCTTATTTATTTTTTTTATTTCACTCGACTAGATACCATGTTTTGACTTCGAAGTATCTCTCCACACGATCGTATTGTATCATATATAAAGTCAACTGTTTCTTTTTCTTTTTTTTTTATTTAGTTGTGAGAAAAACTTATTTTTTAGTTTAATTTTACTTGGCCAAGCCAAGTTTGTGTTGGCAGGTTTTTTTGTTTTGAAAATTCCAAAAACCTATCGTATATTTATTTTGCTATTCATTCTTGAGTCAATAAAAGTTTTATGCGAGAAAACCCTTTTTTCCATCCTTATTTTATTTCATGAACCACATTTTTTGGAAATACTCCATAATAAGCAACAAAAAAGGTTATGAATTATTTATAGACATGAATCAAATCTTAGAATAATTTTATAATAGATTAAATTAATTGAATAATTTAAGAACTATAATAATTTATTTGAACTCCATTTCTTGCCCTTTCAAATGTAAACGAACTTCTTGGAACGCTTTAAATGGTGATAAATGCTTCCATTCTCCATGCTCGTTTTGATCTTGAAACATTCAGCCTGTCTTCTAAAAGTATGCAGCTGATTCCAGGCATCCAGCCAAATGTAGTGATCAAGATGTCAACCAAATAGAACAGCGTTCCAAGATGTCGTCCTACGTAAAGATCTCGAGAGCACTGACTCATAATAACGCAAACTGGCGTAATTCCTTCAAAACTTATTTAGGGATAAACAACTGAATTGACATTAATTTATTTTTTTGGGAAGGGGTGATCGGTTTTTACATTGATAAAATTGTATTATTAAAATTAAAGAACTTTAATAATGCTACATCACTTTTAAGGAAACAGTTCTATTTATAGCTTTATAAACATTGAACCTTTTGGTGGCAAATATCTTCCTGCATTGTCGTTATACAGTGTAGAGCAGGGATGGGCAAATTACGGCCCGCGGGCCAACTGTAGCCCACCGGAAGTTTCTATCCGGCCAGCGGTTAGAATTTTATATTGCCGGTTCGAGGCAAATTAAAAGAAATACGTATTTATATATTATATATCCATCTGCTTTTCTGCTTTGATTAAATATCATTTTTTTTTCTACCTTTTTTTTTTTTTCGAAGGACTGATGTTATGACTGACTTTTTACTTTCTCTATTTTTGCTTTACAAAACATAAATCGACGGAAATAGCAAACACAGACAGCTTTCAATCGGTAAAGTTTTAAAAGCGGAAGTTCTGTGTTAGTTGTAGCTGTAGATTGGCGCCAACAAGCGTTGTCTCTTTCTCTGGGAGCAGACATATGAGAATCCAATATAGGAGAATTAGACCTCACATGTGGCAGACTGCGCATTTTAAGCTCCAGCCAACGGCTTATTCTTTTGGCGCGAGTTCTAATATTATTGATTGCGCATGGAAAGATTGCGAACGTATAGCATCATTGTGAATAGTGGTGAAATTATTAAAAGTATAGCGTAGCTACTGCTTGTTGGGTTATTCGCAAAATATTTCAAAAATAAAGTATATATATTATTGGTTAATAATATTATAAATATTATGGTAATAATAAATGGTTATTATTATAAATATATATAAAATTTTAGAAAAATTTATCTTGGCCCTCCAAACTTTTTTTCTTCAACTTTTGGCCCGCGACCGAAAAAAGTTTGCCCATCCCTGGTGTAGAGTATAGCGAGAGAGGAGCAAGATGTAATAAAAATTGGAGTACTTAAACTGAGCTCTATGCAATGAAAATTGAAGAATTTAAAATGGTTGCTGCTTTTAAAGATAAAGTAGATATTGTTTTTGAGTTATTAAAGATATAGTTACTGCAATACACTTAGTATCAATGATCAGCGAAAGATCTAAAGATTTTAGATTATCAATAAAATGTAATATCATATCAAAAAGATCTAAAATGTTAAAAGTAATGATTTTTTTAAGAAGTCCATTGATCTGTGAATAAATTTTGAGCATTTTATTCAATAATTAATTATAAATCACTGGAAAGGGATTTAAAATAAAATATCCAATAAAATAAAAACTATTATTGTATGTCTATTTAATAATAAAAGTTTAACCAATTTTTAATATAGTCACTATATTTGGTGGCATATATTTGACGTCATAACTAATGTCTTATTTTACCATAGACCTGTTTTCAATAAGGGTAATTTAAAGGCTAAGTAAATACATATATTTGTAATTTGCGTTTCTTTGTACCTGAGAAAGGATTAATTCCTTTACAAACATTGGCAGCCATGATTACATGTGCACTGCATTGCCTCTCAAAATTTTTCATCCATTTATTTATTTATATTAATCTTCACCCGCGGTCTTATTGATATATAAAATTGAAAAATACTATATATATTCCAATAAATTTTTGATATTTTTTCTTGATTTAAAGGCAGCAAAATTTATTCATAAATAAATCCTAAATACTTTTATTAAACTTCAATAAAAGTAATTAATAGTTATTCTTAGCATTAGTAGATATATAATATTTAACAAATATGTTATAAGACTATCTATATTTAGCATGACACAAAGCACATTATAGGATTTTAGCGATTTCAAATAATCGCCGAGGAACGTCTGCAAGGATTATAATGTAAAATTTTTATGATATTTAAATTAACTTTCAATTTATAGAAATTGCAGTCAGTGCTGAATACGTATAGTCACGCTTCGATTTATGAGCTTGATTCATTTCCAATCATGGCTGTATGTTGAAATAAATGTATATCTATTATGTTCAGATTCCTGTTGGATATTTCAATGTTTTTCCCCTATACATTTTACTCTGTAAGCCTTCCAGATTGACATACCTAAGTAATATTCCCTTAATAGAGTTATGAACAAGCTGGTGAGATAAATATTTCATGATCCATGATACTGAAGAAAGAAATTAAGTTTCTTAGCAATGAAAACCAATTGTTATCGGTGAAAGTTGCCAACTACAAAGTAGTTGAATCAAGTAATGCATGCATTATGATAAACAGATGGAAGGAATCCCAAATTTTCGTCGAATGTACTGAAACAGGAGTTCGCTGTTGTTGGCAAGTGATACTCGCCCCCCCCCCTTCCCATGTGTGTTGTCTTTCCAGAATAACCATTGCTGCAGACTTCGTTTTTATGAAGACAAGGATGTCAGGCCACATAGAACTTTTATTGTTGATATGCTTCTAGAAAGTTTAAATAACATTTAAATGGATTGGCTAGCGTTCTCACCAGACTTAAATCCTATAGAACATGTAATCACGATTTGGTTAGACGCTTTTCAGCACCATTGTATCCACCCAACAACTGAAATATATGTCCATTGAGGGATGAGCACTCTTACTTCAATAATTGTTGAGTACGAAAAAATGGTACTTAGCAATCATTACATTTAAGAGAAATCAGATCCTTACCAAGGGACATCTGTATGTTGTTCTTTCTCTTGGGCAGACGAACAGTTGTATCAATGTTACTAGCTCTGTAAAGCCTTATGTTTATTTGATTCCATACTGTATTCATCCTATTTATTTTTGCGTTGCTTTAGTATACTCCCTTTATTAAGTACAAAACACTGAATTTCAGTATTTTGAATAATTTCTATGAGCTACTCGAAAAGTTGTTGCTGAAGTTTTACACAGCAATTTATTAAGTGTATATATATATATATATATATATATATCTTTTTTTATATACATTTTTAAATATTTGTTAACTTCCTTGTCTATTACTTTGAATAAATAATCATTAATTGCTTCCTTTTACTTCTTGACAACCAAGAAAATTTTCCCAACGTTGGTTGGTTAGCTGTTTGCTAGTATTCTTTTCACCATAATTTAGTGTTATAGATAACATAGCTTGACAGCTGGCTTTTGCTAGTTCTTTTATTTAATTCATACAAGAATTTTTAAAAAAATTCAAATTGTTTGGTTAAAAACCTTTCAAGCAATGAAAAAAGTGTTTTCTTTATCTTCAGATTATCTGTATTTCTTATTTCTAATCATCATGAGTCACATTTTAAAATATATATATATATACTAGTTGACCCGGCAAACGTTGTTTTGCCATATACATTATTTCTATAAAATATTTTTTTAGTTAAATAAAAAAAAACTAACTTACTATAAGTGTGTGGAACTGTGGTTATGATTGGAAAAGGAATGGAACGTTGCAGTCAATGACGGCCTATAAAATTATAATACACTAACCATTGATTTATTTCATCCTTTATACTTAATAAATTAAAAAATATTTGCTAATTTAATGTTAAATTAGCAATAATTTTTTATTAATTTTATTTATTATTTATTTATTTAAGCAAATTAGCAATTTAATATAAATTACATTATATAATAGCTGTATATACATCAAAAATAGTTATTTACATATTTACTACTAATTATGGCAATTGAAAAATAACCAACATCAATCTCTAAGTGCAATGGAGTGTACAATATTTTTGGTTAGTCCGTCTTTAGCCAACACAAGCAAACTGGATGGTTTATCTACACGCGAACATGTCACGTATAGTTGTCCGTGGGAAAAACATGGTGTGCCCAAATCTAAGCCACAAACAGACATCGTTTGGCCTTGCGACTTATTGATTGTCCTTGCGAATGCCAATCTAATTGGAAATTGAATACGCTTGAATTCAATTGGCACATCTGTGGGAATCATAGGGATTCGTGGCAACAATATATTTTCACCTCGGTACTTGCCATTCAAAATGATGGCTTCGATAACGTTTTTCATTAATTTTTAATGACTAATCGTGTTCCATTGCACAGCCGTGGTGGGTTCAAATTACGAATAAAATAACCGGAGATCCAACCTTTAATTGTAAATGATGCGGTGGCATGCCTGCCAAATCCAATGAATTCAAAAACTCAATTAGATAATTTACAGCTTCATTGGCATCGCAAACTGTATCGATAGATTTGTATGACACCCCGGCAACAACTGTTGTATCTTGGAATTTAAACCATTGACGTCCATATTTTTTGCTGCCAAAATTGCTCTTTCTGCCAAGCAATCAAGATTTTTGAATTGTGTGCATACATCGGGAAATATGTGGTCGATGAGATTATTTTGCTAGTCGATGATTGTGCAGAAATCTGTCGGCAATTTTATGCATTCAGTAATTTCATGTACAGCAACTTTTCCATCCCCAATATCTAAGAGTTGTTTTGAGAATGTTTCAGCGGATGGATCTTGAAGCATTTGAACGCGCATGTTTACTTTTAGTTGTAATTTTTCAACATTACGTCACAGTGACGATGATTTTAAGCAAGCGTTGATCTCATCAGCGTACGTTGAACGTGGAATGACAGGAAGTGAAATCACCTGAAAGGAGTAACAGAGTGCCGCCAAATAGTTTGCCGTTGTTTTTTTATATCCTTCAATGTTCTGTTCAATGCCACAAGCGGATGTTTGTGTGCTATAGTGCATTCATCCTAGATGATAATTTTACACTGTTTCAGCACTGTGGCCATGGACGATTGTTTCTTTAT
>BPLQ01006032.1:974351-1141851 GCA_021605075.1 Caerostris darwini | reverse complement strand
AATATTAAGGAATGTGCAAATTAAAAATTGACATGCGTATGGAATAAAATAACAAATTCCGTCAACATTAGTTTACCCTAGATGTAGACACATTATGTATACACCAACCTAAATTACTTTACAAAACAAAATTACCTTACTGAATATGTTACACGTATGTACCGTAATAGTGGGCACAGATTATTGTGACTAGTACTTGAAAACAAAAACATTTTCTATTTGAAACATAATATTATATAAAAGGGCATTTCAAAGTTTCTCTTAAAGCATTATATGCCCTATAAATCCTAGCAATGCATGCATACATAACTTTCTGCTGACCAAACGAAACGAAGTGATCCCTTATTCAGTCCCAGTTTAATTTCGAATTCATTAAAACAGACTGTCCCCACGCGGATCATAAATCATACTCACTGACACTGGTTCCCTCACCCCGTAAAGTATCCCTAAACCCAGTAACTAATGAAGCGCCAAGTTTCTGCTATTGTTCACTTCCCAGCGGCTGAAGTATTCGCATGCATTGCAATGCGCCGTGTGCGAGTGCCTCATTTCTGTAAATATTATGCTTCATGACGCGTGCAGAGCTCGAGTTGGGTGGATAATACTGGGTAAGATGAGAGTGATAATACCTTAAGAGACAATTTGATATGAGAGTTCTTCAAAACTCTTACAAACAACCAGGTGACAGTGACAGTGCTTGTAATTTATCCTGACGAGAGTTGCCGTGGCGTGTGATTTTAAAATTAGACGAATTTAGGTGGTAGTTCTTGTACATTCTTCTCAGTGTCTCATGGGCAATTTTTATTTTTAACATGATTTCTAAAATGGAAAACTGGAAGGTTTAAAGGAAATTAATGGTTAAAAAAGAAAGCTAAATACAAAAAAAAAAAAGATGAATGTTTAATTCAATTAAAATTTTTCTTCATATTTTAGATAATTAGATTCGGTAATTTCATAATTCTCTCGCTCGGGGCCCTAGTTTCAGTTCCGAATCCCATGGTACCATGGATGTTTGCAGTGCTTAGGTAACCACTTTAATCTGTTGGTCCCGAACTCATATAACTGTACAGCCTTTGGTTTGGTTTGGATTGGTTCGTCGTTCTACGGTTATCTTGTGCACACGAGTTCTAAACAGAGCTAAGGGACCTTTAAAAGGTAAACTACAATACAATAAATAGTTACTTTTCAGGCCGAATATTTCATAATCATTCCTTAATAGATAACTTTAATTTTGTCGTTTATAAAAAAAAAACATTTCTTCTTCTTCATTGGTGAAACAATCCCATCGTGGGCCAAGGACGTCTGCCTGATGGCAGATTTCGAAATAGGAAAGGAAAGGTTTTTCTTTTTACTGGGTAAGAGTGTCATCCCTACCCCCAACAGTCATTTTAGACCGGAACCCACTGTTTAAAGTGGATTTCGAACCACGAAAAACATTCCTGGCACAGCCGGAACTCGTTCCCGAAATCTGCAGCACCGAGCGCCAGAGCACTAGACACTCGGTCATTCAGGCCCCAACCCTAGATATATACGCATAATGTAGACACACTTTTAAATTATTTTGTAAATCAAAATTACAATAATTAATATGTTACATTTATATATATATCTTCGCAGATATATATCGAAGATATATATATATATGTATGTATCTTCTTCTTGAAACATAATATTATTTGGAAGGACATTCACCATTTCAATTCTTTTCTTAAAGCATTATATGCCCTATAAATCCTAGCAATGCAGGCATACATAACTTTCTGCTGACCAAACGAAGCAAAGTGATCCCTTATTCAGTTCCAGTTTAATTTCGAATTCACTAAAACAGACTGTCCCCACTCGCATCATAAATCATGCCCACTGACACGGGTTCCCCCACCCCATAAAGTATCCCTAAATCCAGTAACTAATGAAGCGCCAAGTTTCTGCCACTGTTCACTTCTCAGCGGCTGAAGTATTCGCATGCATCACAATGCGCCGTGTGCACATGCCTCATTTATGTAAATATTATGCTTTATGACGCGTACAGAGCTGAAGTTGGGGGTGGGGTGGATGATACTCGGTAAGATGAGAGTGATAATACCTTAAGAGACGATTTGATACGAGAGTTCCTCAAAACTCTTACAAACAACCAGGTGAGAGTGACGGAGGTTGTAATTTATCCTGACGAGAGTTGCCGTGGCGCATGATATTAAAATTCCTGGAATTCATGTGGTAGTTGTACTTTCTTCTCAGTGTCTCTTGCGCAATTTTTATTTTTAATGTGGTTTCTAAACCGGGAAACTGGAAGATTTAAATGAAATTAATGGTTAAAGACGAAAATTAAATACAAAAAAAGTTGAATGTTAAATTCTATTTAATTACATTCTTCAATTTTTCTTCATATTTTAGCTTATTAGATTCTGTAATTTCATAATTATCTTCCTTAAGACACATTGAACCATACAGAGTCTAACACTGTATGCATACATAACTTTCTACAAACCAAATGAAACACAATAAAAGAATTAAATGTTTATTATTTCAAAAATTCTGAAGCATGTTATTGTTCTAATGCAGCTGGCAATACAGAGAGAGTTAATATTTATAACAAAGGATAAACCGCTGTTCAACCGAGTAACACTACCCCCACAACACTCTACGATAATATTAGACCGGGAGTTACTATTTAAAGTGGATTCCGAACCACTATAAATATCCATGACATAGCCGGGACCGGAAGAACCGGGACCGAGTGGGCTAGCCACTCGGTTATATGGCCACTTATTGGTATACATTACAAAATGCTGTGATCTAATGTGGATGCAATGAAGTAGCTTTAACTAATACTGAATATATTACTTTTATATATGCTATTTTAGTGGGCACAGATTATTGTGACTAGTACTTGAAAACAAAAACATTTTCTATTTGAAACATAATATTATATAAAAGGGCATTTCAAAGTTTCTCTTAAAGCATTATATGCCCTATAAATCCTAGCAATGCATGCATACATAACTTTCTGCTGACCAAACGAAACGAAGTGATCCCTTATTCAGTCCCAGTTTAATTTCGAATTCATTAAAACAGACTGTCCCCACGCGGATCATAAATCATGGACACTGACACGGGTTCCCCCACCCCATAAAGTATCCCTGAACCCAGTAACTAATGAAGCGTCCAGTTTCTGCCATTGTTCCCTTCTCAACGCCTGAAGTATTCGCATGCACCACAGTGCGCCATTTGTGCGTGCCTCATTTATGTAAATATTATGCCTTATGAGGCGCGCAGAGCTGAAGTTGGGAGCGGATGGATCATATTCGGTAAGATGAGAGTGATGATACCTTAAGAGACAATTTGATACGAGAGTTCCTCAAAACTCTTACAAACAACCAGGTGACAGTGACATAGGTTGTAATTTATTCTGACGATAGTTGCCGTGGCGTGTGATATTAAAATTCCTAGAATTCAAGTGGTAGTTGTTGTACTTTCCTCTCGATGTCTCATGGGTAATTTTTATATTTAATGTGGTGTCTAAAACGGGAAACTGGAAGATTTAAAAGAAAATAATGGTTAAAGAAAAAAAGTTAAATACAAAAAGAAATGTCTAATTCATTTCAATTACATTAAAACTGTTGTTGTTCTAATGCAGCTGGCAATACAAATACAGTTAATCTTTATGCATAATCTAGGGTTTCACCGCTGATAGTCATTTACCGCTACCCAGAGGGCTACTATATCTTTAAGCTACCCAGGGGTAGCTTAAAAATATGCTACGGACGCGAGTAACACTACCCACCCCAACACTTTACCATTATGTTAGACCGGGACCTATGGCTGAAAGTGGATTTCGAACCACTATAATAATCCATGGCACCAATGGAACTTGAACCCGAAACCTGTGGCTCTGAGTTCCAGACACTAGGTCATTCACGTCCCTTTCTAGATGTATCCATTTCAATTCTGTTCTTTAAACATTACATACCCTATAAATTCTAGCAATGTATGCATACCAAAAACATTTTCTATTTGAAACATAATATTATTTAGAGAACATTCTCCATTTATTTTATTTTATTTATGCGTTATATACCAAATAAATCCTAACAATGTATGCATGCATAACTTTCCGCTGACCAAACGAAACGAAGTGATCCCTTATTCAGTTCCAGTTTAATTTGGAATTCACTAAAACAGATTGTCCCCACGCGGATTATAAATCATACCCACTGACAAGGGTTCCCACACCCCATATAGTACCCCTAAATTTTAAATTTCGCATGGCGTTGATACATGATACCACAAAGTTATCACTTTGTAAACAAGCAGGATCTTCTCCAAAACCCTCCCTTTCTAAAATCCGTAAAGAAGGAGGGGGAGGCTCCGCTTCCCTCTCTTGTCATCGGAGTGGAACACTTGTCCAATAATTAGAAGAGGAATAATGCTCGCGTAATAAATAATTGAACTGTAATAACCCCGCGCAATAAATAATTGAACTGTAGAAGCAGAACAATTACGACCAATGGAAATATAAAAAATAGAAAGACAATAATTGCATCTGAGAAGAAATAATGCACATAGTCATAGTACATATTCACGCAAGTACATAGCTTAATAATTGGTATTCACTTAAGAAATATTAAGGAAAATGCAAATTAAAAATTGACATGCGTATGGAATAAAATAACAAATTCCTTCAAAATTAGTTTACCCTAGATGTAGACACATAATGTATATACCCACTTAAATTTACAAAGCAAAATTACTTTACTGAATATGTTATATATAAATATACAACATATTCAGTAAGGCAATATAGAAATTAATGTGACCAGTATTTGGAAACAAAAACATATTCTTCTTGCAACATAATATATTTCAAAGGACATTCTCCATTTCAATTCTTTTCTTTATACATTACATGCCCTAGAAATCCTAACAATTTATGCATACATAACTTTCTGCTGACCAAACGAAACGAAGTGATCCCTTATTCAGTTCCAGTTTAATTTGGAATTCCCTAAAACAGACTGTCCCAACGCGGATCATAAATCATGCCCACTGACACGGGTTCCCCCACCCCGTAAAGTATCTCTAAGCCCAGTAACTAATGAAGCGCCCAGTTTCTGCCATTGTTCACTTCTCAACGGCCGAAGTATTCGCATGCATCAGAATGCGCCGTGTGCGTGTGCCTCATTTATGTAAATATTATGCTTTATGACACGTGCATGGCTGAAGTTGTGGGGTGGGTGGATAATATTCGGCAAGATGAGAGTGATAATACCTTAAGAGACAATTTGATGTGAGAGTTCTTCAAAACTCTTGCAAACAACCAGGTGACAGTGACAGAGGTTGTAATTCATCCTGACGAGAGTTGCCTCGGCGTGTAATATTAAAATTCCACGAATTCATGTGGTAGTTGTACTTTCTTCTCGTTAAAATGTTGTCTCATGGGCGATTTTTATTGTTAACGTGGTGTCTAAAACGAGAAACTGGAAGATTTAAATGAAATTGATGGTTAAAAAAGAAAGTTATATACAAAAAGAAATGTCTAATTCTTTTCAATTACATTAAAACTACTGTTGTTGTTCTAATGCAGCTGGCTTTTCAGAAGCAGATGTCTTGACAGATAATAAAACTCTTTCTTCATATTTCAGCTTATTAGATGTTTAAACAACATTGAACCATACAGATTCAAACAATGGTGAGCTCAGGGTTAGCATAAGGGCGAAAGTTCAATCCGCTGGCGTGTTTGTTGTAGACATTGTTTCAACGAGGAGCCTTGATGGCTTTTCTGATGTTCAGCATCTTTCCTCGTCAGTCGGATTATCTATTGGGAGTTTTTCCGGGTTTTCTTCCATAAGATATGCAAATGCGCGGTAGTTCGCCTTAAAAGTCTTCCAGGGAGGCACTGACTTCCTTTCTCAATGTATTTTAATCCTTTATGTATCTTTCTTATTCTTTGAGTTCATTTTAACAATCTTTTTAACGCTTGAAAAGGTTAATAGGGCCTGATAGCAGAGTAACTAGCGCTCTGCTTCTCGGAACCATGGATGTTTGTACTAGTTCGGTATACACTTTAAACCGCAGTTCCGGGTTTAATATGATTGTAGAGCGTTGGTGTAGGACTAATAACCTTGCCCCGTAAAACGTCAGTCTCACGGAGCCAAATCAGACTTCCATCACAACAAAAGCTACTCCCCCTTTCTGTCCTTCCATGAGACCACACGGGGCCTTGGACTTGGTCTAGATCTACCAAGTGGTATAAGAAACAACAACAGACTCTAACAATGTTTGCATATATAACTTTTCACTAGCCAAACGAAAGAGAATAGAATCCATAAATGTTTATTATTACAAAAAATTCTGCAGCATAGTAGGTAAAATTGAAAATTTCTTAAAATATTCTTTCTAAACCGGAATAAACAAAGTAATTGGAGAACGAAAAAAACAGCTTTGTAAAATGTCAGTATTGTTTCAACTAAATAAAAACAGCTTTGTAGGATATCACTGTTATTTTAACCAAATTTAAAATTGGGAAAATTTCTTCTCTGCGTCTTTTGTTTATTTTTATATAACAAAAAATTACGTTGGACATTTAAAAATTTAACTGATCTCTTGAATTCAAAAGCACAGAACCATTGCTTAATTCACATTCTTGAATAACTGTTTCAGTTCTCCCATGTGAAAGTGACAGTAGTAATTTATTCTGAAAAGATCAGTTAAATATTCCATGTTGCCATGTTGTGAAGTTAAATATTCTGGAATTCATTTGATAAAAGTGTTTTCTTCTGGTTTGGAACAAGTTATTTATGGGTTTTTTTTTTTTTTTTTTTTTTTTTTTTGGAGTGGGCGAGAAAACTTCTGAAATAAGAAAGTGGAAGCATTAAAGCCCAAAAAAAAGTTCGAAGATAAACGATTAAATAATATCTTTTTCTTATAATTTCCTACAAAATTGTTATTATTTAAATAAAATTATTTTAAAAGTTCCCAGTAAAAATAAAATTAAATATCCATTCGTTATTATTTATTTTTATAATATAAAATATTTCCAGTATATAATGTGAATTTCAGATTTTAAGGCTGTCAACAATAAAAACATGTAATTACATTTTAATTGCTAATAAATTTAATGTTGATAGTCTTCCATCAATGTAAGCGACAAGAACAGAAATGGAATATTTTTATGTTGAAATATTAAAATTGTTCAAATTCATAGATAAGCTCATTTTCTTACCTTTAATCTTTTTCTTGTGTGTGTGCTTGAGTGGCATATCAGTGGGCCTCGTGTTATATTTAACTTAGGTTCCAAGAACAGCCCGCGGACAGATTAGGTTTGTCGTGGTCTGTTCCTCTCTAATGTCATTTTTTGCACACTTTCGGCTAATTAGACCAGGACCTACAGTTTAACATGGATTCCGGACCACTAATAAACATAAATGCCATCGCCAAGATTCAAACCTGTGGTACCAAAGACCAGAGCGCTAGCCAATTGGCCATCAGACCACTGACACAGGAAAGGAGGGTATTGCTTTTGGTCGAACTTCAAAGTGTAACTTTCTTGCTTTATGTGTCGTATGGAGGAAAAACCCAAAACACTCCCACAAGCCTACGTGAATGTCAGTACGAGACACTTGGGACCTGAATGTCCAAGTGTCTGGCCCTCAGAGTTACAGAGCAAGTACGACTTCGCACTCACATCATTCCCAAACTGTATAGAGGCAACTCAGCTCTAGGCACTAGGGATGTGGTGTGGTGTAGTATTAGTAGTTGTAGTGCGAGACGCATATGCTCAAAATTCCCATCGTCTCTGAAAGTTGTGGTTTCAACGAATGCCACCAGCGGGTTCAAACCTGGGAGCTCCAGCACATGTTGCCACTGGGCAGCAAATTAGAATTCAGAACATGTTTTTTTTTTATAAATAACTGTAATTCTTAAATGATATTTTAAAGAAGGTGCGAGATTTTAACACCGAAACGGATTGTAAAAGTTTACATTTATTAAAACCATTAATTTTAATGGCTTAAGAATAAACTTTTTATTACTTCAAAAAAGTCTCATTATAAAATATTTCTGATTGAAGATTTTTTGAAAAATTGAAGATTTAAAAATTCATTCACCATTTACTATTTTATAGAACAAATAATTTCCAATAAACATGTCGAGAACTTAATTCGATTCTCAAAATACATATTTATCTTTAAAAATATTTTTATACTTTTAAAACAACTGTTCCTATTACTTTACATAAACGAATGACGATGACAAAAGCCATAATTTATTTCCGCAAATGACATTTAAATGGCTCGAATTTATATACTACACGCATTTTCCTTTTACGATCATGTCTTCTTAAGAATAATTTTTGTTGAAAATATAATTTCTAAAATGGGGAGATAGAAGTTTTAAATCATGGCTGTAGGGGTATTTTTTTCAATTAGGGATTCCCCCCTTTTTTTTTCTTTAAATCTGGTGAGTAACCAAAAATCTCGAAAACATTCTTATTAATAACTCAAAAACAATTTTATTGGTTAATTTAGCTTTTAAACTATTTACCTTAAATTACTAATAATTGCAAACAGGAAATGATATCATAGCTCTTTCAGGTTCTTGACTTTCGCAATTCGTATTTAACATATTTTTTATTCTTTGATATTTTTTTTCCTTTATCAATAATTTGTAAGCATCTGAGTGAACCATATTAAGAATCATCTGAAAAATACCATTTAAAATAAAATGATAGGTTGTTTTTGTATTTTATTCTTTTATTGGTTAAATTCGCTTTTAAACTAATTGCCTTAAATTACAAACAGGAAATGATGTCATTGCTCTGTACAATTTCTTATTAACGTTTGTTTTTTTTATAATTCGTATTTAATATATATTTCATTCTCTGATATTTTCTTTTATAAATAATTTGTAAGCATCTGAGTAAACATTATTAATAATCGTCTTAAAACTTCCTTTTAAAATAAAATGGCAAGTTTTTTTTGTATTGTATTCTTTTATTGGTTAATTTCGCTTTTAAACTAATTGCTTTAAATTGCAAACAGGAAATGATGTCATAGCTCTTTACAAGTTCTAATTAAGTTAGTTCTTATTTTTTGTTTTTCGCAATTCGTATTTAATATTTTTTTTTATTCTTTGATATTTTTTTTCCTTTAAAAATAATTTATAAGCATCTGAGTGAACGATATTAAGAATCATCTTAAAAATTCCATTTAAAATAATATGGCAAGTTGTTTTTGTATTGTATTCTTTTATTGGTTAATTTCGCTTTTAAACTAATTACTTAAAGTGCAAACAGAAAATGATGTCATAGCTCTTTGTAAATCCTTATTGACGTTTATTTTTCGCAATTCGTATTTAATATATTTTTCTTTGATTTTTTTTCCTTTATAAATAATTTGTAAACTTCTCAGTGAACGATATTTAGAATCGTCTTAAAAATTCCTTTTAAAATAAAATGGTAAGTTGTTTTTTTATTAAGTTCTTTTAATATCTTTTCATTTTTCTAAGTGTCCTACTATATAGGCTTAATTTTTTTCATTCAAAATTTCATTTTATTTGTGTTTCCTTTATATTTTTCCTTAGCTAAATAAATTACATACCTTGAATACATTTCTGTCGTCAATATTTTGATAAAACTTTAATATATTAGGTAGAATACATAAAATGTCTATTTATTTAAACTATAAAAAATTTTCATGTCCGTGTACATGGACATTTTCTTTAAAGTAACATATATTTATTTTTTTATTATTTAGATACAGTATTTTTTTATGTTGTAGATTAATAAAAATTAAATTATACAGAAACCCATTTTATTACTAATGCCATGCATTACATTTTCTAAATTTTGGCCTATTGCTTATTTATTTTCTCTAAATTCTATGTTTTTAAAGCGATACCTTAAGCTCCTAAGTATATTCTGGGAATTATTTGCGGAAAAACGTTAATAATTCTGTTTTCGAATTACAAGATGTTGCGTAATATCCATAGAAAAAAAAATTTCAAAAGATTTTGTAAAAATAAAATATATAAAAATGCCACTAAAAAACCCTTTTTGAAAACGAAAATTGTCAAACTTTGGTGTGTGAGAAAAATAAACAATATTCTAAATTTAACAAACAACGATGGAAAATCGCAATTACGTCGCGTTTTTATAGACAAAATGTGATGTATATCATCTTTCTAGTATTGTATTCTAGTAGATGAGAAGTGCAACGTAGATCTACCTCCTCATGGTGCACTCTGGGCAATGTCTGATACGGTAAACTAATATAAAAATACGGCCTTCAGTCTGGCTCTCAGTGTGAGACTGACTCCTGACCAGGAAGAAATGGATTTGTTTCACCTTGCTTCCTGTTCGGCACTGCCTCCTGTTTCTTTATGGAAGCGTTATTGGATTGCCAGACTTAAGTGGATGAATTAATTGATGTCAAGTGCTTATATCTTGTTCTTTGTATTTTTTTCTTTTTTATGATACATGCTGTACTGTTGACATGCCATTGGAAAAAAAGTTTAATATATTTGTAATTTAATATGAATTATTTACATATTATAATTAAATAATTAAAATATATTCGATAATAAAAAATTAGTAGTAGTAGCAATTTATGAAATGTTTAACTTGGTGGTAATTTTGAACTTTTTGAAGCGAAAGCTATTAACTTAATAGTTCGAAAGTAAATAAAAAAAAATGTTATAAGAATAGATACAGTTATATATTGTGAATAGTTAATTAGCGTCTTTATTAATTAAATATAACCATTTATCCATACCATTCATTATTCGTAATTTTGCATTATACAATAAAATTTCCTTTATAAGTGCACATTATCCATTAAATGATAAGCTATATGTTAAATTTATATTAATGGATATTTAGTTATTATTTAATTAACTATATAATTTGACAATTTGTGAAATTCTGTGACGATAACGGTACTAGATTTGATGATCTACGATAAGATATTGAAATATACCAAGAATATCTTGTTTTGAATATCTTTTATCTTGTTTTTTGTACTTATTTTTTATATATCATAAAAAAGGTTTGTTAACTGTTAGCAGGTTGGTTGTTGTTGGTCTGTTAACTTGATATTGAAAATTTTAAAAAAATAATATTTATTTTTAAAATGCTGTTCGTTATTGAAATTTCATAAAGATAAAATAAACCTTTTTATAAAATCGTTGTATTTTTATATAACCATTTGCACACAAACTCATATTTAACATACATCATCAATTAAGACAAAAAAGCTTTCCACTCAACAAAAAATGCTTTGTTAGACACGTTAATATTTTATTCATTCATGGAAGTCTCATAACGATAATTAAACATAAATCCAGAATTTTTTTATCCCTTTTTTTTTAAGACACACAAAATCAAAAATTTTACATAAAAAAACACCTTAATGCCATTTAGAAAATGGTCGTGAAAGCACATACTAGCCATAAAAAAGCATTTTGATCATTATAAATTTCAGAGTTTTTCCCATTTAATGATACCAAATTTTCTTAAGGAGAACACTAATTCATCATCTTTGATGTCACCAATTGCTTATTTATTTCTCTCTTTCTTAATGTAGCTTGTCCTCTAAATTGTGACATTTCAAACGAACACTCTGGAAGTAAAAAAAAAGTGCATCATAAATAAATAAATGTGATTTTTTTAACTATACATTTATCCATATACCAATGAAAGAAAGTTTTCAAATTAATACTGGAATTACGACGTGTTCTTTTCACTTAAAATTTCTATATTGCTTTTTTTTTTTCTTTCGATTTCAATCGTTAAAAGTACTTAAAAAAAATCGATATCAATAAAAAGTATGTTTTCATTCACCAAATATTTGATTAAATAAATATTAAAAGCTGAAATAGTTAACATTGACGAAAATCACCTATTTGTGGCAAAGCTCCATTTATATGCAACTATTTATAACCCCCTTGTAGAATTATTTATACAGTCATAATTCTTTAATTAAGAAGAAATAATACAGGACTTTCATTTATTATTTTATTTACCAAAAAACGATTATTTATAATTTATTTATTTATGAATTTACCAAGGAAATTATATTATTATTTTTTATATTTTACCAAGAAATGATTTCATTACTTTTGTTCATAATATATCATTAGTTATTAAACGGAATAAAATGTTCTAGATTAATTAAGATAATTTACTAGGTGAGGTAATACAGATGAATTTGTTTTACTGAAAGGTTTTTAATAATCTTTTATTAAAAGAAATAATAATAAAGGCTACATTTCGATGAATAAGAAAAAATACCAAAATATATATATATATTTCTATGATGTTATTTATGGAAATATTTTTTTCAAGTAAAAGTTAAATTTTTTTCAGACAAATAAATTCAACATGCTCTTATTCAATATTATTTTTTATAATGTCATTTACACAATATGTTAAAAACCTGTGAATAAAATGCATTACAAATGCTTAGTATTCAAATTAATGTAAAATTAACATTTCACCTTATCAAATTTTAATTGTATTCTTAAGATTGTTTACTTCATATAATTGCAATACATTTTTTTCAAATTCAACAATGCGTTTTTAAAGTTTTTAATAAATATACATTATTCATTGAAATACGTTTAATTTATGCAAATTTGAATATAACTATATTCGAAATTTAAGGGACTATTATAAAAAACACATCATTACAATCATTAAGGCATCAATATTTTGAATATTTTTAATCGAAATATTTTTATTATTAATCTTTAAATGCATTAAAAAACATTTTGGTGACATAAATAGTTTACAAGCAAGTTGTAACAAAATTATTTGATGCATTATGTTCACCAACTGTAATTGTAATAAATGGAAATTTTTAATCGATTTACGTTAATTAATAAAATATCCGATTCCATTTAATAAAATCAATTTCCTTCTTTAAATAATAAATGGAATTTTCGTTCCTAGTTTTCAAAATAAAAATTTCAAACTATATATTATAAAAATAAAAAGTGTCAAATCTTCAAATATAATAGCAACATTGTTCTAAAAATTAATTTATGGAGATTAATAGTTTTAATAAATGGAGATTTTTTAATCGATTTATGTTAATTAATAAAATAGTCGATTCAATTTATTTAAATCAATTTAATTCTTTAAATATAATTCGAAATTCCATTATTTAATTATAATTATTAATAATTAATAATTTATTCCGTTATAATTCGAAATAAAAATAATAATTTTAAAATATAATTTTTCAAAATAAAACTTAAGACTGCATATTATAAAAATAAAATGTGTCAAATCTTCAAATGTAATAGCAACAATGTTCCGAAATTTAATTAATGGAGATTAATAATTTTAATAAATGGAGGTTTTTAAACGATTTATGTTAATTAATAAAACAATCGATTACATTCATTAAAATCAATTTCATTCTTTAAAAATAATTCGAATTTTCATTCCTAGTTTTCAAAACAAAAATTAAATTTTGAATATTATAAAAATAAAAAGTGTAAAATCTTCAAATATAATAGCAACATTGTTCTACAAATTAATTAATGGAGATTAATAATTTTAATAAATGGCGATTTTTAATCGATTTACGTTAATTAATAAGATAATCGATTCCGCTTATTTAAATCAATTTAATTCTTTAAACATAATTCAAATTTTCATTCCTAGTTTTCAAAATAAAAATTTCCCTCTGTATATTATAAAAAGTAAAAAGGGTAAAATCTTCAAATATAATAGCAACATTGTTCCAAAATTTAATTAATGGAGATTAATAGTTTTAATAAAGGGAGAATTTTAATCGATTTACATTAATTAATAAAATAATCGATTCCATTTATTGAAATCCTACTTTAAACATAATTCGAATTTTCATTCCTAGTTTTCAAAACAAAAATTAAATTTTGAATATTATAAAAATAAAAAGTGTAAAATCTTCAAATATAATAGCAACATTGTTCTAAAATTTAATTAATGGAGATTAATAGTTTTAATAAATAGAGAATTTTAATCGATTTGCATTAATTAATAAAATAATCGATTCCATTTATTAAAACCAATTTCATTCTTTAAACATAATTCGATTTTTCATTCTAATTTTCAAAATAAATATTTCAGACTGCATATTCTAAAAATAAAAAGTGTAAAATCTCCAAATATAATGGCAACATTTTTCTAAAAATTAATTACTAAGGTTTTGCAGTTGAATTATGAACCTATTCTGAAAGAGTAAATATTAGTTCTAATTCTCTTTCATATATTTTTTTCCTACTCTAATAGCAGAAATGTATTCTTTGATATTTTTTATTCGAACATTCTAACATTCCTATATGTAAACACAGATTCTAAATTCAATAGAAACTTACAAATTCAATGGAAATAAATTAACTTCTGTTGCCTTCCAATCATTAGAAAACAAGCGGATATTCTTTGGAGAGTAATATAAAAAGATTATTTTATTTTTCAAATGAATGCTTACAAAGACTCAATAAATATTTAATTGATAAAAAGAAAAAAGTTACATTTTATAATGTAGAATTATGTTTGTTTATATGTTACATTTTGCGATATTCAATTATGCTTATTTATATGGAGTATAAAAATCATTTACGAAATGTTATATCTCAATTTAACAATTTTCAGTTGCTAAAAGAATGAAATGTTTGCTGTTTATAAAGTTATAAAAGCAAATATTTAAAAATAAACCAAATTTTCGTAAATAAATCAACATTATGAACCATTAAAAATATTTCATTAGAAAAATTAAATTATTTAAGAAAATTATATAAACGTATAAATATCATTTTAATCAAGTACGTTTAAAAATACAAAGAAATGAAATTAAGTAAAACAGCAGTCAAATTTAAATTTAATTTCAGTCTTTAAATTTTTATCTAATAAATACTTTGCTTTACGATAGAAAAAATTTTTAAGTAATGAATATTTTAAGTGTATTTCATATTAGTGAACACAGAATGGATTATTGATTATGGTATTATATCATTCACTCAAGAGTAACTCAAAAGAGTTTAACAAAATAAAATACAATTTACTTGTAAAAAAGAACAATTATATACAATTTACATAATGTAACGAGAACAATTGTATTACAATAATTCGAACAATTTTTAGTTTAAAAAAACAATTGTATTACAGTAATTCGAATAACTTTTAATTTAAAAGAACAATTGTATTGCAATTGTTCTCTGTTGCAATACAATTGTTGAGAATTGCGATTCAATTGTATTGCAATTATCTTGTTTTTTAAAAATTATTTGGTTTTAACTTTTTGAAAGCTTCTAGAATCTTCTTTACTTTTTAATTTTTGTCAAGTGTTCTTCTTTTCGTTTCTAGAAACTGCCAAATAAGTCACCAAAATTGTCCCCAATATTGCAAACTTGAAATTACTTTTAATCTTTCGCTGTGTACAGTTATATATTAATGCAAAATAAAAAACATTTTATTCAAATTACAAAATAAATAATTAAAAAACTGAAAATAAGAAATTATTTTCATATTTACAGGAAATGTTCTTGATATCACTTTAGAATATACGCATTTTATATTATAGCCCTTTTAAATAACTTCTAAACTGCGATTATTAGATCTATCCGATGCATTAATTTTGTACGAGTTTTAGTTTTTGTCGTCCATGTTCTTGTTGTTTCTAGAAACTGCCAAATAGCTCGCCAAGGTCACCAAATGTGTCACCAATATAGTACAACGCACATTTAATAATGCAAAATAAAAACATTTAACTCAAGAAATTACACAATAAATAACTATAAAAAATTTTAGCTAAACTTTAGTTTTATTTAGTTTATTTCACAAACTAAAAAGGAACAATTATTTTCATATTAACTGGAAGTTTTCTAAATATCACTTTAATTATATTTAGAATAGAGCGTGTTTCATAATACAGCCCCTTTAAATAACTTCTAAACTGCAATCTAGCTGATGCATTAATTTTGTACGAGTACTAAATAAACGCTTTCACATCATCGGTTGTAAATTTTACTCCCTAGGTAAAATGCCATCGATTGTAAATTATGCCTGAATGTCCTGTGACAAGCTGAGAATCATCGGATAGTCATCCTATTTCCCCATTTTAGGAAGTAAATTTTATATGAGTCTCTCCGATACGTTTCGAGATCACAATACTTTTCTTTCCCCGTGTAATATCCTCCTTATTACTATCCAAATGGGTGGCTCTAACAACAATCCTCTTTAAGCCCGGCTACTAATAATAAAATAACTTGCTTTCTCATCAGTAGCATATATAATGGTAAATATTTTTCGATTTACTGCACACTATAAGAATTGCAGAAAAATTTTGTAAGAAAAGGATAATAATTCTAAAATTAATCCACTTTAAAACATAGGCTGTAGTCTAATATGAATGTAGAACGTTGAGTGTAGGGCTGAAATTCTGAGAATTCTCATGATTTTTATAATTATTTGGTTCTAAGTTTCTAGAATCTACTTTACTTTTTAGTTTTTGTCCAAGTTCTTGTTGTTTCTAGAAACTTTAAAATAGCTCGCCAAAGTAACCAAATTTGTCGCCAATATAATACAGTGCACATTTGATAATGCAAAATAAAAACATTTAACTCAAGAAATTACACAATAAATAACTATAAAATTTTTTAGTTAAACTTTAGTTTTATTTTAGTTTTAGTTTATTTCGCAAACTAAAAATGAACAATTATTTTCATATTTACTGAACATTTCCTAAGTATCACTTTAATTATATTTAGAATAGAACATGCTTTGTAATATATCCCTTTTAAATATCCTCTAAACTGCGATTATTAGATCTAGCTGATGCATTAATTTTGAACGAGGAGTACTAAATAAACGCTTTCACATCAACGATTGTAAATTTTACTCCCTAGGTAAAATGCCATCGATTGTAAATTATGCCTCAATGTCCTGTGGCAAGCTGAGAATCACCGGATAGTCATCCTATTTCCCCATTTTAGGAAGTAAATTTTACATGAGTCTCTCCGATACGCTTCGAGATCACGATCCTTTTCTTTCCCCGTGTAATGTCCACATTATTACTACCCAAATGGGTGGGTCCAACAACAATCCTCTTTAAGCCCGGCTACTAATAATAAAATAACTTGCTTCCTCATCAGTAGCATGTAGTAGCCCGCATCCACCTAACGCCCTGTGCATCTAATTAAGTGGGTACATTTCTGTTGCCAGTGAGCCAAGAAGAAAAGTGGTTTAAAATCGGAATAGAAAGAAAATTGACTCAAGTTCAGGGGATGGTATTAATTTAGTTTCGCTTGTTCTTGCAGAGTTTTGACAAGATTGTGAGAACTAATTTACTTTTATCTAAAAAAGAAAATTTTCAAAAATGAATTATATAAGAATTTTTCGAATTAAAAGGGAAGATTTTTCGATTAAGGTAAGCTGCTTATCGTAATACTATCGTGAGAGATTCATGAAGTTAATGGATTCTTTATCGTATTAAGTAAGTTTTTGATAAATTTGCTTTTGAAAACTGTCAAAAATTCTGTATTTTATCAAATTCTGTTATCAGTGATTGAAATCGAATATTCCTTTTTGGTAAAGAATTTGAAACTTTATCAGATGATTAATTTTAAAAAACGATCAAATTAACTTGAATTTAATCATCAAATTAACTTGAATCATTTTGAATTTAAAACTATTTCTTAATTAAAAACTTTATACTAATTGTCTCTGAATCTCTGAATTCAAACTAAAAAAAAAATATTTTAAACATAGAACACTAGTTAATGTCTCACATACACTGCCCAACATAAAAAATGCGACACCATGAAGATTCGGCAATATAAATATGCAAATTTAGGGTAGATACAAATTTGAGATGAGCAATTAATGCTGATGATCTAAAATGCAAGTTGGTTACATGATTATAGCGCAGAATATAAGGAAAGGAAATGGCGTATGGGCCAATATGTCGCTACACTCTGTCTTCTTGTATGCTAACACCAAGGGCAGTTCTGGTAATCAGACGATTTTATAAGGCATAAATAGTAGATTTACGAACGGCTATTTGGTCTTACCGTCCTGCTGCTTCTGAAAAGCACTGAGATGTATCCAGTATGCATATTCATATACTGGATACCATCTGGGTCGATGAACGAAATATAAATCGTTGCAAAATTCCAGGTCCCCCTAGACGTACAACAGAATGCATGGATTTACACATCAGAAGGAAAGATTCGATGCCCCCCTCCCAAAAAAAATAACCTTGAGATTCTGCAAAATGTATAGGGAACTTTGGATGCTCCAGTTTCTGGGAGGACAATTTTAAGGTGATTGGCTAAAAGCGGCTTTCACACAAGCAGACCTTTACGAAGTCTGTCATTGATGTGAACCCAACAACATGAAAGATTGTGATTGTGTATAGAAAGACCACATGAATGATTGAATAGCACAATGTGATATTCAGCGACGAGTCTTAGCTCTGGTGATAGTTGCTGGGTGAGAATCTCAAGGCATCGAGGAGAAAGAACCATATGATTCCTATTGTTGAGTATCATACCGCTCATGAATGTGACATGGTTTGAAATTACATCAAACAAGTTAGTAGGTGATTCGTGGTACTCCTCAGAGACACATTAATTACATGACTATAGGTTGATGAGGTTCTGAAGCTGGTTGTGCTACTTTATATTCAGCACACCCTATATTATAGATGCGAGACTAACTTGATTTTTGAAGCAAAATACCTATGCAAGTCATAACAATCCAGTCTCCGCGTTCCAAAAAGCAACAGCTACAACGTACGCCATCAGCAGAACCGAACCTAGGCCATCCAGTATCCTAGCTATGAGAGTTACCTATACCTTCCATAAATGTGAATATTTTTTTAAGATTCTATATATGAGGAAGGGAAATAGAATAAAATTTAATAGAAGGAACTATTTACTGTAAATAATGGTAGATAGATTTTCACTTCCTACAAAATATTACAATACATATTTATTTATTGCAATATATTACTTACTAATGAAAATATTTTTAAAAATTGGTTGCTTTCAACATAATAATTCTAGATAATTTAAATGAAACAACATGAGAAACTCTCAAGACATGTATCAATAATTGCAATATATATCATTGATTTCTTAATCTTATAGGGATGCAGTTTTCTTAAGATAAAATTGTTCATTAATGTACACGTTGAAATTATTGTTATCTTAAGAATCTGTAGTTTAATTTTAAATGCATATTTCTGTACCATAAATAATTTAGTTTATATGAAATCCTATGAAATTCCTATTTACAAGAACTATTTATGGAAAACCGTAGAAATTAAGAACTCGCATTTCAATGTAATTTTTGTAAGATTGTTTGTCATTCACCAGACTAAAAAAACAAATACTTCAAATTTTCAATGCTCGTCTTTTTTTTTTCTTTAAATTTTCAAAATAATCGAGGCCTCGATTTCTATTATAAAGGCTTAAATAAATAAATGTACAAGAAATGTTCTTATAAAAAAGCAACATTATGAATAATTCTTTGAAAATTCGTTATTACTGCAGTATGCAATGTTATTTATTTCCTCTTCAGAAAATATATGATCTATAATAATAGAAATTTATACAGACGTTTTATAGTCAGCCTTAAAGGAATTTTTTCCCCTTTGAAAGATAAAAGAATTTTATGTCTGGGAAGTATCAAATGTCACAAGGAACAAATATTTTTATGAAGATTATAGCGTTAAATAATGTTTTAAATTGAGAGTACGACTCTATCTCATTTAAATTTTAGTAAAAAAAAGTATTTCTTAACTTTAAGAATGAACAGACTGTGATCAATATTGATTATATCAAAATGAACAAAATATTATGAAAGGAAAAAATTTTACTATCAACAACTGAATTTATATATAGCTTTCTCCAGATTATTTATAGTTTATATGTACTTCTGTATAGCTGTATATGTATATATCTCTATATAGTAAATGGAATGTATTTGTATAAGAAAAAACATATGGTAGAATCTTAGACAATTGTGTTACATTTCATTCTTGAATAATTAAAAAGGTTGTTAAATATAATTATTATATATTACTATGTTATTTATATCATGTATCAAAATGTTATTTATATTAAGTGTCTAAAAAGCATTAATTCTTATTTTATTAAAAAAATATTTAAACATTTAAAAGAAATTAATTAAAATAAAACATTTTCTTTTTGAAAATAGACAAATTACCTTCAAATTATGTTATATAAAATTTATAAATAAAAGAAAATGTAATGTAGAAAATGTAACTGTTCTTCTAATACATTTTTATTCCTATAGTAATAACTATAAGAATAAAAATGTATTAGAAGAGCAGTCTGAATTTTAACTGATATTATTAGAAACTAAATAAAATTATTAAACTATTAAAAATTTAATTATTATTTTTTTTTAAATTTATTTTGTTAAAATATTTTTTTTTATTTTTAAATTTTATTTTTAACTTAATAAAATTTCTAAATAAATGTTTAACTAAATAAATTTTTAATAACTTTTTTAAATTTAATTATTTTTAAAATAAATTTTAATAATAAACTTTATTTTATTTTATATTTTTTAATTAAATTTTTTTGTTAAAAATCGTTTAATTTTATATAACACACATTTATAAAATTTCTAATAAGCAAATAAGCAATAAGCAAATAATATATGTTATCAAATTTTAATGCCTAAATAGCGAGTTTAATTTACAGCAATAAATGTGTAAGGAAAATAATTAAAAGAAAAGAAAAATATTACTTCTCATTATAAACACTTCCAAATACCATAACTAAATTATAATATTTTATTATTAAATTAACATGATTAACAAACCATATTAATTATTGAAAACAAATTTATATATTAAATTTCAATAATCAAAATAATAAAATGCTTGTCGAATTGACTTGTGCGAATCAACAATCTTTAAAACAACTTCATTAATTGCATTATCAATATGTTTTAAATTTAAAATGAACTTCATTCTCAAATCTAGATCTTTTTCTTTTTTCAGTATTTCTGAATCTAAAAGCAAATTTTTATCTTTGAACCAAAAATATTCTCATAAAAAAAAGAAAGAAATTGTTTGATATATTAAATATAAATAGTTTTATATATTTATTATCTAAATATAAATTATTATATAAGTATAAATTGTTTGACATATTTATATAGTAAATTTCAGTGATCAAAATAATAGAATGCTTGTCGAACTTATACGAACCAGCAATCCTTTAAACAACTTTATTTATTGCATTATCAATATGTTTTATATTTAAAACAAATTTCAAGCCCAAATCTAGATCTTTCTTTTCCTTTTTCAATTCTTCTAAATTTGAAAGTAAATTTTCATCCTTAAATCAAAAATATTCTCATATAGAAGGAAATAAATGGTTTGATATTAATTTTTAAATAAAATGTAATTTAGTTTTGAAATGATCAAAAATATAATTCATTAAACTTCAATTTTTCGATTCATGATAAATTGCATACATTAAAACAGTAAAATTTAGAGATACATCATATGAGTTTTTAGGATTAAATTCTGAATCCATCATGTACCTTGATGTATATTAAAAAACGGAATGGACTATGTAAGTAGAGTTTGATGCTCATAAAACATTTACAATTAAAGCTTTAATGGCATTTCATAGCTGGACATAAAAAATTTATTAAGTATCTAGTGGTCTAGTCCCTTTTTGTACATAATGTATTAATGTGTATTTGTTACACTTTGGATTAAAAGGGTCACCATGTTTAGTATTGCATGATCGGTCGAAAGTTAGATATAGAAGCTTTGCAGATATTGCTTTGAAAAATGAATATGAATGGTAGACAAAGACTGTGACATAATAACTCACATTGACAGTTAGATTACCCTCTGATACTGTCCTCCATTAAAAAGAAATAATTGTAATTTTCAGAACTAATATTGCGATTCATAATAAGCCACAAATCCTATTTTTAAAGTTTTTCACTTTGTAATTGTCCTTCATTTGTTTTGCCACTATTTCATTTGTTTTGCCAATGTCTGAAAAATACCTATATACGATATAGGTATTTTGCAGACATTGTTTTGAAGAATGAATATGCATAGTAGACAAAGACAGTAACATAATGACCCACTTTGACAGTTAGATTACTTGCTGACAATGTCATCCATTAAAAAGAAATAGTTTTATTTTTCAGTAATAATATTGTGATTCATAATGAGCCACAATTTTTTTTTTACAGTTTTCAGCTGTAACTGTCCTCCAGCTGTTTTTCATGAGGTAGAAAACTCAGAAAATTCTAACCATATGGAAAAGAGTCTACTGGTTTTTTAAAGCTCATCGCCAATGGGAAACGAAGCCTTCCTTGCTAGCTCATGGCTTGCTCAGCAATCGATGTTTGCTCGTAGTAATATGGAATCGAAAGTTGGACTGCAGCAACCATTAAACAAAGATAATTAAAACGTACAATGTATAGACACTTAAATTATGTAAACAAATGAATTGAATACAGTTTATGGATGTATTCTATGTAATATACATTGGATGGATAGATGTATTCAATGGATTATACATTGGATGGATGGCTGTATTCAATGGATTATACATTGGATGGATGAAGGGATTCAATGGATTTACATTATGGATTATACATTGGATGGATGGCTGTATTCAATGGATTATACATTGGATGGATGAAGGGATTCAATGGATTTACATTATGGATTATACATTGGATGGATGGCTGTATTCAATGGATTATACATTGGATGGATGGCTGTATTCAATGGATTATACATTGGATGGATGAAGGGATTCAATGGATTTACATTATGGATTATACATTGGATGGATGGCTGTATTCAATGGATTATACATTGGATGGATGAAGGGATTCAATGGATTTACATTATGGATTATACATTGGATGGATGGCTGTATTCAATGGATTATACATTGGACGGATGAAGGGATTCAATGGATTTACATTATCGATTATACATTGGATGGATGGCTGTATTCAATGGATTGTACATTGGATGGATGAAGGGATTCAATGGTTTACATTATGGATTATACATTGGATGGATGGCTGTATTCAATGGATTATACATTGGATGGATGAAGGGATTCAATGGATTATACATTGGATGGATGAAGGGATTCAATGGATTTACATTATGGATTATACATTGGATGGATGGCTGTATTCAATGGATTATACATTGGATGGATGAAGGGATTCAATGGATTTACATTATGGATTATACATTGGATGGATGGCTGTATTCAATGGATTATACATTGGATGGATGAAGGGATTCAATGGATTTACATTATCGATTATACATTGGATGGATGGCTGTATTCAATGGATTATACATTGGATGGATGAAGGGATTCAATGGATTATACATTGGATGGATGAAAGGATTCAATGGATTTACATTATGGATTATACATTGGATGGATGGCTGTATTCAATGGATTATACATTGGATGGATGAAGGGATTCAATGGATTTACATTATGGATTATACATTGGATGGATGGCTGTATTCAATGGATTATACATTGGACGGATGAAGGGATTCAATGGATTTACATTATCGATTATACATTGGATGGATGGCTGTATTCAATGGATTGTACACTGGATGGATGAAGGGATTCAATGGATTTACATTATGGATTATACATTGGATGGATGGCTGTATTCAATGGATTATACATTGGATGGATGAAGGGATTCAATGGATTATACATTGGATGGATGAAGGGATTCAATGGATTTACATTATGGATTATACATTGGATGGATGGCTGTATTCAATGGATTATACATTGGATGGATGAAGGGATTCAATGGATTTACATTATGGATTATACATTGGATGGATGGCTGTATTCAATGGATTATACATTGGATGGATGAAGGGATTCAATGGATTTACATTATCGATTATACATTGGATGGATGGCTGTATTCAATGGATTATACATTGGATGGATGAAGGATTCAATGGATTATACATTGGATGGATGAAGGATTCAATGGATTTACATTATGGATTATTCATTGGATGGATTCAATGGATTTACATAATGGATTATACTTTGTATGGATGGATGTATTCAATGGATTATGCTTTGGATGGACGAATGGAATCAATGGATTTACATTATGAATTATACATTGGATGGATGGATGGATGATTCAATGGATTTACATTATGGATTATACATTGGATGGATGGATGGATTTACATTATGGATTATACATTGGATGGATGGATGGATTTACATTATGGATTATATATTAGATGTTTACTTCTCAAACTTTTATGGAATTATACATTTGAAGATAAAAAAATAGCAAATTTCCCTCTCTAAAATTATCGATTTAATCCATTTGTATTTGTTGAAGCGTAGTGAAAAAAAGTATGCATTTCCTATTTATTTGTTTACGTTATGATGAAAAGCGCTTGGACGACAGGTAAATTACTTTTACCGATACTTTTTTCGAATGCTCCAGCGTGGTTTGAAAAAGCAGAAACTTGCATCGATTTATTGGATCTGACAAAATTGTAGTTTTTCACGGCTGTGTCCACAAGGACGTAGCTTCATTCAAGACAGAAAAAATTTATTGATCAATGGTCAGTGTAAAAATATATTGGTGTAGAATTTTAACGCGAAAGAATATTCGGAATTTTCCAATAGCTATGAAGTGGATGCTTGCTGAAGTTATTTAGAGTTATTATTTGAGAATTCGATTGCCAGTTAGACATTGACATTAATTTCAAATTTGTAACTAAGAAATTCCTTTTAGATAAATATGAATTCGTTAATTTAAAAAATAGCAATTTTTATTTAGATTAATTTTGTATCAAAGTTTCACAATCAATGTCTATATTTATTAATTATACACTTGTTAAGAAAATTGTTTTTCGCTATCCACCATAACACGATGTCGTAAATGAAAAAACTTATTGAATATTTCTGTTATGAAAATAACTGTTAGGATAATGTCTTGATCATAATGTTAAGCATAAATTTATTCTTTAAGATATTTTTAAACTGTAATTATATGAAAAGGAATTACGAAACTTTATTATATACAACGATGAAAACGTTTCATAAAAAAGTTTAAAATAATGTTTCATTTCATGGCAAATAAAAAAGTTTTATGTTTCCAACTATGGAAAGTATGTGATTATGGAACAAAATATACATAGACTTGAATGTGTAATAAGATTAAGTAATTTGTAGATTTGTTATTTACATAGTTTAATCTCAAATATTTATGTACATCATAATTTTAAAAACTGTCATTATGTAATTATAATCATTTAAAATAAGAAAATTATCTTTCTAATTAATTGAAAATATGAATTTTATCCAAATAGTAAAATCATAGTTAATTCCTCAAAGTAATTTGAATTTTATTTATTTTTTAAACAAACCTTTTAATGACAATTTATAATAATTCTGTAAGACAAAAACAAGACCTTTTATGTATTCCTTTTTCATTATGTTTATCTTCAACGAAATTAGATGATAAATGATCACAATAAATATTTTTGTCTTGCATAAAGAAGATGTATGAAGCTCAGATGTATATTAGAAATTTAAATAAATATGGCTTTCTTACAATAATGTCAGAGTATTTCTTATATTTTCTCAAGCAATATAGTCATCCATAATAAAGAATCTTTCATTTTATTTTATTCAAAATTTTTTATTTGTCTATTAATATATATTTGTATATATATGTGTCAATATTTTTAAATCTTGAAATAAGTCATTACTTAAAATAAAAAAATGTTCTAATTCTTTAAAAATAAATAGTTTATATGGAATTGAAAATAAGCCATTTACATCAAAGAATATTATATATAAAATACTAAGAAGTAAATTAATTCAATGCAAAATAATTTTATAAGATGTATCAAATTAAATTAAATGCAGATATATTACCAGAATCTAGTTATTTTCATAAAAACTTGAAATTATTAAAAAAAATCTAGATCTAATTCTTGTAAATATTTTTTTTTTCAAATTATGATTAATGTACATATATTAAAAATCAGTCTAAAGTAAAGTAAATAAAAATTTTCTTAAAAATTATTCTGCAAAATAAAACAAATTTGCTGAGATAGAATTATCTATGCACAGTTTTCAGCTGTATTTATAATTACTTTTGGAGAATTTTTAGCGTATCATTTATTTTTATCATTTTTAACATATCATTTATTTTTATTATTTTTAACATATTACTGACTTTTAATGATAGCACGAGAGCAGTACGTGTTCTTCACAATAACAAATTGAATGTCGATTATTTAAAATTGTAATTATACGAAATGTTTTACATAAATGAATTAAAGAAAATAATATTAAAAAATTACAGATTTCAGTGAATATGCTCAAAACTGAAAGTGATCAAGGACATGAAAACCCCATTCCAAAAACAATGCCCATATGTTTTATGGGTAAAAACGATTTATTTTTATTTTAGTACTTTGTATTAAATAATATTCTAAAAATAAAAAAAATCCCCTGACATTACTTTAAAAATGTATGCATTTGTTATTTTAAATTAATATTATTGTGTACTTGAGAATTCTGCCCTATACATGTGCTATTTCCTAAAATATTTTGATAGTTTTATCATATTTTCATGTAAAAATTTAACTATATATCCAGATAAACTTTAAAAAAATCTTGATCTCTTCTTAGTTTGATATTTTCTTCCTCAAAGATTACATCTTTGTTAAGGTGCAATTTTTTAAACATTGTAACTTGCTGTAGCATTTTTTTTTCTCACGAGAAGAGTTTTGGCATTTCATTCCCAGGAGAGAGGAATGTATGTCGTTTGACAAATATATAAAAAGGCCCATCATTCAAATTTGACAGCAGACGAGCTTTATTGTGACTAGCTATATTATATGAAATTAGTGTTTCATACTAATGAGAAAATCTATCACTCAAATCTGATAGCAGATATCCGGTATCATGCATAATGAGACTCAGGAAATTAGCGAATGTCTGTGTGACCTTCACTGGTCGAAACAACTAGTTATTGAATTTGAACGTTACCATGACTTGTTCCATTGTGATTGATGATAGACCCCGAACGGAGAAATGTCTACTCCAATGAGACGTGAGGGAAGCTGACCCCCTTCTCTGACGGATTGTTTTAGTAAAAGGATTTTTTTTTTTCGGTGAAGGAAAGAGTTCTGTGACGAATCGACCAGAAGTGCCGATTTTCTTTTTTCTCTGAAGTGACTGAATATATATGAAAACTTGAATAGTTTGAAATATTTTCAGAAATGAATGAGAAAAGCATGTATTTTGATACATTTAAAAAAATACGCGATTAAAGCATATCTATTTACACATTTTAAGAAATCAGTGATAAAAGCCTAATTTTGATGCATTTTGAGAAATATATGTAATTAAAAATATATGAAATATGTTTAAAAATCATATACATTGATTCATTTTGAGAAATGTGTGATTAAAGCACACCTGCTGAAATATTTTAAGAAATTAATGATAAAAGCATATTTGTTTAAACACTCTTAGAAATGATGATAGCTTAATTGGGGCGACAAAATTGGAAAAAAGCTAAGTTAAACACATGAAGCAACTTCTATTACATCAGAAGCCTAATTGAAATGACCTGTGCGAACGTAAAGATGAGGGTTGTTTTTGTCGCATTCATGAAAGATGATCACTTAACATTGTCAGGTCATTATAAATGGGTATAGGTGTGGTCAACATATTTTTTTCCTCGAGGTATAATGGCGTATGTGAATGTCGTTGTTTTTTTTATTGCAATAAAATCGTAGAACTTTGAAACAATATCTTCTATAGAAATTGTAGTTTTAACTTAGTATAGAAAAACATAAATACAATTCTTAACATGATTCAAAAATTGTATTTTTATATTTATTATATTTATATAGTTTTCAATTATAAGTATATCAAATATTTTTAATAATCACATGTATTTTGATACATTTTGTGGAATGTGTGATTAAAGCACACCCGTTGAAATATTTTAAGAAATGAGTGATGAAAGCATGTATTTTGATACATTTAAAAAATGCGCTACTAAGGCATAACTGTTTACATACTTTAAAAAATGAATGATAAAAATAAAGTAAATACATTACTTATGATTGAATATGTATTATTTAATAAATATTTAATAATAATTTTATCTATATTATTTAATAAATATATAATAATAATTTTAGGTATATTAAAGTTAAAATTATAATCTTTACAATTTTTATCACTATCAAATTCTAGAACTTTGAAACAATGTCCTCTATAAAATTGCAATTTTAACTTATTATAGAAAAATATAAATATAATTTTTATCATGATTCAAAAATTATAATTTTTATATATATATTACTTATAATTTAATATATATTAATTAATGCTTAATGTAAAATAATAATTTTGTCTGTATTATTTATAAATTATCATTTTTATCATTATGAAATTCTAGAACTTTGAAACAATATCTTATATAAAATTGTAATTTTGACTTATTATAGATAAATGTAAATAAAATTTTTATCATGATTCAAAAATCTTAATTTTTATATATATTATTTATAATTTAATACATATTATTTAATAATTTTATATATATTTTTTATAAATTATAATTTTTACAATTTTTATCACTACCAAATTCTAGAACTTTAAAACAATATCCTGTATAAAACTGACTTATTAATTATTAGTTTTAACTTATTATAGAAAAATATAAATATAATTTTTATAATGATGATTTTGCAAAGTACAAAACCGATGAAAAAATAAAGAAAGCAACATTTTAAATTTAAAAACAGAAAAAATAACAGTAAAAGTACATTTAATTTTAGTAAAATTATTTTTTAATAACCACCCTAAGAGATTGTCATAAGAAAAACCATCAGTAGGGTTAAAATATGTTAAACATTCGTTTCACATTGTCAGCTATGTTTTACCATGCTAATTATGTTTCGATCGATCGGTTGCCCATTTCTACTGCAATGCCTGCATAATTAAGAAGTAATGAAAACATAACAGTACATCAGTTCACTTTTATGTCTTACGCATATGGATGTACCTACACAGTAAACGCAATTAATAGATCCGAATAAGCGCTAATTAGCATCCTTCCATGCAGCTCTTCCACTAACCTCGCAACTTGTATACGAAACTTCATGCATAAACGACTTCGCGAAGCTCTCGCAACCCAGAGTCAATATTTTATGTTCTACAAAGCACTCGCATTAATGATGTATAGCGCAGAGCAACCATCCTAATAAAAGTTCAAAGTGAACATATAAACCAGGTAGGCTTATTGTCCCAATGACTTACATCAAATTTCGACCGTTTCCTTTTTTGAGGGAACGTTTTATGTTCCTTCGCGGTCGACCGAGCGCCGTTATTTTCCTAGACATATCTTTAGGTACGCTTGCAATAACATCTTGACCTTTTCTTGGGTAATAGTTCCTCCAATTAAAATGGTATTCTTCTTGGGAATCCTGCAGTGCTGGAATCGAATCCATTGTTAATCCAAGTAACGATCGTTTTAATACGAGTCGATATAAAAAGTATAATATTGTGTCCAAAAAATAAGACCAATTTTCAATTTAAAATTCCCGGGGATTATGGAATTTCAATTTTTTTTTTCTTTTTTAGGTTGTTGGCACTGTCCTTGACATCTGTGTGAAATTTGACGTCAAAATATTTATTAGTGTTTGAGTTACGCTTGGCTTTGTGAGACGCTAAAACAGATTCCGGCAATTTTTTAAATGTCTGAATTAATTGAGCAAAGAACTTACATCAAATTTTGTTTGCGGAAATGTATAGAATGTTGCAGAATGCATTCGGTGAATATTCCTATATCGGACAGAAATGTTTAGAAGTGATGTAAATAGTTCAAAGAAGGCAGATAACGCGTTGAAGACTCAGAGCCCTCTGGTCGACCATCAACCTCAACCGCCGAAGCTCACGTCCAAAAAATTAAAAATTTGGTGCTTGCAAACCGTCGATTTACAATTATAGACCTTGCTGATGATGTTGTAATTTCAAAAGGATCGGTCAATTCCATTTTGGGAATCAAATGCATCAAATATCGATTGGTACCGATAACACTGAATGCTCCAGCTCACACTGCATTGATTCTTCATGATTTCGCCCGCAATAAACGTATTCACACAGTGCGACTTCTGACCATTCTCTAAACTCAAAAGACCATTCCGGGGACACCGTTTTGAGTCGATTGAAGAGATTCAACGCCATTCGGCGCGCTTTGAAGGCCATACCGGGCAATGATTTTTTAGCATGCATTGAGGATGGGACGAAAAAGTTGCCATAAGTGCATTGTGTCCGGAGGGGATTACATTGAAGGCGATGAAATAAATTTGGAAGAATGAATAAAAGGATTTTGAAGGAAAAAAATTGATTTTACTTTTTGGGCACAGTAGTACATTGTAACTATTCGATCCGCTTACATTATTGTAATAAACCAATTTGTCTAATCTTTTATCTCCGGTATTTGTCTATCTTTCTTTTAAAAAATCATAAACATTTTTTTTTTTTTTTTTTTTTTTTGTGCTTTAAACTTAGTTTCGGAATCGAATCAGTTATTTCAAATCAACGTAATGATAATCTTAATACGAGTCGATGTATAAAGTATATTCAATGTAATAGCAAATAAAAATTATGTGCATTGTAACTATTTGATCCACTTGCATTACTGTAATAAACCAACTTGTCTAAACTTTTGCTGCTTTATTAAAAATTTCTTTTTATATCAAGTAGCTCAGTCTAGACTACTAAATTGACAGTATAAATCAGGCGAAGTTTTAATTATAAAAAGGATTTGATAGGTGTTGTGTAAGATCGTCTATAAAGACGCTAAAATTAAGAACGGTATTTTGTACTAAGCGAGTATGGGTTGATTAATGCGTGAATTCTGTAGTGATTGTGTTTATTATAAACTGAGCTGAAAACTAAATGGATATATTTTATAAGCTTAAAATATATTTTTCATTTTCATCAGCCTAAGGTTAATAATGGTACTAAAAGGAACAATACCCTGTTAATGAAACTTATAATGAACCACTCTTTAACTTGTAATCTTTTCTAATCAGTGTTTTCTAGGCTCTCATTTAAAAAAAATGATGTTTAAAATAATACACTACATTTCAAAATAATCTCTTCAATCATGGAAATAATTCCTGATTCGATAGTTCAGAATAAACCAGAACTATAAGACAAAAGAATACGAAATAGTAATTATAGAAATATACTTCAATATATTTATTCAATTTGTGATGTTGTGCATGCCATCGTATTTCATCTGAAATCTCATCATTCTAGCAAAAATGTCGATAAATGGTATCAAATTTATTTCACTCCCACTGGATGTAGAATCAAAATCTGAAAATTAAAATAATTTTAAATTAAAAATGAAAACTCAGTATTTAAAACCTACTTATATAATTTATATCAAACTTTTAAAAGACATTATTTACAACAGATAAAAATTAATTAATTTTTATTGATTTTAAATTTATTTAATTTGATTTATAAATAATTTATTTAATAATATAATATTATTAATCTAATAATTTTAATTAATTTTAATTTTAATATAATTTTAAATTAATTTAATTTAATTTATAATTTATTTATTTAATAATATAATATTATTAAGCTATTTAATAGTATAATATTACTAACTTAATAATAATTTTAATTCATTTAAATTTTAATATAATTTTAAATTAAATAAATTTAATTTTAATTAATTAATTTTTATTACGAGAGACGAACTATAAATAAAGCATTGGATATTTTTTATTTCTTTAAGCGACTTGCTTCATTTGCTTAATGAGGAATGTTTATCCTTGTATTGATCTATCACTGGCATTTTTTTAAAGAAGTTATTAAAAACATCTTCTAGTTTTATGTTTTGAATTAAATTTCACTTACATTTACTCAAACCGAAAAGCCGACGAAAGATTCAAAAATGTATTAGCGTTCATTAGATATTCAAACCTATGAATTATAAAAATATAAGCCATATTGATTGCACGAATACAATGAACCTAAGGGATGAAACAAATGAAATCTTGGCTTCATTCATTCGAGTTATATGAAGCGATAAAATTAATATTTTGTACTGTCATTTAAAGTCACAATACTTGCCCCGGAATTGAATGAAACAGGTTTTGGACATATGTCTGAGGTATATTAGTCCATACTGCTTCCACATTGCAGAAATTCACTTGATATAGCCGCGAGCAGTGCTGAATCAGTCATTGGATCAACAACCAGACTTGTTCAATAGACGACAAATCGGTGAATGGGAGGGTCAAAATAGTTATTAAACATAATTATATTGAAAATTGTTGAACATCATATATTATCTTTAAAAAAATCTGGCCTCACACAAGCATTGGAGAGAACAACATAATATAAATCTTTAGATGTGTATCTGCAATTTTTACTAAGAAGAAATAAATCGAATGAGCATACTAAACTCATGTCTGTGAAAATTGCAATACCATGAAGGACTTACGCGAGTGAGCTGAAATTTTCAGGAAATGCAAATTAGCGCATGATATGCAAATGATTAGAATTTCAAATCCGTAGCGCATGCGCATGCTGAGCAGCGCCCTCTGAACGGCGGATGGATCCGAATAAATAGACGTTTGTAGTGAGGCGTGTATGGTTATCTGCTAGTGGTAAACGTTAGCTCAATCGTTACTTATACCTCTTCGATGAAAGAGAGCGAGATTTGAACAACTTACAGAGTTTGAACGGGGGAGAACCATTGGCCTTCGTAAAGCTGGATTGTCTTATCGTGCAGTAGCCGCTCGTGTGCAGCGTAATAGCAGCACAGTGATGCGTATTTTGAAGCAGTGGACGGACGAGTGTCGGACAACTCGGAAATCCAAGAGTGGACCCCGAAATGTGACGTCAGCTCGCGATGATAGACACCTGGTGCGCATGGCGCTGACAGACCGTACAGCTTCCTCTAGACAATTGGCAGCACAGTAGTCAATAGCTACAGGTGTTTTATTGTATGCTTCATCAATTCGTAGACGTCTGCTGCAGCGTGGACTGCGCGCAAGGACTCCTTTATACAGGATCACTCTCACGCTAAACCATCGCCGCCTGCGGCTACAATGGGCCGCTCAGCATAGAGACTGGCGTGCTGATTGGCAGCATGTCGTGTTTTCTGACGAATTCCGCTTTAATTTGTGGTACCATGATAGCCGCATTCATGTCAGACGCTATGCCGGTGGACGTCACCTTCCGGAGTGCAGTATCGAATGCCACAGTGAAAGAACACCCGGAGTTATGGTCTGGGGTGCCATAGCATATCATGGACGATCTCAATTGCTAAGAATTGTGGGAAATCTGAACAGCAACCGGTACATCAGTGAAGTTCTACAGCCCCAAGCTGTTCCCTTCCTTCAAAGTTTGCCAGGCGTTGTATTTCAACAGGACAATGCCCGCCCTCATATCGCTAGGACTGTTCAATCCTTCTT
This sequence comes from Caerostris darwini, assembly GCA_021605075.1. Taxonomy (NCBI): domain Eukaryota; kingdom Metazoa; phylum Arthropoda; class Arachnida; order Araneae; family Araneidae; genus Caerostris; species Caerostris darwini. Next base: position 1,108,279 of record BPLQ01006032.1, on the reverse strand, counting down.
TGCAACGCGGCAGGTGCAGCTTCCTCCTTGGCCTGCGTATTCCCCGGATATGTCGCCGATTGAACATGTGTGGGATTTCGTTGGTCGGCGTCTCGCTCGTGATCCTCGTCCTGTTGCTTCTGCAGACGAACTTTGGATGAGCATACAAACAATATGGAATGCTCTTCCTCAGGCAGACATTCAAAATTTGTTTGACTCCATGCCACGTCGTGTAGCCGCACTTATTGCGGCGGGTGGTGGCTACACACAAAATACTGATTACGATATCTTGTTATTGTTTGTTTGCTTTGAACATTTAATCATTTATTTGTACCACTACCACTCAACCGTGTATTAAATTTCATTCAATTATGACGATTCTTTCATGGCGTTGCAATTTTCACAAACATGAGTTATAATGCCTGAGTTTATATAACTAAAATGTTACCATTATATGGATGGATACAGAATTGAGAAAAGTGATATCACGTCATTCGTTTGTCAATAGTCATACGAGTCATAGAAGTTTGTGGTACACAGCATTCGATTCATGAAAAAGTCTCAGTGACTATAGTTAATGCCAAATATTGTATAGTATGCTGTTGCAGGTTATTGTACAATACTCTTCTCGTATTGTTTTAAGATTATTAGTGGTGCTACATGATCCATAATAATCATGCAACAAGATATCTATTATTTTGTTCAATATGATAAAACTGCTACAAACATTCTTGTATGTCAGTTTATCCTTGCTGTATTTACTCATTTCATATTTACATAATTGTGGATTCTAATCCTTTGCTATTTCTTGGCAGAATAATTCGCAAACACGATAAATTACAATTTAGATTTAGATACGAGTTTGTATGACAATCGGCTTTTGTGACGAGGATTAAATCTCCTAAACAAATATCAAGAGAACATATTTCACATATTTAGAACTGTTTCTGTGTTCTCCCTTTTTATACCATATACAAGTGGTATTATTAGCGTTGCTTATCAGCTACATACTTTACATATTATCTACAATACTAGCTATTTTCATACCTTCCAATGATTATTGAACAAATTGCGAAGCATCTTTTTAAATTCCTAAGAGTTTTTCACTTTACGTGTCCAGAACTCTTTCATAGACGCATGTCTTCTAGATGTCTTCGAATATCATGAATTCAAGCCAATCGAGTGATTTTTGACTTCCTTTTTTTCCCTTCTTCTTCTTCTTGATTTCCTTGCATCTCGAATACAGATTTTATATTTTCCATTACATGTGCTTTATATTTTTGGTGTTTACTTTGCTTTTTCAAGTATTTTAATTTCTTATTTTTGATGGTATTTATTTTTTGATAGAATAGATTTATCTTTATTTGAATAATACTGTCAGTATTATGGTACATGTGCTTGCCGTAGTTGCTCTATGAAAAAAAATTCATAGAGATTGAGCTGAGACTTACTAGAGCTCTTTAGTCTTGCGCATTAGATTTATTGGCCCTCTGAAAAAGAGTTGTACACCTCTATTTCGGAGTATATCAATCGGATAGTAGTTAATCCTTAAGAGCTCAAATTGCTTTGGATTTCAGTGATGAACAACTTCTTGGGCCACTAAGAGTGGAAGTCAGGTAATGATCCTGTTCTGACCATCATTACAAAAAGGAAATTTATTTTCGCTTGCAAGAATCCCTGGTGGACAATGTAATATGGCTCCAGAAAATTCCTTTTTGATTTGTGATTTTTTCTCTCTCTCTAAAACTTGATACCCCGTCGAAGATCTTAATTCGTCCTAGCCAGATTCATTTGTTAATTTTATCTCTTATGTACCAAGCTTTAAAAGATCAACTACTTAGAAAAACGATTGGTTGTTGACATTTTAAATTTCTAGTTGTATTAGCTCTTGAATATGACCTAACTAAAGTTTCGTCTTTTACGATTGAAAACGATTTACTTGCCGTTAATGAAAACTTTAAAACTGTTTAAAAATTAATAGCGAATTACCTTTTTATAAGTCACAGTCTAATACCAGTAATCTTACAGTCCCAGAAAAAAAGTTTTTTTAACAAAGAAATTCAATATAGCTAATCAGGATCATTTAATCATTACCAAGATGTTGTATTCGAACCCAATTTTAGATGGTCAAGTGAACAGAAATTTCTGAAGGACTTCGTGATCAGTGCGAACAATGCTCGCAGAATTTCAATAAAGAATAAAAGAAATTCTTTCTAATTACTAATGTGATTTTGAAATTTTATGTATCTATTATTCTAAAAAATATCACAGGTAGTTATTTAAGTTGTCCTGTAAGACTATATATCTCTAATCAATTGAATTGCTTCAATTTCTAACGTTTTTGCCCTTCTCAAAATGTCAGCCTTGTTAGCAAAACTTGTTCAAAATGTCCTTCATAAACAGAATACAAAGCAGAATTCAAAATGTTTAAAGTGATAGCAACCACACCCGTGAATTCAAGTGACTTCCTTCTATGGCAGCTAGAAAAATATATAAGAAATCAAAATAGCAAAGTGCTTATTGAATTTCGAAGCAATAAGAATGTCAATTCCACCCATCTTTCCTACGATAAAATAGCCAAGAAACAAATATTACCTGCAAATCATGAAATAGCTCAACGTATTTCTTTCATTTCCCCTATGTCTGAGAGCAGTCTTACTGGTACAACTTGTCCACCCGTTCAAAAACTGAACTTCTATCTCCAAGACATTTCTAGTTTATTGACTCCGCAATTTTGGTCAATCTTACAACAATATGACTGCAGCAACAATATCAGCTTGAATTGTTAGTCCTTCTTAGGCCAAACACTAAATTAAACTCTAGCGAAAATTTAACTAAAAAAAAAAATAATAAATAAATAAATAAATAAAAATAAATAAACAGTTAAAGTTAAATAATGCATTATTGAATAAAAAGGGGGTTTTAAATAAATTATCATCAGAATCTGAATCAGCAGCCATGTCATCAGGGATTATATTGTGGATGGGATTCGTTTCAATGAAAAAGAAAGTATTTTGAAATAATTTTCTAATGGCGTTGAAATTTAACTTTCATTATTTTGCATAATGGCATGCGAAATGCTAAGCTTTTAAACCATTTTTAATCATGTTCTTGTAAATATTTCCTGATAAGAAACACAATTTTAACTGATTTTATGAAACTAGTCATTTAAAAGCTCTTATTTGTAGTGATTACACTGTTTGATGCTTGGCTAAAACAGGCCCTTACGCCATAAAGCATTCACCTACCAGCAAGACCAAGAAATATATAATGCATAGATAAATATTAATACAGCAAGATAATGTGATCCTAAAACCAAATATACTAACAATCCACTGTCGTGAGAAGTTATCGTCGTTATTGAAGAAGTTATTGTCAAAAACTTTTTTTTTCTATTGACAAATGAAAATCTGCGAACAAATTTACTAATTGATTTATTCATTTGTTGGTGATATAAAAAATTTGGATTGGTATGTCAGACTGGAGAGAGAGAAAAAATCATGGTGAATCATTTAATAACCTTCTCATTCTTTTATTTCATCTTTTTATCTTCTCATTCTTTTATTTCCTCTTTTTATCTTCTCATTCTTTTATTTCCTCTTTTTATCTTCTCATTCTTTTATTTCATCTTTTTATCTTCTCATTCTATCATTTTATCTATCATCTCATTTTATCTCTTCTTCTCAAACTATCATTTCATCTTCATTTGATTATTGAAAACGCATTCCCTAAAAAAAATATTGGAGGTTTTTTTATTTTGCTAATGATTTTTGGCTCATTACTCCTGAATGAATATAAAATGATATAAAAAAAACGCATATAATACTAAAGAAATGAACTTTAAATCAACACTATCTTTTAGATGTATGTAAATCAACACTACCTTTTATAACTTGACTGGGTACTTTTAGATGTATGTAAATCAACACTACCTTTTATAACTTGACTTGGTACTTTTAGATGTATGTAAATCAACACTACCTTTTATAACTTGACTTGGTACTTTTAGATGTGTGTAAATCAACACTACCTTTTATAACTTGACTTGGTACTTTGAGATGTATGTAAATCAACACTACCTTTTATAACTTGACTTGGTACTTTTAGATGTATGTAAATCAACACTACCTTTTATAACTTGATTTGGTACTTTGAGATGTATGTTCGATGACTCTGCTTTATCTCAACTTATCCAAATGTTTATTAAAATACTATAGATAACAGAATTTGACGAAAGAGAAAATGAAACCTTTGTAAAGGAACTACTCTTAGCTATAAATTCTTGAATTCCTTGCCTATGATGGCATACGAATTCCATTTTAAAACTCAAAAATCGTTGCTCGTACTTAGCTTTTTATAGGAAAAAGTTATCTTCAAAACATCAACAAAAGTTTAGAAAATATTTTTGTTATAACATTCGAGAATAATCTTTTCTATAACAAATTAAATTAAATAAACTGATATTATTACAGAAATTTAATTTTTCATATAAGATTTTCTAAATGGAAAAAAATATTTTCATTCAAATAAAATTCTCTTTCATAGCCTAAAATCTGAATACATTCAATAATAAATATGGTAACTAACTAAAATGTAATTGGTACAAATTCACTCACAATTGATAAGCAAAATTTACAGAATTTTAAAATTGCATTTTAAATAGGAAAAAAGACTTTTATAACTTTATTAAAGAGTACGAAAATTATATGATTAGATTTTGTTATAATTTCATATAACATTATATGTTGTGCTAATATCTATTAAGAAATGCAATTACTTCATTCTAAAGAAGGATCATTTTCTCTCACAAAATTTTTCATATAAATGAACAAATTTCAGTTTAATTCCTTTAGTTTAATTCCTAATTCCGGAGATAATTCAATGAAACCCTAAGATAATGTAGTCTAGTTAACATTTTCAAAATCTAAAGTAACTTTCGGTAGATTCCAAATACATAAAGAAGATAAATGTAGAGTAAGACTTCATATGTCAAATGTTAGAACAGTGAAGAATTATCGGTACTTTTTGGAGACGTAAAAAAAATTTTCCATATAAATAAACAAATTTCTATTTAATTACTAATTCCGGAGATAATTTAATGAAAACCTAAGATAATGTAGTGAAATAATCAGTTTCGAAATCTAAAGTAATTTTCGATAGATTCCAAATACATAAAGAAGGTAAATGTATAGTAAGATTTCATACATCAAATGTTAGAACAGTGAAGAATTATCGGTACCTTTTGTAGACCCAAAAAACATTTTCTATACAGATAAACAAATTTCAGTTTAATTCCTAATTCCAGAGACAATTCAATGAACCCTAAGATAATATATGAAAACCTAAAGTTATATAATAAGATAATATAGTTATCATTTTCTAAATAAATAACTTTCGGTAGATTCCGTATACATAAAGAAGATAAATGTAGAGTAAGGCTTCACCTGTCAAATGTTAGAACAGTGAAGAATTATCGGTACTTTTTGGAGACCCGAAAAACATTAAAAATAAGGCATCCGAAAGGGAAAAGAAATAGAGACATACACACAACAAAATAAAACCCGAAAAATAAACCATATCCTCCATAGTAATACTTTTTGAAATGGAAGGAAGCCTCCATTTTGAATTCTGCCAAACCCACTAGAGGCCTCCATTTTATATTTACTTCTTAGAAAGACCTGACAAAATATTTTACGTATCTTTTTTGAAGTTTCTCTTTTTCGGCAGAAAGAAAAAAAAAGGTTGGTCTTTCGGAGGTTCAAATAAAAACAGTCTTCTGTAAAAAGTTGAATAAAATCTAACAAAAGGAAATACATTGAAGAAAGAAAATTGTTATAAAAAAGAATAAACCTCACTTAAAAATGAGTATTATAAAATAAATAGACAGGTTAAAGAAAGTTTATTTCTTCCAAAAATAGACTATACTATTTGAAATTTGCAGTAAATTGAGATAAAATGTAATATTTTTGTTGGAATATTGAACAAGCGTATATTTTTTTGTTGAGAATTTCGGTTTTCACAATTTATTTGCTTATTTAAATTCAAAGAAAATATTCTTGTGGTTAAAACTATATTTAGAATACGTTTCTACGAAATATGTTCATTGCAATATTTTTCAGATTAAATCAGAACAATTTTTCTTTAAAATGCTTTCAAAGGGATTTCAATAATATTTTTGCATATATGTTACTATCAAAGTTCTTTATTTAATATTTAACATTTTAAAGTCTTTGCGTCATTGAACCTCACTTAAAAATATGTATAATAAATAAATAAGCAGGTTTAAGATGGTTTATTTCTTCCAAAAATAGACAATATTATTTGAAATTTGCAATAAATTGAGATAAAATATAATATTTTTTTTTGGCATACGGAACAAGCGTATATTTTTTGTAGAGAATCTCAGTTTTCAACTTAAATAAGCAAATTTATTTGTTTATTTAAATTCAAAGAAAATATTCTTTTTGTTAAAAATATATTTAGAATAATATATTTTAATATATTATTCATATTTAATGTATTATTATTATTATTATTAATATCATTATTAATAATATATTATATAGGGAATGAATGAAATATGTTCAAGGTAATCACGTTTGTTGCACGTTGTAAATTAAATAACAACAATTTATGTTTAAATTGCTTTTAACTTGATTTCAATAATATTTTCACATATCTTATAATAGTTCTTTATTTAATATTTAACATTTTAGAGCAACAAACAAAACAAAACAAAATATAACAATTTAAATAATTATTAAGTAATAGTATTAGTAAATATATAATTAATTATATAATTTTGTAATAAGAATTAAAAAATAAATAATATTGCGTAAAAGTGTCATACTTTTCATGAAAGTTCTGATTTCACGTTAGGTCGAATTGAAAGAATAAAAGTTACTTAGACAGCTTGTAGGATATATCACTTTAATGATAGTTATTAAGCAAGCTTGTAAGATATACCACTTTAACGATAGTTAGTAAGCAATGACGTTATTAAATATGTAGTTAATTAGAAATTTTTGTAATCAGAATTAAAAAAATTAATAAAGTTACATAAAAGTGTCATCCTTTTCATGAAATTTCTGATTTCACGTTAGGTAGAATTGAAAGAATAAAAGTTACTTGCATTGCTTGTAAAATTGCTTGCAACAACTTCAACGATAGTTATTAAGCAATTTTGTAAAATATACCATTTTAACGATAGTTATTCAGCAATTACTTTATTAATTATATAGTTCCTTATATGTTTTTATAATAAGAATTTCAAAAATAAATAAAATTACATAAAAGTGCCATTCTTTTCATGAAATGTCTGATTTCAAGTTAGGTCGAATTTATAACAGCATTGGAAGGAATTTACACAGCCCTGATTTTAATGGAAAAGTATTTTTAATAAATATAAAATATAACTATTAATTTAAATTTTGCAGTAAAGTGTTAAGAATTAATATTATTATTATTATTATTATGTTTCAGATGCATATTATATCTTAAACAATATAATTCTGACTTATCAAGTGAATAAGTTTTGATCAACTTGAAGTTTAATTATCTTAAAAACTTCGTACAAACCATGTCGAAATAAACTCTATAATCTGTTTTATCTATAAAGTACTGTTCCTCTTAAAAATTTCCCTGCGCTGATAGAAATGCTTTTAAATATTTCAATGGGTTCTTTACTTTTATACTGTCTAAATGAATTGCAAACACATGTCACATTTTTCTAAAGATTGTCTGTGTCATAATTCAGTATATTCATCGGAGTATGTATTTGACACCTTCTTTAGAAATTTAGCGTGTTATATTTTATAAAAGCGTTAAGTACTGAATGAATTTCAAAATTTCTCTCCTGAATTAAAAACAAAAATTGAAAGAAAAGTCTGTTTGAGGTTTTCCAATTCTCATGGGATGTCATCTGTTCGGAATTTCAAATGTCAAGAAGGAAGAAAAAAATGGATGTCGCCGATGGCAAAAATACCAGTGTGAAGAATATATTTGGCCGCCCATACAATTTAATCTCACTAGGACGATAAAAAAAGGGATTTGCCGATTTATTTTCGTATTTTCAGTATTGGAGAAACATATTTTGTGGTACAAATGTGACCCTATTGATAAAGAACCGCATAAACTGCAGAAAAGTAAAGTTAGTTTAATGTTATGGGGGATTTAATGGAGAGATATAACTAACTAGTCTAACTTTACTTAAGTTAGGTTAGTTATAGTGATTTTCATCTATTAAATCACCTATAATTTATCTTATTTTTTTATTTTTTAAGTAAAAATAAATAATAAAGTACTTTTGTCATTGCATTTTTTTTTTTTTAAGTTTTTTACTTTAAGTACTTTACTTAATCTAATATTTCCTATAAATAAGATTCTAATAAGTAATTCTTGTTTGAGACAAGATTATTATTTCTCCTTGTTATCGAAATACATCATAATACAGTTGCGAAGAGTTATGTATTCCCTGATAAAGCTATCTCCTTGATATCAAATTTTTCTTCCTTTTGCTTATGTCCAGGACATATATTGATGGTCCGAACTTTTCACCCTACATTTTATATACATAATAAAATACATAAAGAAATATTTATTTTATTTGGTTTTTAACGGTTTTTCTCCTATGCAGTCTGTACGCATAAAAAGAATTAATATTGAATTTAATTTAATATCTAGAATTATTAGAATTAAAATTGCGAATTTAATATTGAGAATTATTAGAATTAAAATTGAGAATTTAATATTGAAGGTACAATGCTGCTCATAAAGATAATAAAATATTTTTTCTAAATTGTGATTTTTTTTTTTATTTTGAATAAGATGTAACCAGCAATAAATTGTTTATGGCTCTATTAAGACAAAAATATATGAAATTTTTTATATATATTTAATATTGCAATTCTTTCAAATTTTTGAATCTGAAACATTTGTCAAAAGAACGGTCGGACTTATATATCTTCTTTTTTTTTTTTGTGCTTCGAATGGGACTCAGTAGGAGCCTGGTGATAGAATAACTAGCACTCTGGGGCTCGGTGCCACAGGGTCCAAGTCCCAGCTGTGCCATAGATGGCTGTAGTGGTTCGAAATCCACCTTAAGCCCATAGGTCCTGGTCTAACATGACTGTAGAGCATTGGCAGTAGGGCTGACAACGTTACCTTCACGTAACAAGAGAACGTCTCCTATCTCAAAATCTGTCAGTAGGCAGACAGCCTTGGCCCACCATGTGACTGCTGCTCCATTGACTGCTTATTATTTGACTTTCTCAACTAAGATGCTCCATGTGACTGCTGCTCCATGCAGAAGAATATAAGTTAGTATTTTTGAAATTTCTTCAGCAAAAATCTCATTCTAATTGAAAATTCTTTAAGTTCTTTTTAATCAACTCTAATCAGAACTCTCAACTTAAGCAAATCAGTTACCACTCTGAAATTCTTAATCATTATTAAAGGAATATTCTTTATTTAGATAGTTATATAATAGTAATTTCTTTTAAAAAATATTCTTTTTAATCAACTCTAATCAGAACTCTCAACTTAAACAAATCAGTTACCACTCTGAAATTCTTAATCATTATTAAAGGAATATTCTTTATTTAGATAGTTATATAATAGTAATTTCTTTTAAAAATATTCTTTTTAATCAACTCTAATCAGAACTCTCAACTTAAACAAATCAGTTACCACTCTGAAATTCTTAATCATTATTAGAGGAATATTCTTTATTTAGATAGTTATATAATTGTAATTTTTTTAAAAATATTCTTTTTAATCAACTCTAATCAGAACTCTCAACTTAAACAAATCAGTTACCACTCTGAAATTCTTAATCATTATTAAAGGAATATTCTTTATTTAGATAGCTATATAATAGTAATTTCTTTTAAAAAATATTCTTTTTAATCAACTCTAATCAGAACTCTCAACTTAAACAAATCAGTTACCACTCTGAAATTCTTAATCATTATTAAAGGAATATTCGTTATTTAGATAGTTATATAATAGTAATTTCTTTTAAAAAATATTCTTTTTAATCAACTCTAATCAGAACTCTCAACTTAAACAAATCAGTTACCACTCTGAAATTCTTAATCATTATTAAAGGAATATTCTTTATTTAGATAGTTATATAATAGTAATTTCTTTTAAAAATATTCTTTTAATCAACTCTAATCAGAACTCTCAACTTAAACAAATCAGTTACCACTCTGAAATTCGTAATCATTATTAAAGGAATATTCGTTATTTAGATAGTTATATAATAGTAATTTATTTTAAAAAATATTTACGAAGCTTAATTTATGCATTTTTAATGTTATATATTTTAATATTACCTATTTAAAAAAACCTCCTCACACTTTAAGAATAAAGTTAAGTAAAAAAATCACTTTTCTATTTGAAAACAATTTGAGATTTTTATTCCAAAAAACAAACTGTAAGAAAAAACTTTTTGGTATTCAATTAGTGTTCTTTCATTACTCTTCTTTAGAAATTGAACATTTTTACCAATGTTTTTGTTCCTTTTTCATGCTTTGAATTAAAGAATTCAATAGAAAAACAAACTGTTGTAACAGAAAGAAAAAAACGTCGAAATTTTAGTTGCTGAAGATTATAATTTAATACTGAAGGTACAATAGCCCGCGTGAAGTTTTAATCAGATAATTATGTTACTTCATTCTACATTCTCACTTTTGAATTTGCAAATCCAAGACATTTTTATCATGAGGAAAAAAAAACATAATTGGTTTTCTGATTACAGTCGTAAGAATTTGAATTAATTGTGTGAAAGAAATACCGTGACTTCATTTGTTGATATCAATGCTTCTTTGCATTTCGACCTAAAATCAATACGTATAATCCAATTCGAGAAGTTGTACTTCATAAAGAAAAACTAATTAAATGCAGTTGTTCTTTATTCCCATTTTTAATAGGAAAATAAATTTTGAATATAGGCAGTTATTCTTAATTTAGAAAAAAAGAATAAATTATATTTTTATTTCCAATGTAACTAATAATCACTTCTTTAAAATAATATAGTACTTCAAAAAAATTAATATTTACTTAAGTTTCTAGTAGTAATAATAATAATAGTTAAGTAAAATGTAAGACACTGAAATATTTTACTGGTGTGTATAAAGCAATTTATTCCTTTTAATTCCTGATGAAATATAGAAATATTTTTTTTTATTTACAATTATCTTTGATTCAGGATATAAAAGGGGATATTAGTTATTTCATTGTGCTTTTTAGTTGAGAAAGTCAAATAATTATTAAGAAATGTATTAAACATTGAAATATTTTGCTGGTGTGTGTAAAGTAATTTATTTATTATTTTTTTTTTTAAATTTTTAATGAAAAATAGAAAATATTCTATATTTCATTCCTATTAATTTTTAAAAAATCCTCGAACTTCAAGGATAAAGTTAAGTAAAAAAAATGGTTTTTCTATTTGAAAACAATTTGAGACTTTTATTCCAAAAAACAAACCGTAAGAAAAAAAAATTGTTATTCAATTAGTCTTTCATTACTCTTCTTTAGAAATTGAATATTTTTACCAATGTCTTTATTTGTTTTTCCGTGCTTTGAATTAAAGAATTCAATCGAAAAACAAACTGTTGTGACGGAAAAAAAAGTCACATTTTTAGTTGCTGAAGATTATAATTTAATATTGAAAGTACAATAGCCCACGTGAAGTTTTAATCAGATAATTAAGTTACTTCATTCTACCTTCTCACTTTTGAATTTGCGAATCCAAGACATTTTTATCATGAAAAAAAAACATAATTGGTTTTCTGATTACAGTCGTAAGAATTTGAATTAATTATGTAAAAGAAATACCGTGACTTCATTTATTGATATCAAAGCATTTCGACCTAAAATCAATATGTATAATCTAATTCGAGAAGTTGTACTTCATAAAGAAAAACTAATTAAATGCAGTTTTCTTTTCATTCCCATTTTTAATAGAAAAATAAATTTAGAATATAAGTAGTTATTCTATATTTCGAACAAAAGAATAAATTATATATCTATTCCCCATGTAGCTAATACAAATTTCTTCAAAATAATATTTTACTTGAAAAAAACTTAAGAATTAGTTAAGTTTCTAGTGATAATAATAATAGTTAAGTAAAGTATAAGACGCCGGATTATTTTAATGGTGTGTGTAAAGTTATTTATTCCTTATAATTTCTAATGAAAATTAGAAATATTTTATATTTACTTATAATTATCTCTGATTCGGAACATTCAGAAGCAGAATATTTTGCTGGTGTGAGTAAAGTTATTTATTTATTTTTTTAATTTTTGATAAAAAAAAAATGGAAAATTATCTCTATTTTATTCTTACTTATTGAAAAGAAATCCTCAAATTTTAAGAATAAAGTTAAGTAAAAATATCCTTTTTCTATTTGAAAACAATTTGAGATTTTTATTCCAAATAACAAACTGTAAGAAAAAAATATTTGGTAATCAATTATTCTTTCATTACTCTTCTTTAAGAATTGAATATTTTTACCAATGTTTTTGTTCGTTTTTCGATTCTTTGAATTAAAGAATTCAATAGAAAAACAAACTGTTGTGACAAAAAGAAAAAAAAGTCACAATTTTATTGCTGAAGATTATAATTTAATATTGAAGGTACAATAACCCACGTGAAGTTTTAATCAGATAATTAAGTTACTTCATTCTACATTCTCACTTTTGAATTTGCGAATCCAAGACATTTTTATCATGAAAAAAAAACCATAATTAGATTTCTGATTACAGTCGTAAGAATTTGAATTAATTGTGTGAAAAAAATACCGTGACTTCATTTGTTGATATCAATGCTTTTTTACATTTCGACCTAAAATCGATATATATAATCTAATTCGAGAAGTTGTTCTTCATAAAGAAAAACTAATTAAATGCAGTTGTCTTTTCATTCCTATCTTTAATAGGAAAATAAATTTAGAATATAAGCAGTTATACTTAATTTTGAACAAAACAATGAATTTTATTTTTATTTCCCATATAGCTTTCCCATATATTTCTTGAAAATAATATTTTATTTGAGAAAGAAATTAAGATTTAGTTAAGTTTCAAATAATAATAATACTGAAGTAAAGTATAAGACACCGAATGATTTTACTGATATGTGTAAAATAATTTATTTTATTATTTCCTTATGAATCCTTAGTTGAGGAAGTTAAATAATAGTTAGGTAAAGTATAAGATACTGAATTATTTTACTTGTGTGCGTAAATTAATTTATTCCTCTTAATTTCTGATGAACAATAGAAATATTTTATATTTACTTAAAATTAATTCTGATTCAGAATATTAAGGAGCTAGTAATTACCGCATTGTGCGTCTTAGTTGAGAAAGTCAAATAATAATTAAGAAATGTATAAGACACCGAAATATTTTGCTAATGTGTGTAAAGTAATTTTTTTTTAATTTCTGAGGAAATATAGAAAATATTCTATATTTCATTCCCACTTATTTAAAAAAACTCATCAAATTTTAAGAATAAAGTTAAATGAAAAATTAATTTTTCTATTTGAAAACAATTTGAGATTTTTCTTTAAAAAAACAAATTGAAAGAAAAAAAATTAAGTATTTAATTAGTGTTCTTTCATTACTCTTCTTTAAGAATTGAACATTTTTACCAATGTTTTTGTTCATTTTTTCGTGCTTTGAATTAAAGAATTCAATAGAAAACAAACTGTTGTAACAGAAAGAAAGAAAAGTCACATTTTTAGTTGCTGAAGATTATATTTCATAATGAAGGTGCAATAGCGCACGTGAAGTTTTAATCAGATAATTAAGTTACTTCATTCTACCTTCTCACTTTTGAATTTGCAAATCCAAGACATTTTTATCATGTGGAAAAAAAATATAATTGGTTTTCTGATTACAGTCGTAAGAATTTGAATTAATTGTGTGAAAGAAATACCGTGACTTCATTTGTTGATATCAATGCTTCTTTGCATTTCGACCTAAAATCAATACGTATAATCCAATTCGAGAAGTTGTACTTCATAAAGAAAAACTAATTAAATGCAGTTGTTTTTCATTCCCATCTTTAATAGAAAAATAAAGTTAGAACATAAGCAGTTATACTTAATTTTGAACAAAAGAATAAATTTTATTTTTATTTCCCATGTAGCTGATACATATTTCTTGTAAATAATATTTTATTTCAAAAAGAAATTAAGATTTAGTTAAGTTTCAAATAATAATAATACTGAAGTAAAGTATAAGACACTGAAATATTTTACTGATATGTGTAAAGTAATTTATTTTATTATTTCCTGATGAAAAATAAAAATATTTTATATTTACTTATAATTATCTCTGATTCAGGATATAGAAGGAGCTGGTAGTTACCACGTTGTGCTTCTTAGTTGAAGAAGTTAAATAATAGTTAGGTAAAGTAAAAGGTATTGAAATATTTTACTGGTGTGTGTAAATTAATTTATTCCTCTTAATTTCTGATGAACGATAGAAATATTTTATATTTACTTATAATTAATTCTGATTCAGAATATAGAAGGAACTGGTAATTACAGCGTTATGTTTCTTAGTTGAGAAAGTCAAATAATAATTAAGAAATGTATAAGACACTGAAATATTTTGCTGGTGTGTGTAAAGTAATTTTTTTTTTTAATTTCTGAGGAAATATAGAAAATATTCTATATTTCATTCCTATTTATTTAAAAAACTCCTCAAACTTTAAGAATAAAGTTAAATAAAAAAATAACTTTTCTATTTGAAAACAATTTCAGATTATTATTGCAAAAAGCAAATTGTAAGAAAAAATATTTGGTATTCAGTTAGTGTTCTTTCATTACTCTTCTTTAAGAATTGAACATTTTTACCAATGATTTTGTTCTTTTTTTTTTTTTTCATGCTTTGAATTAAAGAATTCAATAGAAAAATAAACTATTGTGAAAGGAAGAAAAAAGTCACAATTTTATTTGCTGTAGATTATAATTTAATATTAAGGGTACAATAGCGCACGTGAAGTTTTAATCAGATAATTAAATTACTTCAATCTACCTTCTCACTTTTGAATTTGCGAATCCAAGACATTTTTATCATGAGAAAAAAAAAGCATAATTGGTTTTCTGATTACAGTCGTAAGAATTTGAAATAATTGTGTGAAAGAAATACCGTGACTTCATTTGTTGATATCAATGCTTCTTTGCATTTCGACCTAAAATCAATATGCATAATCTAATTCAAGAACTTGTACTTCATAAAGAAAAACTAATTAAATGCAGTTGTTCTTCTATTCCAATTTTTAATAGGAAAATAAATTTAGAATATAATAAGTTATTCTTAATTTCGAACAAACGAATAAATTATATATTGATTCTCCAAGAAGATAATACCCAACTAGCACATTTCTGCAAAATAATATTTTATTTCAAAAAGAAATTAAGATTTAGTTAGGTTTCTAGTGATAATAATAATAAGTTAAGTATAAGACACTGAAGTATTCTACTGGTATGTGTAAAGTAATTTAATTTTTTTTATTTCTGATGACACGTAAAAAATATTTTATATTTACTTATAATATCTCTGATTTAGAATATAAAAGGAACTGATAGTTACTGCATTATGCTTCCTTAGTTGAGTAAATCAAATAATAATTAAGAACTGTATAAGACACTAAAATATTTTGCTCGTGCGTAAAAAGTAATTTATTTATTTCTTTTTTTTAAATTTCTCATGAAAAATAGGACATATTCTATATATTATTCTTACATATTTAAAAAAAATCCTCAAACTTTAAGAATAAGTTAAGTAAAAAATCTTTTTTCTATTTGAAAACAATTTGAGATTTTTATTCCAAAAAAAAAACTGTTACAAAAATTTTGGTATTCAATTAGCGTTCTTTCATTACGCTTCTTTAGAAATTGAACATTTTTACCACTGTTTTTGCTAGTTTTTCGTGCTTTGAATTAAAGAATTCAATGGAAAAACAAACTGTTGTGACAGAAAGAAAAAAAAGTCACAATTTTAGTTGCTGAAGATTATAATTTAATATTGAAGGTACAATAGCACACGTGAAGTTTTAATCAGATAATTAAGTTACTTCATTCTACCTTCTCACTTTTGAATTTGCGAATCCAAGACATTTTTATCATGAGAAAAAAATCGTAATTGGTTTTCTGATTACAGTCGTAAGAATTTGAATTAATTGTGTGAAAGAAATACATTACTTCATTTGTTGATATCAATGCTTCTTTGCATTTCGACCTAAAATCAATACGTATAATCCAATTCGAGAAGTTGTACTTCATAAAGAAAAACTAATTAAATGCAGTTGTTCTTTATTCCCATTTTTAATAGGAAAATAAATTTAGAATATAAGCAGTTACTCTTAATTTAGAAAAAAAGAATAAATTATATTTTTATTTCCCATGTAACTAATAATCACTTCTTCAAAATAATATAGTACTTCAAAAAAATTAACATTTACTTAAGTTTCTAGTAGTAATAATAATAATAGTTAAGTAAAATGTAAGACACTGAAATATTTTACTGGTGTGTATAAAGTAATTTATTCCTTTTAATTTCTGATGAAATATAGAAATATTTTTTTTTTTATTTACAATTATCTTTGATTCAGGACATAAAAGGGGATATAAGTTATTTCATTGTGCTTTTTGTTGAGAAAGTCAAATAATTATTAAGAAATGTATTAGACATCGCAATATTTTGCTGGTGTGTGTAAAGTAATTTATTTATTATTTTTTTTTTAATTTCTAATGAACAATAGAAAATATTCTATATTTCATTCCTACTTATTTTAAACAAAATCCTCAAACTTCAAGGATAAAGTTAAGTAAAAAAATCATTTTTCTATTTGAAAACAATTAGAGATTTTTATTCCATAAAACAAAAAAACTGTAAGAAAAAAAATTTGGTATTCAATTAGTGTTCTTTCATTACTCTTCTTTAGAAATTGAACATTTTTACCAATGTTTTTGTTCGTTTTTTTCGTGCTTTGAATTAAAGAATTCAATAGGAAAACAAACTGTTATGATAAAAAGAAAAAAAGAGTCACAAATTTAGTTGCTGAAGATTATAATTTAATATTGAAGGTACAATAGCCCACGTGAAGTTTTAATCAGATAATTAAGTTACTTCATTCTACCTTCTCACTTTTGAATTTGCAAATCCAAGACATTTTTATCATGAGGAAAAAAAACATAATTGGTTTTCTGATTACAGTAGTAAGAATTTGAATTAATTGTGTGAAAGAAATACATTACTTCATTTGTTGATATCAATGCTTCTTTGCATTTCGACCTAAATCAATGAGTATAATCCAATTCGAGAAGTTGTACTTCATAGTAGAAAAACTAATTAAATGCAGTTGTTCTTTCATTCCCATTTTTAATAGGAAAATAAATTTAGAATATACGCAGTTATTATTAATTTCGAGCAAAAGAATAAATTATATATTTATTTCCCATGTAGTTATTAAACATTTCTTCAAAATAATATCTTACTTAGAAAAAAAATTTAAGATTTAGTCAAGTTTCTAGTAATAATAATAATAGTTAAGCAAAGTATAAGACACTGAAATATTTTGTGTAAAGTTGTAAATGTGTGTAAAGTTTGTTTTTTTTTAAATTTCTGACGAAAAATAGAAATATTTTATATTTACTTATAACTGTCCTGATTTAGAATATCGAAGGAACTGGTAGTTACCACATTGTACGTCTGAATTGAGGAAGTTAAATAATAGTTAGGTAAAGTATAAGGTACTGAAATATTTTACTGGTATGTGTAAAGTAATTTATTTTTATTTTTCAATTTCTGATGAAAAATAGAAATATTTTATGTTTATTTATAATTATCAATGATTCAGGATATAGAAGAAGCTGGTAGTTACCTTATTGTGCTTCTGAGTTAAGGAAATTAAGTAATAGTTAGGTAAAGTATAAGACACTGAAATATTTTACTGATATGTTTAAAGAAAATTTTTTTATTTCGGATGAAAAATATAAATACTTTATATTTACTTATAACTATCCCAGATACAGAATGTAGAAGGATCTTTTAGTTACCGCATTGTGCTTCTGAGTTGAGGAAGTTAAATAATAGTTAAGTGAAGTATAAGACGCTGAAATATTTTACTGGTATGTGTAAAGTAGTTTTTTTTTTTTTTTCTGGTGGTAAACAGAAATATATTATATTTATATATAATTATCCCTGATTCAGTAGGTAGTTACCGCCTGAGCTTCTGGGTTGAAATAATAATTAGTTGAGGAAATAATAATTAATAATAGTTAAGTAAATTCTAGGACACTAAAATATTTTAATGAGTGTAAAGTAATTTTATTTAAATTTTTCATGAAAAATAGAAATATTTTACTGTGCTTCTGAGTTGAGGAAGTTAAATTCAGAATTCAACAAGCGAACTAAACTTATTTTTAACATTTCTACTCCAATATGGGTATATTTAATCAGCATCCCAAAAGTACTTTCATTAGATTTTTGAAGAGGAAGAGGATGTAAATCTCCAGAGCGAACTCATTTTGGAAAGTTCATTCAAATTACGCTGGCAGCAGAGATCAATGTTGATCTATTAAAATGGTGCCCCTATTCTAACTAGTTTCGTGGTTTATACAAAGAATAAAATTAAGCAAATAGCCAACTCGAATAAGAAGAGAAGGATTATGAATATTCTATTTTTATAAAGTGGGTACACGTATTCTATTTAAAACTATTACTGAGCTTATAGTGATGAACTTAGAAACTTACATAAGCCTAACACGGTAATGAAAAAATATAGAAAAAATTCAAGATTTGCAAATCATTTTTAATTTTTTTAGAATCGATATTAAGAAGAAGCAAACAAAAATAAAAAGAACAGGCACATACAACGTATAGCATCTGTAAGAGAAGGTTTCTATCTCTATATATATTTATTATTTTTTATAACGTTCAGTTTTATTTTTAGATGTCAACTCGATAGGTTGGATTCTTTCTTTTCAAATGGCACAATAGCGCTATGATGGGCCTAGGCCGCCTTCCTACTGGCCCATTTCGAAGCAGATGATGGATGGATTTTCGAAACTGATGATATATTGTTTTCTTTTTACGGGGTAAGGTTGTCAGCACTCCGCCCAACGATCTACAGTCGTATTAGACTGAGACTTATGGTTTAAAGTGGATTCCAAACCATTACAAACATTCATGGCAACGCGATAGGCTGAATTAAAAATTGGAATTCCACTCATTAATATTTTGCAACACAGACTTCATTTTCAGAGCTAATTTACTACATAAAGACGGTGATAGATTCTAAAGTATGTGGTAATTAAAATAGTGGATCTTCAGCACTGCATCATTTGTTGTCCCAATAATGATACAAAGAAATTGGCAAGGACTGGTAGGCAGGCTTCATGCCCTTAATGCCATTGGAGTTCCCATGTAGAATTAATCTAGACCATGGGTCTCCAAACTACGGCCCGCGGGCCAAATCCGGCCCGCCAGTGTCTTCAATCCGGCCCGCGACAGCGAATGACATATTGTTGCTGTAATAAGTTGGATAAAAAAAACACAGAATGATAATAACTCGATTTTATTTACTTGCTAGATAAAGCTTAACGACAAACATAATATGCAGAAAATTGTAGTTAATAATTGCAGTTTTGGCCCGCGGTACTTACTGGAGTGAACAATGTGGCCCGCCGGCTGAAAAGTTTGGAGACCCCTGATCTAGAAGATAAGGTAAAAAAATTTTAGTAGATAAGGTAATTTTTAAATAATACAATTTGTATGTATCAATCTTATGTACATTTAAAAAAGTTTTTAATGAAGAATTCGTCCTTATCCTCTCTTAACGAATTCGATGTAAAACTGCATTTTTTCCCCTTTATTTCAAAAAATGTTACTCCTCGTATATTAGAATGTATAATACGAGGAATACACATGTAATTAATATACAATTAGAAAACAAAAATGCACCACATAAATATTATTCGAAGTTAGGATAATTCGAATAATTATAAACATTGAATGCCATACTAGGTCAAATAAAAAAAATATTTAACGAAATTCCTAAAAATGGAAAAACTTATTTGATTTCAACAAGAAAATCTAGAATTGGAGAACATTTTTAAGACCTTTAAAAACATAATACCTTCCCCTTCAATCATGAGTACGTATGGGCTCGTGGGCTTGGCCAGCCAAGTGGAATAAGAAACAACAACAAAACAAAAATGAATTTTTCAAAAACATTGACAATGATCATTACACAGCCTCCCATAGTTATTTAAATCAGTACAGGTAATGTATCAGTACATTACAGGTCAGCAAGACTTTTTGACGTCTTTGCATTTCAATGTAAAATGGTATATTTTTAATATAATCACTCAATGAAGTTTTCTCGCAATTCTAATAGCAGTAGAGTTACAAGAATTTTATGGTAAGATTCCAAGAAATGTAATCATATTCTGTTTTATCCCAAATCTTTCTAAGAACTTTGTCACATATTCTGTCTTCTTTGTCACATAAGCTACTTCTTCGATTTTCATAAATGATCAATGATCATGATCAATCATCTTCTAGAAATCAATTACTCTGTTAAAATAGTAGTATTTAACTTTTTAATTGAATGTTTTTCAACTGGAGATGAACATTTTATATATCTGCATCTATAATATGAAGTAAAATGTTTTGCCCTTTTCGACTGTTAAGGCAGAATAATTCTAGTTTATTGACCTTTGCTCAGTCACGGGATATCCATTGAGTTTCTGGTTCTGGTTTTGTTTTAAATTACTCAGATCAATGGATTAGCTTATAAATTAAAGATTTTGTATGTTCAAATCTTTAATGTGCAAATAAATTAATAAATAAATTTAACATTCAATAGTTAACATGTAACATAAACTAGGTAATGAATAAAAATTAAATATTGTGATTAGTTTTAGAAGAATACAAAAAAAATGATTGATCAAATTTATACAATGCATTTCTCATACAGTCATAAAACATTTATGTTTAAGCAATATTTCTAGGTATTTACATTTATATTTATTAAAGAAACTTCATACCTTTGATGAACAATTTAATAAATTTAATACGTCAAAACTTCTTTTATTTTTCAGAAAAATGCATTTTATATAAATCTTTATTTATGACGAATCCTGACGTTGATATGGATGTTTGTTATTGGTTCAGAATCCACGTAAAGCAGTAGGTCCCGATCTAATTAGCCTAAAGTGTTCAAAAAAGGATCGTAGAGCAACAAAACAAATCTCACCCGGAGAAGAAGTATCTTTCAGCACCCTGCGTGTGCCTGCACATCGGGTTTTCGACATAGAAATAGAATCCTTCCCCGAATATGTAATTATGTATCTTTAAATATTTTACATATTGTTTTTTGTCTAATTGTATGTGTATAGTATTTGTGCGTGTGTCAATAAAGTTGTGTATTCTTCAACCTGTGCCTCCAGTAACTTAATCCAACCACACCCAGTTACAATCCATTTCCCAATCAGCTCCCTATAATAATTCATTAAAATTGAAAAATTTTTAATCATAACAAATAAATATTTCGCTTCATAGCTGACATCAACAGTCAGGTTGCCTATAAGGTATTTTTCTTAATTTTCTCCCATAAGACATGCAAATTCTGATCAAATAGCCTCAGAAATCCTTCCTGAAGTCAATGTCATCCCTTCTTTGTATAGCTATTTATGGCATACATAAGTAGAAAATAAAGGTTATTTAATTTTCGAAAAATGTAATTTAAAAAAATATTTCATAACATCAGAAATTATGTTTCCTAAATATTAACTCAGAAACAATAAAATAACGCAAAAATAAATAAAGTCCAATAATACAGTGATGGTATTGGAGATTTTGAAATCGTAACTCCAAAGACTTATTTCCGAAAAAGATATAAAAGTCAAAGTCGTCATAGTCCATTTGAAGCCATCCGAACGGATTACAGTTTTATAAGATTTGAAACTTATGAAGTAAATATCGAGACTGTCCGTTTGACGACAGACAAAAAGACCAAAATCATATCACAGACAGAAGAATTTTTTGGGCTTAGCCCTAAAAATCTGTGAAAATCTCCAGCTTCGCACTTGAGAAGAAGTTCTACTCAAAAGTGATTATGGTTATTCTCATCGTATTTTAAAAGATTAAAATCCAGAGGGGAATATTTTTGTTCTAGTAATATTTCATTCTATCATAATAAAGCATTCATATAAAGATTTTACAACGCTAATCCTATATAGCCCTTTCAAATGGCATGATAATTACAAAACATCAACAAAAAAAGAGTTTCATGTAAAGTAATTATTTTTATTTTATTTATTTCATGTTTATAGTATGTTTTTATTACAAATAAATTTTATTTTAAGTTGATGAAATAGTCTGACAATGATGATGATGATATAACAGCGAATTTTGTACAAAAAATATGTAATTTTCCGATATTTATAAATATCTTTTTATAAAAATGTAAACAAATAATAAGTAGGCATTTCTAAAGTCGCAATGCCTTTATACGAATACATGTGTTTTATATACGAAATTTTTTTTCGGCTTTTTAGCTTGTCCCAGTTTTTTTGACATAATTGCACCATAGCATAATAAATTGGAACAATTATAACATCCCAAGTAAATCATATTATTTATTGCAAGGTCGTCTCAACAAGCTTCCTCCAATAGATACAATCTGACGCCACCGTCTGCCAATGATTGATTTTTAATATCTTGAGATCTGCCCCCACGCAGTCTATCCATATTGTGCGAGATAATTTAAAATCATGCACAGTCGATTTCAGTTTTATTTAATATTCCCTAGCAATTAATTATTGTCCATTAGAAATATTTCTGTTTTTGTGTTTACTAATAAATACTTTTCTTTCATGTGTAAAGTAATCTTCCTCGTGAAAATGAAGAAAATACGCCTCTCAATTTTCTGAGAACAACAAAAATACAAAACAAAATTGATTACTAGGAGTCATTTGTCACATCCACACAGAGGATACATGAATTACAACTACCGACCAGCTACAGCAACAAATGCATTTGTCAAGTTCCTCTTAGACGAACAAATGAACGCTTTTGGACATTTATATTTCCGAAGACTATTCAATTGTGATTGAAAGAGAATGTATCATTTCTCTTCCCTTACTCTTCTTTCTTGTTAAAAGATAATCAAGAAAAATATTTGTTGCCCTAATCTTTAATAGTACCATATCATTTGTTGCAAAAAACAATTTCTTTTATTATAAAGCATGCATGCATAGGGTTACATTAGACAATTATGGTAGGTAAACGTAAAACTTAACTTTAACTGCCTACGTCCCAAAGTAATATTTTTTTTTTTATTTTGTGCACTTACCGTAGCAATTCTATGTTACTTCCCTATAATTTGAATGAATTAAGAAGAAAAATATCTAACACTTGTAAAAAGGAGTTTGATATTTTACTTGTAAATTCCCAATTACTAAAAACATGGCAAACTCTTTTAGCTTCTATTGTATTTAAATTGCAATGACATTGAGTTAATCATGACATGGATCACCTTTTTAGCCATTTAAAATGGCGCTTTAAAATCTTTAATATTTCCAATAATTTTCTTAATATTTTAATAAGCAAATTATAAATAAAAATACCAGGCAGTAAGAATGACTGTTTTTTTTATTTAAGAAACACAGAACAGATAAGGTAATACAAATATTCGCATATCTAACCTAAAAACTACGGACTTGTCTGGACCAGAAACTATGGAAACCTGAAAACTATGGACCACAAGGCGTAATCCTAGGATTCTAAAATATTCTTCAATTTTTATATTTTTATTAAAACAACACTACAAAATTAGTCCAGTTTCTTGCCATAATTTCCCCAGTTTTTCTGCAAAAATTGCACCATAGCATAATAAATTAAGACAATTATAGCACCCCAAGTAAATCATATTATTTATTGCAATAACTAATGTTAATATTTTTAAAATATTTTGGAACATGATAAAACCATTTATATTCAGAATTTTAAACAAAATGCTGTAAAAACTTATTAAATCCTTGGATACAGGTTTCCAGCAATTTTTTCATTGCTTATAATAACTGTTAAAACCAGATTTCTTTAACAGCTATGCTAACATTAATATACTAAAATAGCACATATTATTACTGAACTGAGCTGTAAAATTCAAATACATAGAAATTGTAAGCCCTTGCTATAATTGTCCAACGCTATAATTGCCTTTGTGCATTAATATCTTTGAAAACGAAGTTACAAGTGCTCGAATTTGCAAGACATTTGTAGCATTTTGAATAAATAGATTACTAAATAATATTATTAAGAGTATCACTTTGAATATGATTAAAATTTCGAAGCTCGTCACTTGTATGGCATAGCTGGAAGGCGTTAATTTAACAAAGACAGACTGAGTGCAGGCTAAAAATTATAATATCTCCCCAGAAAATTGAAGTATGCATCAAAGTTTCCAAATATTATCTTTTCTAAGTGAATGAGGGAAATCCAATTTGTTTGCCGCTCAACAGTTTAATTTCTTGGGTAGGAAATTAGTAATTTAAAACCAATTAATCATTTTCTTGGTGTCTTCTTTTACCATATGCTGCCAACTGAGCCATTTACTTAACGCAAATACTTTAATTAGAGGCCGAGGCTTAACAATTCGTCAGAGGCGCTTATTATTAATTGCTTAATAATGATACTTCCCCTATTGTGACTCCAGGAAGAAAGGAAACTACCAAAAGGTTTCGATTGCTAAAATTGAAGTGGCTGAATATTCCGCAATTGATCAGTTTCTCCTTTAGATAAATCAGTGTCAGCAGCTAATGGGAATTAAGCGTCAATTCTTGGTGACGTTGAATGGCGAATAAGCAGCGAAAGGCCCTATATTACCGAAATAGTGAACTAAAATTTCGTTAGTTTATTCTACAGTAAATTTTCATGCTATTATAGAATTCTGTGACAAATAAAAAAATCGTACACATATTTAATTCATAGTTTTTAAAATGCATATAAGCATGTGCAGATTAAAATTTTAAAAGGAATTATTGAACACAGTTGTTAAGAATAAAATATTGTATAACAATACGATAGATTTGTATTAATTTAATGTAATTAAGCTTTCTATTTTTAATATATGATTGATTATTAAACTATATTTGGAAACGAATTCTTATAACTATATTAACTGCTATTTTTGTTACATTTTTTCTAATAAAAAAATAGTTAAAAATTACGATATATATTATCAGAATCTTGTGGAAATTCCTTTTTTTGAAAAACTGTATATATGAATTGTATATACTTTAAACCTTTAAATATTAAACATCATAAATTAATGAGGATTAATTTATAGATTTGAATATATGCAGTTTAAAATTTTAAATGGAATTATTGAACACAGCTATAATCAATATAACATTATATAACAATAGCTTTATAATAAACAACAATAACTTTTACATAACGAAAGTTTTGTATTGATTTAATGAAATTAAGCCTTCTATTTTTAATAAATGACTGATTAACAAATTGTATTTGAAAACGAATTCTTGCGATTTGAACAACTATTTTTGTTACTTTTTTTCTAATGAAAAATTGATAAAAATTACGATATAAAATTTGAATTTTGAGAAAATGCATCTTTGCAAAACTGTACATGAATTTCATATACCTTAAAACTTCAAATATTAAACATCATAAAGCAATGGTGATTAAGCAATTAAGCAATTAAGCAAAAGGTTAAAATGGTTAAAGCAATGGTGATCATAACTTTTAAAATGCATGTGCAGATTAAATTTTTAAAAGGAATTATTGAACACAGCTGTTAAATATTATATAACATTAACATAAGTTTGTCTTAATTTCATAAAATTAAGCTTTCTATTTTTAATTAATTACTGATTAATAGACTATATCTGGAAACGAATTTTTATAGCAATTCGAACTGTCGACATGGGGGGGTCGAACATTCCACCTTTCCTTCTGCAAAGGACGGGCTATTGGTCAACAGATCTTATCCCAAACATAAGCAAGTTACGGTAAGAATCAACATTGCTTGTAGGATTTTAAACCAAGCATCTTTGATTTGGAAACCTACTACTCTACATCGCTACATTGCTCAAATGAAAAAGAAAATCTTTCTTATCTGCAGATTTATCGTATCTGTACCAGATATAAACATGAATCGTTAGTTTCATCATTGTTTACAAAGATTTGAACCAAGCTTCTTTAATTTAGAATCCCACCACTCTATCCAGGCGCTCCAGACCAAATGTCGTTAAGTAATGTTATTAGGTTTGACAATAATTCTTCATCTGTTCTGCCTGTCATTGTATGAATTTTTAAGTTTCCAATGTCTTCAAGGCGATTGGTCTATCAAATCCACGAATAAGAGGTGTTCTAAAATTTAACGGATACTTTTTCTAAAGTACTCCTGATCTAGTTACTTGCTCCTTATAAAATACGTTGCATGATTTTAACCCTATGACCATTTTATAGGAACGTAAAGGTCGAATTCATTCCAATTTCAGAAAAAGAACCTACGTTTCCCTTTATATCCGAACAAAAACCATTGCTTATTATCCATCGTACAAAAATATCCCACTATTCTTTTGCGCTCAACTTTAACGAGCAAAAAAAAAAAGTTAAACAAATAAATAAATAAAAATGGAAAGTAGTAGGAACCGAAGCAGAGATTGGCGTTTCACTCACAAATTGTTAATCTTTTCTCGCGACATCCTACGACAAAAAAAAAAAAAAAAAAAAAGAAGAGAAGTGTGACTTCTCAAGTAGGCAGAAATAAAGGAATAAGAACCCCAGAAGCAACATTAGTTGATATTTCGACTTTGATGCGTAGAGCGCGTCCATGCGTAAAGAATAACTCTGCGACTTTTTTCTTTTTTTTTTTTTTTTCGTTTTCTTGCTTTTGCAGAAAGCTGCAAACGACATTTACGCATCATTTTACACAAATGTCTTAAACCAGGCCTTTTCTTTTTCTTTTTTTTATCAGGGAAGGGCTGGACGAAGAGGTACTGGTTTTTCTGACTTTCGTAAATTTGAGAAGAAAAAAAATTCTCTTAAAAAAGAAAGCGTCATTTGTTTGTAAAGAAGTCAGTCAGAAAGTCATTAAAAGTAAACTGCGCCTTAAAACTTTATGTGGAGTTTTAACAAAGCGTTAAAATTGAGAAGGTACATAAAATCGGATTGTTTTGAATAGAATAATAGCTTTTAAAACTGAAAACCTGTATTATTTCATCTTAGTGTTCACAAAATCAATAGCAATTTTGATGTAAAAAATAATTTTAGGATATGAAAAACTTTTCAATGTTTTTCGTACATTAAAAACATAAAAAAAATAATTTTTCGAAATTTCCAATTTTTAAAAAATTATTCACACAAAATGTAATTATTTTTATATTTTACAAATCTGTATATTATTTTTATGTATGTTATTTTGTTATTTTTATATTATTTTTATGAATATTTTTTTATATTATTTTTATGTATATTATTTTTATTTTTTACAAAATGTAATTATTTTATAATTACATTTTTAAAAATTTATTACCTGTTTAAGAATCTTTTTTAGAATCTTGCAATCTTTTTCAGAAATATTCTGGACCTATATTAAATTTATTTAATTATTGATGTTACTATTGTTGATTTGCAGATATTGTTAATTAGAAATAAATTGCTTTAAGTAATTTACAGTTGATTATCGCAATCTTGTTTAAGTTATAAAAATTTTGTTTATTTGTATTGTCTGTTTTACCGTGGTTTCTATGTTTCTTTACTTGTATTTTCTATGTTATATAGTCCTGAATGACCGAATGGCTAGCGCTCTGGCGCGAGGACCACAGGTATCGGGTTCGAATCCCGGCGGTGTTATGGATGTTTGTAGTGGTTCGGAATCCACTTTAAACCGTAGGTCCCGGTCCTAACAGGATCGTAGAGCTTTGTTATTCTGTGTCCGTAAATTCAAGTTACACGCGCGCCATGGATAATGAAAAGTGAGTAACGTCTGTGCAGCGCTTGCCATAAGGCATCCAAGACCAAGCTGTCTAAGTGTTTGCCAGCTGCGTTGGAACAAAAAAAATGTTTTACCGTTGTCGTATGCCCTGAAGAGTACAAGAAAATTAAATATCGTGATGCGTCCGAATACTATTGGCTATGTTGATTGCCTGATCGGAGTATAAATACTCTTCCGAGGGATGGTCCAGATAATGCATGACGACTGCAACGCAAACCAATCAAAGACGTAACGAGGAGTAAGCTTGACATTAGGGCAGTTGCCACATGTTTGGTATTTTTTAACACCATCAGCAGAAATTTTCATATTTTTGTGGTGCTTCATCCTTAATCGTGTAAGAGTAGTAGCTGTTTTTCTGACGACATTTATAATAATTTGATATTTAGTTTTAATCTTAGAAGAAATTATGAGTTCACATTTTACCAAGGCATTTTCATCTGGAAGGGAAGTAGAAATATCAGTCTGATCCAGACTTCGGGCATTTTTCGCAAAGAGTCTGCAATTTCATTGAATTCCAAATCCACATGAGCAGAGATCCATTGTTTTTTTTTTGTTCCAATGCAGCTGGCAAACACTTAGACAGCTTGGTCTTGGATGCCTTAAGGCAAGCGCTGCACAGATGTTACTCACTTTGCATTACCCAGGAAGCGCGTGTAACTTGAAGATAAGCCCCGGACGCGGAGTAACAATGCCCCCGCAACGCTCTATGATCCTATTAGGACCAGGACCTACGGTTTAAAGTGGATTCCGAACCCCTACAAACATCCATGGCACCGCCGGGACTCGAACCCGAAACCTGTGGTACCGAGCGCCAGAGCGTTAGCCACTCGGCCATTCAGGCCCTAGAGAACATTTGTAGGAAACACATTTTGTGCAAGCAGCGAATTTGTTCTAAAAGAAATATAATGTTCAAGAGCATATTTGAAAGAACTTTATTTAGACCCTGTGAAGCAGATTTGAGCCAGTGAAGATAGCAATTCTATTCATTTTCTATGTTTTGTTAACAATATATATACATAAAAACCATAAAAGCCTAAAATTTTAATTAAATGTTGCAATATCAGAAATAAAAAATTATCAGATATATTTCTTTTATAAATAAAACAATTATTTTTCCAGTTTTAAAATGAAAATAATTGTTATATATTTTACAATACAATCTCCGTGATGCATTTTGTCTTAAATTAAATTGTAATACAAAAGATATTAAGATATTATTTCACAAAGGAAGTATGTAATTGAATTTTAACCCACTATATTTTGATGATGGTAGGTAATCTATGCAACTGTCTAAAATAAATGTTGTTGTAATTTATTTTCTTTTGCACCGCATAGGTAAGGTCTTTAATGCCGAATTTATGAAGCATGATTAATGAACGATTCGCGTAAAAGTTAATAATATTTTTCATTAAACTATATGTTGAATTTATTTTATTTCATAAATTATTTTATATATTTTAAATAAATAGCTTATTTTTAAAAAATTTATATTAATTTTTTTTTTTGTATAATTTTCCATTTATTAGATTAGCGTTAATATAAGTTGAAATTTTAGTGAGTCATTAATCTTTTTTGAATATATTTACTTACTCGTACCATAATTTTGAAATAAATTGCAAAACCCAGATTTTAAAACATTTAGAAAAAAACGAAGTTAGGATTAAAATCTAAAGGAATTTAAGAATGAGATTTTTTTTTTTTTTTTTTTTTTTTTTTTTTTTTTTTCCCAAATATTGCATTTTAATGTCTATATGCATTCAAATGGCAGTCATATTTTAAAATTTTTTCTTAAAAATATTTAATTTTTAACTCTCGAAACTGATAGACTATCATTTATCTCGTTGTGGTTAAATAGTATGGCACGAATATCTCCTATAATAAAATGCAAAAAGCATTAATTTATAAAATGTATTACATCCTTTCTAAGCATTTATTGCATAATTTTCTCACTAAAATCTTGAAAACTGGTATTTTTGTTTCAAAATATGTATCTAAATAACAATAAAGCACATCTAAAAATCCATTCTAAAGGACTTTAAATAAAAAAAAAAATAGAAAAAGCATTTTCCTTTTCCATTTTCAATATTCTGAATGTGAAGACATTTTATTGAGAATCAAAATAAAATTAATTACATCATAAGTAATTTCAAATTTTAATTCATATGCATAAATTGAATTCGTTCGTGTGTTTGCTGCATAAGATACAAAAAGAATAATCATAATAAATAAGTCTGGAAGATACAGAAAAATATATCATAATACAAAAAAATACACAAATTTTTTTTAATAAATTTTAATCATAATAATTCAACTTAAATAACCTCAACAAAAATACATGTCACTGATAAATATTAAATAACAAGTAAGTAATTCCAAATTTTAATTTGAATGCACATTATGATATTTTTTTGCACATTTAATTTGAATGCCATTATAATAATGCGATTATTAATGCATGTCATGAATTTCTGCATGCACAAAATACAAAAATAATATTATTAATATCGTCTAGGAGATGCGAAAAAAAATACTATTTTTCTTAATATACATAAGCTCTATAAAAAAATCATAGTTTTTTTTTTATATATATGTCCTATAAAAAATCCTATTTTTGTTATATATATACACATTGCAAATTAATTGCCTTTCCATTAACTTCGAAAAATATGAAGTAGATATCTCTTACCAAAGAGCTAAAGGTAAAAAGTAAATTCATAGATATTAAGCTGTTTCCCATCTCTAAACAGAAATCCCTATTGATTGCCTCTAGTACCAACATCATAAGAATTCACCGATATTAATGTACGGATCCGGAGTGGAGGAGTAAGAAAACACTTCTCTTGGGAAACTCCTCACCCCAACAGCCCTTGCCAGCTCCAGAATAAATCAGAAAAGGAAAGAAACCTCAGCACAGGAGGGAATGGAGGAAAAAAAAGAGAACGAAATTCTGGAAATAGAACACATGAAACAAGGCCTAGTAAACGAACAAATCAGCTAAGGAACTCAGGGAAACAAATGGTACGATCCGGGTATAAATCACAGAATAGGTGAAAGAATGGTCAGAAGAACTAACTAGTGAGCGGTGCAAAAGCAAAAACTAAAGTGATACTGTGCAAAGATAAAGTGCAGCAAACTTCCAAGGAAAAGAAAAGTGGATAAAAACCGACGTGCTTACCTGAAATCTTTTTTTATTTACTCGAATTTCTTTTCATTTCAAGGATTAAGTTTATAGGTTTCCATTCCGGGGGCCTGTATTTGTGCCAGAACTTTTCTGTATATAAGTGAAAGTAATGGTTTGTAATGAATGCCAATATCAATTAAATATCAAGAGAGATTGAATTGAAGTGAAAACTTTTGTTGAAACTTCAGCTAAAATTGGCAACTATTTGAAATTTTTTTAATGTTTCTTTTTAGCAAATAAATAATATAAAATATTCCTTGTATATTATTTTGCAAATATTAATAAAAAATTAGAATTAAAAACAATTTTTTTAAAATTACCTTAATCGAAGGAATCTATTATATAACATTTTAATTAATATATATGTGCTATAAAAAATCCTATTTCTGTTAATAAATATGTCCCATAAAAAATCCTATTTTCGTAATATATATATATCTTATAAAAAATTGTATTTTTGTTAATATATATGTCCTATAAAAAAATCCTTTTTTTTTTTTAATGCACTCATGTCCATAAATTAAGGATAATGAAGTTCAGGCAAAGAAAGAGACAGAAGCAAAACAAATTTGACTTATTTGTAAAGTCTATTTATTAAACAAAAGGTAAAGAGCAAAAAAGATGCTATATGTTTGACATAATTAATAAAAATTGCGATTTTTACTCCCTGGAGCAAATTTCAAAAAAGAACCTATTTACAAAAAACAGTATAACATGGTTAGTATGATAGTTAATATGGAGTATGTCTCCCGGACGATGCAATACAGGCCTTACAACGCCTAGGCATGCTGAGTATCAAATTATTAATCTGATCTTGGGGAATATTGCACCACTCATCAAGCAATGCCCTCCGAAGTTCCGGTTGACTGGTGGGAGGGGGTTGACGGGCTGCAATTCGTCGGCCAAGCATATCCCACACATGCTCTATTGGATTCAAGTCCGGTGAGTATGCTGGCCAATCCATACGGATGATATCCTCCAATTGAAGGCATTCGTCTACAAAATTTTCACGGTGAGGACGGGCGTTGTCATCCATAAACCGAAATTCAGCACCCATGGCACCCATGGCACCCCGAAACAAACGTGCATGCTGTTCCAGAATGACATCCCGATAGATGTAGCCTGTCATCGTTACACTCTGAACAGGCAGGTCAGTTCTGGAACCAGAATAATTCCTCCCCAAACGAGCCATCCTGCACCACCGTAACGGTGTCGTTCAATGGTGTTCTCTTGGTGGTAACGGGTACCTGGCGCTCTCCATATGAAAGTCCGGCGAGAATCAGACTGCAAACTAAACCTGGTCTCGTCGGAAAACATCACACAAGACCACTGTTGCGGTGTCCACAATGCATGCTTTCTACTCCAGGTTAATAGCAGGCGACAGTGAGTTGCGGTAAGTGGAACACATCTGACAGGCCTACGAACATATAGACCAATGTTCCCTGAGCGTTTGTACACGGTCTGCCTTGAAACTGTCGTAGCGGTAGATGAAGAGAGTTGACGAAACAGGTCCGATGCTGTGCTCCGTCTGTTTCTTTCGGCAGTAACCGCTAAATACCGGTCCTCATTCAGCGTTTGTAACTCGGGGGCGACCTGTGCTGTGACATCTACTCACATTACCATCATCTTGGAATCGTTGCCAAAGCCTGGAGATGACACTCTGGGCGATTCCGAGTTCCTCGGATACTTCCAGCTGGGTACGTCCACATTCCAGTCGTCCGATAATTCTACCACGTAAAAAAGTCATCCAAATGCTTCCTTTGTGCCATAACTATGCGGTTATTGCACTGAAAGGCTTTTAAAGCGCTTGTGAACAATTTTATTTCTTTGCCACCATTCCTTATATATCCCTATCTTACACTCTCGTCATTGTGACGTACTATCCGCGCCATCTGGTGGTTTCTTGTAATTTGCATATTCTTCTTCAAGATGTGTGTGATAATTCTACAGGTGAAATTTTTATTTTAGAGTTCAATTTCTGTGTGATTCTGAATTATCTTTAATTTATGGACATGAGTGTATATATGTCCTAAAAAAATCCTATTTTTGTTAAAGTATATGTCGTTTAAAAAATGCTACTTTTGTTAATATGTATATATCCTATAAAAAATCTTATTTTTGTTAATATATATGTCCTACAAAAATCCTATTTTCGTTAATATATATGTCCTATAAAAAATCTTATTTTTATTATTATGTATGTCCTATAAAAAATCCTATTTTTATTATGTATTTCCTATAAAAAATCCTATTTTTAATATATATGCCCTATAAAAAAATCTTATTTTTGTTAATACATAAGTATATAATGTACATTGCAAAATTAATTGCATTTCCAATAACTTCGAGAAATATGAAGCAGATATCTCTTACCAAAGAGCTAAAGTTAAAAAATAAACTTATACATATTAAGCTGTTTCCTATCGCTAAACAGAAATCCCTATTGATTGCCTCTGGTACCAACATCATGAGAATTCACCGATATTAATGTACGACTCCAGAGTGGAGGAGTAAGAAAACACTTCTCTTGGGAAACGCCTCACCCTAACAGCCCTTGCCAGCTCCAGAATAAATCAGAAAAGGAAAGAAACCTCAGCACAGGAGGGAATGGAGGAAAAAAAAGAGAACGAAATTCTGGAAATAGAACACATGAAACAAGGCCTAGTAAACGAACAAATCAGCTAAGGAACTCAGGGTAACAAATGGTACGATCAGGGTATAAATCACAAAATAGGTGAAAGAATGGTCAGAAGAACTAACTAGTGAGCGGTGCAAAAGCAAACACTAAAGTGATACTGTGCAAAGATAAAGTGGAGCAAACTTCCAAGGAAAAGAAAAGTGGATAAAAACAGACGTGCTTACCTGAAATCTCTTTTGTTCATTCGATTTTTCTTTTCATTTGAAGGATTAATTTTATAGGTTTCTATTTTGGGGCTCTTTATTTGTGTTCCGCACTTTTCTGTACGTAATTGAAAGTTATGGTTTGTAATGAATGCCTATATTAATTAAATATCCGGAGAGATAAATATAAAGTGAAACCTTTGGTTGAAACTTAAGCTAAATTGTCAACTACGTGAACTTTTTGTAAATCTTTCTCTTTAGCAAATAAATTTAACTTCTATAAAATATTGCTTGTTTAAATATATTTTTTTGCAAGTATTAATAGAAAATTAGAACTAGAGACAATTTTTAAAAATAACCTTAACCGAAGAAAACAACTATATAATGTTTCAATATATAATTATTTTATTTACATCTTAAAACTATTAAAGTATACAATGGATTATGTTTTAATATTAAATGTGTACTTAAAATTAGAACAAAAGAAGTTTTTTATTGGCCATAGACATGTCTTCCTTTGTCTTAGCATGTATTTAGAGCTTCTTGATATCTTCATATAACTTATCTTTTGGAACGTAGTTTATTTTATGAGTTATGTTTTGTTTAGTCTTTTCAGAGGTATTAAAACAATGATCTTTAACGTGATACTTCAGTTGAAAGAATGAGGAGGATTCAAGTCTGAAGAATAAGGAGGATATTGTATAATAATTATACTTTTCTTTTCCAGGAGCTTCTTTTGACTTAGCATGTTCTTAGAACTTCTTGATAACTTCATAAAACGGCATTCAACGTGAAAACTTTTTTTTGTAGGTCAAGATAAAATTCATGTTATTACGCCATAAGTAATTTCAAATTTTAATTCATATGCATCAATTGAATTTTCACATGTGTTTTCTGTATAAGATGCGGAAGGAATAATAATAATAAATAAGTCTGGGACATACAGAAAAATATATTGAAATATTTTTTCGCAGGATACAAAAAAAGAAACGAAAAATCATTCGTAAATTAATTTTAATTAAAACGACGCAACTTAAATCACCTCAACAAAAATACATTTCACGGATAAATATTAAATTATATGTAAATAATTCCAAATTTTAATTTTAATGCACTAAAATGAATTTATGCATGTCATTATAATAATATATTCATTAATACATGTCATGAATTTGTGCAGGCACAAAATACAAAAAGAATATTAATCATATCGTCTACGAGATGCTAAAAAAAATCCTATTTTTGTTAATATATATGTCCTATAAAAAATCATATTTTTGTTATACATATGTCCTATAAAAAAATCAAATCTCTGTTAATATATATGTCATATAAAAAAATCCTATTTTTGTACGTATGTATATGTGTCCTATAAAAAATCCTATCTTTGTTAATATATATGTCCTATAAACATTTTTATTTTTGTTATATATATATATATATATAAATAACATTGCAAAATTAATTGCATTTCCATTAACTTCGAGAAATATCAAGCAGATATCTCTTACCAAAGAGCTAAAGGTAAAAAGTAAATTTATAGATATTAAGCTGTTTCCCATCGCTAAACTGAAATCCCTATTGATTGCCTCTAGTACCAGCATCATAAGAATTCACCGATATTAATGTACTGATCCGGAGTGGAGGAGTAAGAAAACACTTCTCTTGGGAAATGCCTCACCCAACAGCCCTTGCCAGCTCCAAAATAAATTAGAAAAGGAAAGAAACCTCGGAACAGGAGGGAATGGAGTGAAAAAAAGAGAACGAAATTCTGGAAATAGAACACATGAAACAAGGCCTAGTAAACGAACAAATCAGCTAAGGAACTCAGGGAAACAAATGGTACGATCAGGGTATAAATCACAGAATAGGTGAAAGAAAGGTCAGAAGAACTAACTAGTGAGCGGTGCAAAAGCAAAAACTAAAGTGATACTGCGCAAAGATAAAGTGGAGCAAACTTCCAAGGAAAAGAAAAGTGGATAAAAACGGACGTGCTTACCTCAAATCTTTTTTTGTTCATTCGAATTTTTTTTTCATTTGAAGGACTAACTTTATAGGTTTCTATTTCGGGGCTCTTTATTTGTGCCACAACTTTTCTGTATATAAGTGAAAGTTATGGTTTGCAATAAATGACAATATCGATTAAATATCGGGAGAGATTGAAATAAAACGAAAACTTCAGTTAAAATTAGCAATTATTTGAATTTTTTTTAAATGTTTCTTTCTAACAAATAAATTTAAATTCTGTAAAATAATCCTTGTTTTAAATGTATATTTTTTTGCAAATATTAATAAAAAAGTTAGAATTAACAACAATTTTTTAAAATTCCCTAACAGAAAAATTCAACTATATAACCTTTCAATATATTTCCTATAAAAAATCCTATTTTCGTTAATATATATGTAATATAAAAAATCCTATTTTTGTTAATATATATGTTCTATAAAAAATCCCATTTTTGTTAACATATATGTCCTATAAAAAATCCCATTTTTGTTAATATATATGTCCTATAAAGAAAAATCATTTTTGTTAATAAGTATGTAATATAAAAAATTCTATTTTCATTAATATACATATATATGTCCTATAAAAAGTCCTATTTTTTATATATGTCCTATAAAAATCTTATTTTGGTTAATATATTATGTGTCTTATGAAAAATCCGATTTTGTTATATATACGTGTATAATGCACATTGCAAAATTAATTACATTTCCATTAACTTCGAGAAATATCAAGCAGATATCTCTTACCAAAGAGCTAAAGGTAAAAAGTAAATTCATAGATATTAAGCTGTTTCCCATCGCTAAACTGAAATCCCTATTGATTGCCTCTAGTACCAACATCATGAGAATTCACCGATATTAATGTACGGATCCGGAGTGGAGGAGTAAGAAAACACTTCTCTTGGGAAATGCCTCACCCAACAGCCCTTGCCAGCTCCAAAATAAATTAGAAAAGGAAAGAAACCTCGGCACAGGAGGGAATGGAGGAAAAAAAAGAGAACGAAATTCTGGAAATAGAACACATGAAACAAGGCCTAGTAAACGAACAAATCAGCTAAGGAACTCAGGGTTAACAAATGGTACGATCAGGTTATAAATCACAGAATAAGTGAAAGAATGGTCAGAAGAACTAACTAGTGAGCGGTGCAAAAGCAAAAACTAAAGTGATACTGTGCAATGATAAAGTGGAGCAAACTTCCAAGGAAAAGAAAAGTGGATAGAAACGGACGTGCTTACCTGAGATCTTTTTTTGTTCATTCGATTTTTTCTTTCATTTGAAGGATTAAGTGTATAGGTTTCTATTTCGAGGGCCGTTATTTGTGTTCAGAGCTTTTCTGTACATAAATCAAAGTTATAGTTTGTAATGAATGCCAATATTAATTAAATATTAGTAGGGGTAAAAAATGAAGCCAACTTTCAATTGAAACTTCAGCTAAAATTGGCAACTATGTGAAATTTTTTAAATCTTAGTTTTTAGCAAATAAATTAAATTATTCCTTGCTTAAATATATTTTTTTCAAGTACTAATTAAAAATTAGAACAGCGATTTTTAAAATAACTTTAACCTGAACAAAGCAACTATATAACATTTTAATACATTTTAAATCATTTTATTTCAACATCAGTAGCGCAACAGTCTCATAGTGAGCCAAGGCCGTCTGCCTGCTGGCAGATTTCTAGACGGTAGATGATTCTTTTTGAGGGGTACGGTTGTCAGCCCTACGCTCTATAGTCATATTAGGCCGGGATCTACGGTTTAAAGTGGATTCCGAACCACTACAAACTTCCATGTCACCGCGGGACTCGAACCCTTTGGTACCGAGCACCAGACCTCTAGCCACTCGGCCATTAGACCCCCCTTTTTTTTAATTTTTAAGTAATAAATAGTAATTCCAAATTTAAATTTGTATGCACTAAAATGAATTTCTGCATGTCATTATTCCATAAAACACAAAAATAATAATATTAATATCCTCTAGAAAATGCGAAAAAAAATCCTATTTTTAATAATGTTACCAACTCATTATTTATAAATTCTGTAGATATTTATATATATATATATTAAATATATATTTATTCCATATAGTAATATATATTTATTCCAAACATAAAAAGTAAATTTATAGATATTAAGCTGTTTCCCATCGCTAAACAGAAATCCCTATTGATTGCCTCTAGTACCAACCTCATAAGAATTCACCGATATTAATGTACGGATCAAGAGTGGAGGAGTAAGAAAACACTTCTCTTGGGAAACTCCTCACCCCAACAGCCTTGCCAGCTCCAGAATAAATCAGAAAAGGAAAGAAACCTCAGCACAGGAGGGAATGGAGGGGAAAAAAAGAACGAAATTCTGGCAATAGAACACATGAAACAAGGCCTAGTAAACGAACAAGTCAGCTAAGGAACTCAGGGAAACAAATGGTACGATCAGGGTATAAATCACAGAATAGGTGAAAGAATGGTCAGAAGAACTAACTAGTGAGCGGTGCAAAAGCAAAAACTAAAGTGATAGTGTGCAAAGATAAAGTGGAGCAAACTTCCAAGGAAAAGGAAAGTGGATAAAAATGGACGTGCTTACCTGAAAGCTTTTTTTGTTTCAGAATTTTTTTTTTTTCATTTGAAGGATTAAGGTTATAAGTTTCTATTTCGGGGCTCTTTATTTGTGCCAGAACATTTCCGTACATAAGTGAAAGTTATGGTTTGTAATGAATGCCAATAATAATTAAATATCAGGAGAGAATAAAATAAAACTAAAACTTTTGTTGAAACTTCAGCTAAATGGCAACTATGTGAAATTTTTTAAATGTTTGTTTTTAGCAAATAAATTAAAATTTCTGTCGTTTAAAAATATTTAATTTTTAAAGTAATAAAATTAAAATATATATTTTGAAATTACTTTAACCTGATGAAAGCAACTACATAACGTTTCAATACATTTTAAATTTATTTATTTCGACATCAGTGGCGCAACAGTCTCATGGTGAGCCAAAGCCGTCTGCCTGCTGGCAGATTTCTAGACGGAAGATGATTCTTTTTAAGAGGTAAGGTTGTCAGCCCTGCGCCCAATGCTCTACTGTCATATTTGACCGGCACCTACTGTTTAAAGTCGATTCCGAACACTGCAAATATCCATAGCAACGCAGGGACTTGAACCCTATGGTACCGAGCACCAGACCGCTAGCCACTCGGGCATTAGGCGCCCATTTTTTTTTTTTTTTTTTTTTTTTTAAATAATGAGTAAGTAATTCCAAATTTAAATTTGAATGCACTAACATGAATTTCTGCATGTTCTTATTGCATAAAATACAAAAATAGTAATATTAATATCATCTAGGAAATGCGAAAAAAAAAATCCTATTTTTATCAATATTACCAATACATCATTTATAAAATCTGCAGATATCTATATACATATATATTCAATATATATTTATTACATATATATTTCTACATTGCAAAATTAATTACATTTCCATTAACTTCGAGATATATCATATTTTTCTTTTTAGCAAATAAATTTCACTTCTATAAAATATTCCTTGTTTAAATATATTTTTCACAAGTATTAATAAAAAATTAGAACTAATGGCAATTTAATATATAAAAAATCTTATTTTTGTTAATATAAATGTCCTATAAAAATCCTATTTTTGTTAATATATATGTCCTATAAAAATCATATTTTTGTTACTATATATGTCCTATAAAAAAATCCTATTTTTGTTATATACATGTGTATAATGTACATTGCAAAATTAATTGCATTTCCATTAACTTCGAGAAATATCAAGCACATATCTCTTACCAAAGAGCTAAAGGTAAAAAGTAAATTTATAGATATTAAGCTGTTTCCCCTGGCTAAATAGAAATCCCTATTGATTGCCTCTAGTACAAACATCACGAGAATTCACCGATATTAATGTATGAGTCCGGAGTGGAGGAGTAAGAAAACACTTCTCTTGGGAAACGCCTCATCCCAACAGCCCTTGCCGGCTCCGGAATAAATCAGAAAAGGAAAGAAACCTCAGCACAGGAGAGAATGGGAATAAAAAAAGGAGCGAAATTCTGGAAATAGAACACATGAAACAAGGCCTAGTAAACGAACAAATCAGCTAAGGAACTCAGGGAAACAAATGGTACGATCAGGGTATAAATCACGGAATAGGTGAAAGAATGGTCAGAAGAAGTAACTAGTGAGCGGTGCAAAAGCAAAAACTAAAGTGATACTGCTCAAAGATAAAGTGGAGCAAACTTCCAAGGAAAAGAAAAGTGGATAAAAACGGACGTGCTTACCTGAAATCTTTTTGTTCATTCGAATTTTTTTTTCATTTGAAGGATTAACTTTATAGGTTTCTATTTCGGGGCTCTTTATTTCTGTTCAGAACTTTTCTGTGCATAAGTGAAAGTTATGGTTTGTAATGAATACCTATATTAATTAAATATGAGGAGAGATGAATATAAAGTGAAAACTTTTGTTGAAACTTAAGCTAAATTGTCAACTATATGAACTTTTTTAAATCTTTCTCTTTAGCAAATAATTTTAACTTCTATAAAATATTCCTTGTTTAAATATATTTTTTTGCATGTATTAATAGAAAATTAGAACTAGAGACAATTTTTAAAAATAACCTTAACCGAAGAAAACAACTATATAATATTTCAATATATAATTATTTTTATTTACATCTTAATATTATTAAAATATACAATCGATTAAGTTTTAATATTAAATGTGTACTTAAAATTAGAATAAAAGAAGTTTTTTATGGGCCATAGACATGTCTGCCTTTGTCTTAGCATGTATTTAGATCTTCTTGATATCTTCATATAACTTATCTTTTGGAACGTAGTTTAATTTATGAGTTATGTTTTGTTTAGTCTTTTAAGAGCTATTAAAACAATGATCTTTTATGTGAGACTTCAATTGAAAGAATAAGGAGGATTCAAGTCTGGAGAATAAGGAGGATATTGTATAATAATTATACTTTTCTTTTCCTGGAACTTCTTTTGACTTAGCATAATCTTAGAACTTCTGGATAACGTCATAAAACGTCATTGAGTTTGAAAACTTTTTGCTGTAGGTCACGATAAAATTCATGTTATTACGCCATAAGTAATTTCAAATTTTAATTCATATGCATCAATTGAATTTTCACATGTGTTTTCTGTATAAGATGCGGAAGGAATAATAATAATAAATTAGTCTCGGACATACAGAAAAATATATTGAAATATTTTTTCGCAGGATACAAAAAAAGAAACGAAAAATCATTCGAAAATTAATTTTAATTAAAACGACGCCACTTAAATCACCTCAACAAAAATACATTTCAAGGATAAATATTAAATTATATGTAAATAATTCCAAATTTTAATTTTAATGCACTAAAATAAATTTATGCATGTCATTATAATAATATATTCATTAATACATGTCATGAATTTATGCAGGCACAAAATACAAAAAGAACATTAATCATATCGTCTAGGAGATGCTAAAAAAATCCTATTTTTGTTAATATATATGTCCTATAAAAAACCCTATTTTTGTTAATATATATGCCCTATAAAAAATCCTATTGTTGTTATACATATGTCCTATA
Organism: Caerostris darwini; assembly: GCA_021605075.1. Classification (NCBI taxonomy): domain Eukaryota; kingdom Metazoa; phylum Arthropoda; class Arachnida; order Araneae; family Araneidae; genus Caerostris; species Caerostris darwini. The sequence continues at coordinate 1,066,614 of BPLQ01006032.1, read as the reverse complement.
AAAAAATCCTATTTTTTTTTTAATATATATGTCATATAAAAAATCCTATCTTTGTTAATATATATGTCCTATAAAAAATTTTATTTTTGTTATATATATATATATATATATATATATATATATATATATATATATATATATATATATATATATATATATATATATATATATATATATATATATATATAATGTACATTGCAAAATTAATTGTATTTCCATTAACTTCGAGAAATATCAAGCAGATGTCTCTTACCAAAGAGCTGAAGGTAAAAAGTAAATTTATAGATATTAAGCTGTTTCCCACCGCTAAACAGAAATCCCTTTTGATTGCCTCTAGTACCAACATCATGAGATTTCACCGATATTAATGTACGAGTCCGGAGTGGAGGAGTAAGAAAACACTTCTCTTGGGAAACGCCTCACCCCAACAGCCCTTACCAGTTCCAGAATAAATCAGAAGAGGAAAGAAACCTCAGCACAGGAGGGAATGGAGGAAAAAAAAGAGAACGAAATTCTGGAAATAGAACACATGAAACAAAGCCTAGTAAACGAACAAATCAGCTAAGGAACTCAGGGAAACAAATAGTACGATCAGGGTATAAATCACAGAATAGATGAAAGAATGGTCAGAAGAACTAACTAGTGAGCGGTGCAAAAGCAAAAACTAAAGTGATACTGTGCAAAGATAAAGTGGAGCAAACTTCCAAGGAAAAGAAAAGTGGATAAAAACGGACGTGCTTACCTGAAATCTTTTTTGTTCATGCGATTTTTTTTTTTTTCATTTGAAGGATTAATTTTATAGGTTTCTATTTTGGGGCTCTTTATTTGTGCCAGAACTTTTCTGTATATAAGTGAAAGTTATAGTTTGTAATGAATGCCGATATCAATTAAATATCAGAAGAGATTAAAATAAAACGAAAACTTCAGCTAAAATTAGCAATTATTTGAACTTTTTTAAATGTTTCTTTCTAACAAATAAATTTAAATTTTATAAAATAATCCTTGTTTTAAATGTATATTTTTTTGCAAATATTAATAAAAAAGTTAGAATTAACAACAATTTTTTTAAATTCCCTAACCGAAAAAAGCAACTATATAACCTTTCAATATATTTCCTATAAAAAATCCTATTTTCGTTAATATATATGTCCCATAAAATCCTATTTTTGTTAATATATATGTCTTAAAAATCCTATTTTTGTTAATATATATGTCCTATCAAAAATATATGTCCTATAAAGAAAAATCTATTTTTGTTAATAAGTATGTAATATAAAAAATCCTATTTTCGTTAATATATATATATATATGTCTTATAAAAAATCCTATTTTCGTTAATATATATATATATGTCTTATAAAAAGTCCTATTTTTTATATATGTCCTATAAAAATCTTATTTTGGTTAATATACTATGTGTCTTATGAAAAATCCTATTTTGTTATATATACGTGTATAATGCACATTGCGAAATTAATTACATTTCCATTAACTTCGAGAAATATCAAGCACATATCTCTTACCAAAGAGCTAAAGGTAAAAAGTAAATTCATAGATATTAAGCTGCTTCCCATCCCTAAACAGAAATCCCTATTGATTGCCTCTAGTACCAACATCATAAGAATTCACCGATATTAATGTACGGATCCGGAGTGGAGGAGTAAGAAAACACTTCTCTTGGGAAACGCATCACCCCAACAGCCCTTGCCAGCTCCAGAATAAATCAGAAAAGGAAAGAAACCTCAGCACAGGAGGGAATGGAGGAAAAAAAAGAGAACGAAATTCTGGAAATAGAATACATGAAACAAGGCCTAGTAAACGAACAAATCAGCTAAGGAACTCAGTGTTAACAAATGGTACGATCAGGCTATAAATCACAGAATAGGTGAAAGAATAGTCAGAAGAACTAACTAGTGAGCGGTGCAAAAGCAAAAACTAAAGTGATACTGTGCAAAGATAAAGTGGAGCAAACTTCCAAGGAAAAGAAAAAACGGACGTGCTTACCTGAAATCTTTTTTTGTTCATTCGAATTTTTTTTCATTTGAAGGATTAAGTTTATAGGTTTCTATTTCGGGGCCCTTTATTTGTGTTAGAGCTCTTCTGTACATAAGTGAAAGTTATAGTTTGTAATGAATGCCTATATTGATTAAATATTATTAGAGGTTGAAGATGAAGCCAAACTTTTTGTTGAAACTTCAGCTACAATTGGCAACTATGTGAAATTTTTTAAATGTTTGTTTTTAGCAAATAAATTCTATAAAATATTCCTTGTTTTAAATGTATATTTTTTGCAAGTATTAATTATTTTATATACATTTTAAAATTATTAAAATATACAATAGATTTTGTTTTAATATTAAATTTGTATTAAAAATTTGAGTAAAAGTAGTGTTTTATTGGCCTTTGATATGTCTTCCTTAGCATGTACTTAGAGCTTCTTTAACATTAGATACCTTCATAGAACTCATGTTTTGAAACGTATTTTAATTTATGAGTTATGTTTCTTTAATCTTTTCAGAACTATTAAAACAATGATATTTAAGGTGAGACTTCAGTTGGGAGGAACAGGCTCAAGTCTGGAGAATAAAGAGGATATTGTATAATTACACTTTTCTTTTACGTGAACTTCCTTGTTCCTGAGTTCTCGCATTGACAGTTGAATTATTTGGCAGGAATTTTCTATATTTATATCATTTTATAAGTTGGAATTAACTAATTTGCAGGAATTTTCCATATTTCTATCATTGTGTATATTTTTATCATTTGATTAAGTTACCACTTAAATCCTCCATAAAAGCATAACTTTTCTGTTTAACTCATCAAGGACTGTGAGCTTTCTACTATGTACAATATGTGGTTCCCCTGTTTTAAAAGATAAAAATACGTTTGACACTAGTTAAATTACTCAAACGGCATTTTTACATTAAAAAAATCTCATATAACCATCACCATTTACAGTGAAGAGTGAGAGTTTAACGAAATTCTATCGAATTTAACAATATTTCAAATTATTGTTACTCAGCAAAAGCCATGTTCCTTCCGCATCATTTTTCCATTACAAGAAAATCGAACTCGAACTTATCTAGTGTCCACAAACTATTGCCAAAATAAATAAAACTAAGTATCCATATACATCACAAGGGCAGTTTCTAAAGCCTGTAAAAAAAAAACAGAGATCTTTATTTCGGCATCTGGAATTTTGGTACAGAGCCTGTGGACTTGGCAGCGCTATGATCCTTTCCCGCCCTTTTCTGCTGCAGTGATTGGACAACAATGGAATTCCTGCCCTTTTTTTATCCTGCATCAAACTGTGACAACTTAGCTGTTTCTTATTTTTTTTATGTTCTGATTTGAGTTTCTTGATGGGAGGCTTTGCTTATACCCCTCTTGTGCTTGTTTATTTCTTCAATTGCTTCGGATGCTATTTTTTTTATCCACGTATTTTTTTTTCTGACTAGGGTTTTTTTCGGTATCTGATTTGTTCCGGTTTAAAAAAATGTGGGTGACGTTTGTTTCGTATTACAGGACAAACTGATAAGCTTACATAAGAACTCTATTACCGATTCGTAAAGGGTGTGTTTTTCTTGTTTTTGAAAACGAAAAAGAATAATACGTCGAGAAATATATGTATTTCTCAAAGTATTAGTTGCTACCGTATATATATATATATATATGTTTCTCAAAGTATTTCTTTCTTTCTCTCTCTCTCTCTCTCTCTCTCTCTCTCTCTCTATATATATATATATATATATATATATATATATATATATATATATATATATATATATATATATATATATATATATGTGGCCGAGTGGCTGGCTCTCGGTACCATAGGTATCGGGTTCAAATCCCGGCGTTGCCCATGGATGTTTTGTAGTGGTTTGGAATCCACTTTAAACAGGTAGGTCCCGGTACTAATCGGATCGTAGAACGTTGCGGGGGCATTGTTACTCCACGTCCGTGACTTATCTTCAAGTTACCAAGACCAAGCTGTCTAAGTGTTTGCCAGCTGCATTAGAACAAAAGAATATATATTATATATATATATATGACATATATATGCAACATTCTATATGTTTCCGCAAACAAAATTTAATGCAAGTTATTTGCTCAATTAATTCAGTCATTTCAAAAATCGCCGGAATCAGTTTTAGCGTCTCACAAAGCCAAGCGTAACTTAAACACTAATGAGTATTTTGACATCAAATTTCACACCGATGTCAAGGACAGTGCTAGCAACCTAAAAAAGAAGAAAAAAATTGAAATTGCATAAGCCCCGGGAATTTTAAATTGAAAATTGGTCTTACTTTTTGGGCACATATCTTTATTTACAGGTCTTTTTTTTTTTAGTCATTTCAGTCGTATATATACAGATGCAGATGGAGAAAGCATGCATATTTTAAGTTTCTTTTATTTTTCAAATACAAGAATATGTGTGGAAGAAAATAAATATCTGTTTATTTATTTGAAAAAAAAATACGTTCACTTTATTTTTCAAAAGTAATTTTAATTTTTTAATTTTTTTGTGCCAAAAAACTACTATAATAAATAATTACTTATAGATTATTACAAAAGTATTAAATCTTCTACTTCTAGATTTAATCTTTTCTTTGCAAAATATTTTATTCGTATTTACAAATTTATAAATAGATTAATACATGAAATCAAATTTATGTGTAAACCACTAATAAGAGTGTAAATTTTTTAACTTTACTAAAAGCAAATTTCTGATTTATATGTGAACGACCTCTCTTCTATGACTTGAATCATTATTTCTCAAAACACCATTTAAGTTTCTAGATTGCTTAATATTCTTGTGTTGAATTTCAAACATTTATTTTCAAGGAAGTCTCACGAAAGGTTAAACTGTAATAAAAAGTAACTATATGGTCTTCATGTAAATTTTGTTAATAAATCAAGTAAAAACTTTGTAACAAATCATCATTAGATTTAGCATGAAATACAAATGCATTACTTAAAAGTACGAGTACTGAGTACGAATGTAGAGTAGTAATGAGTACTACACTAAGCAAAACAAGTTTAAGTATAACTTCCTCCTTAGGAGCAAAATTTATAGGATTAGTGGTGAATGAAACATTTCAATGAGGTTTCATCGATTCAGTCTAATTTGCAAAAGTGCTTTGAAAGAACTTCAATGAAAAAGACGTTAGACAGTTAAAAAATTACTTCTTGAATTTTTTGAAGTAACAATTATTTCAAAATCAAGTTATCAGAGTTTGAAAGTCATATAAATTTATAGATGTGTCAGATATTTTGTAAACAGCCATTTCTACAAAATCACTTTGAAATAATAAACATTTCTAAATTTTAATAATGTGTTTAAATTTAGAAATTTAATATTATTCATGTAATTAAAATATTAATTAATTAATATTATATAATATTAATATTAATTAATTAATATTATATAATATTAATATTAATTAATAATAATTATTATTATTATTATGTAATAATAATCGTAATTCATCATTATCATCCTCATCATTGGCGCAACAGTCCCATGGTGGGCCAAGGCCGTCTGCCTACTGACATATTTCGAAACATGAGATGGTTTTCTTTTTACGGGGTAAGGTTGTCAGCCCAACGTTCTACAATCATAATAGACTGGGATCTACGGTTTAAAGTGGATTCAATTCTAATTATAAATATTAATTAATTAATATTATACATGTTATTATAATTTTAATGGAGTATTTAATAATTTGAATGATGTTAGGGCAAGAATCGCTATATTTATGTATTTTGAATTTCATGTTATTACAATTTGAATATTGTATTATTTTTGTATCTGAAGCTTATATGTTTAAAACTTTTTTATTGCATTATATTTATATAATCTGATAAATAAATGTAATAATTTTAAGTTGTGTTAAATGTCAAGTTAAGATAGATGTCCGAGTAAACTGAATTTGTAAGTTTATCCGTTTGGCACTAGACATGACCCAACCAAACATTATTGTTAATTTAATATTTGCCAAATTAATCAAAGCCTTTTATTTATTTTTTCTTTCATTTTTATGTGCTTTGACAAACTAATTTTACATCTGTGACACTAGAACTAAGTATTTAAGTGATTAATAAAAATAATAATTAATATGCAATTATTTCTTTAAATTGATTGTACGTGTCCAAAATGTGATAATTTCTTTCGTTTTATTATTATTGTTATTATTATTATTATTATTTCTTAGATAATCATTAAGTGTAATTCTACAAGTCATTCCAATTTTCTTAATGGTTCTTGTAGTAGATCTGATAAACTGTGCTAAGCCGAATAAATATTATCTTCCGGCTTTTCTGAAGACACTTCCGGTACTTCTTCTATAGACAGAGGGCTGTAAAAAAGTTCAATCTCTGAACTGAACATGTGTGCCTTTAGGAGGTTTCAAACCTAGCGACCTCGAACCTTGGAACGAGTTCTAGGGTCACTGTCACCTTTGCAAAAGAACAAAAATAAAATAATCCCAACATTAAATATGAGCAAATGTAAAATGGATGTTATATAATTCCAGGAAAATGCATAAACATAATAAATTGAAACACATTAACATAAAATTCCGAGTTATTCAGAAACATTCATATGATTTCGAATTATTCTATTTTTAAAAAATTATTATACGTGAATATGAAACAAAACTGTCATTTTAGTTTTTAAACAATAAAAAAAGTTCTTAGATTGAGTTATGTTCTTAGAATGAGATTTATTTTTTAAAAAGTGAGTAATCTATATTTAGTAGAATTAATCTCTGTTGTAGAATAATCTCTATCTTTTGGGCATTTTTATTTGCATGGTATCAGTTCGATCACAAAATTCAGCTTAAATTTTCTAAACAATATCAAATGAGTCCATCGATCAGAGAAGATTGGTGATTAGAGATCAAAAATTATGATAGTATTCTATCATAATGATTATAGTATTATGATAATATTCTATCATAATTTTCTTACATTATTAGATAAATTTTAAATTTACAGTTATGCATTTATATATTAAAAAAACGTTTAATAATCGTTTGGTGTCAAATAAGAAAAAAAGTTGCTGAATGGCATCATTACTGGATGATGCAAAACAATATATTTTATATATACAAACGAATAAAATATGTTGACAAAAATGTATGAAATAATGTTTAAATTTCTTTTAAATATTTAAGAAAGTGGAAATAAAATAATGTTCCTGATACCTAAGAAACAATCGAATAATCTCCAAGTTTCTGAGCAAATTAATTTTGACCTATTCTTTTGCATAAATTATATGGTAAGTTCTTATTTTCTTTTAAAGTTTTTCTTTTTTAAATTTTTTTCTCTTTCCATTTTAATATTTTTGCCATTATTTGAAAAGTATGAGATATTAAATCACTATTTTTAGCAGTATAGAAGTCTTTTTTTCAACTAGTTTCCTTTTCAAATTTTGAATAGTATTTTTTTATTTTGCATTTTTAACATTCTATCAAAGCTGTGTTTCTTATAACAACTAAGTATTTTGTTTTAAAATACATGAATTGAAACCCATAAGTGCAATTTATTTAGTCTACTATACCTCGTCAAAGGTATAGTAGACTAAATAAAATATAATTATTATATTAGTCTGGCTATATCCGAGTCAATATGACGAGAAAGCTGGAAGTTGAATGCCAAAATGTAAAGAATATATCAAAAATTCCAAAATAACATTAAGAGAATAATGAATAAAGCAAAGCCTAAGTTAAATAAATAAAAACATTTTTCTCAAGAACCATTAACTGTCTTGGTGAAAGTCTGTTATTACTTCAGTATATTAACAAATGAACATAATCATTAAAAAGATAAAAAAGAAGTCCATATAATGAATTCTTTAGGAAGTTCTCAACCTACTATTGTTTGAAACTAGTATATGTTTTGAATTCTTTAGGAAGTTCTCAAGCTACTATTGTTTGAAACTAGTATATGTTTTGATATTATTATTAGTACAAAATTTCGATAAAAAAATTGGTAACTAATAATAACAATGCAAAAAGTTCTTAGTCGAGTAATTTAATTTGATCTTCTTATATAAGATGAAAGGAGACAATAGCATTCAGAGAATAGTTATCAAAATACTATAACAAAGTACTACAAAAACAATATTCTGTTAATCCCTTAGTGGACTTAGAGTTGTAATATCAGATGAAGATAATGTAAATACCAAAAACAATGAAACAATTTTGTACAACTAAGCCTTTAATGCGTGATGAACTTTTCCAGCAGACAAAAAACAATGTAAGTACCAGAAGACAAAAAACATAGCAGACATGTTAAAGATACGGCTCATAGCCCAAAGGGCATTTAGATGAAGCCCCAATTACAATTAATAATTCATGAATAGCATTGATGACTATATAGACGTTTTTTGGATTTCTCCAATCATGCATTTCTTTCAGGCCCGCTCTATAAATATAAACTTTCTTTAATTAACAACTTGATTACGTTCGAAGTTGAAACTAAAAGTAAATAATTTTCCATAATAATACCGTCTTAGAAAATTTGGCCTTTTCGTTGCTCATACAAAACAGTTTAAACATAATAGAAACAATCCCAATAATACTGCTATAGAAAAATTGACCTTCTCGTTTTTTGCACAAAGTAATTTACATTTTTCTTTTTAATTTTTTATTTTAATAAAGTCAAAGAAGCAATCCCAACACGAACCCTATTGGATTATAACTGTTTCTGAATATGTTTTTTTTTTTTAACCTTTGTAATTAACAGTGAAAATAAATAAATCTCAACGCTGTTTAAGAGATAAAAATTAACATCTTGAATTTAACCAGAAATTCAATACAACCATTTTGACACATAGCAGTCATGGAAAACTAAAATGAGATCATTAAGCCATGTATCTTTGTCTACAACAGCATGATTTATATCATCTCTTTAACCATTACAATTTAATATCAATTTAATTTTTTTTCAATACTTAAATTTTAAAGTCAACAAGCATGTAAAAATAGTTGAAGTCGTACATAATAAAACAGAGAATTCATCATTCAGTTATTGATATAAAGTGAATATTTTTACATCGAGAACTTATAGAAAAAATAAAATGTGATCATCTAGTCATGTACCTTCATCTACAATAGCATGCTTTATATCATCTCTTTAACCATTACAACTTAATACCAATTTAATTCTATTCTACACTTCAATTTTAAAGTCAACAAGCATGTAAAAATATTTGAAGTCATATATATGAAGTGAATATCTTTTCATCGTGAAACATCATAGCTTAGTTCAAATTATTTTTACATACATATCACCCTTATGGACACTTTTACATATTTCAACTCAGTATTGCTCGAATATCTTTGAGAAAAAACGAAATTTATTCTACAGTTGGCACAAAGATATTTTGCATTTAGAAACCTTTCATGTAACGTTAATTCAAGCAGATAAAATCATAGCATTTGGCAGAAAAAAAAATGGCAGTTTCTAGCATCTATGTGGTCATAAGGTGCCACCTGAAAGGCAAAAAATGGAAGGTCAAGGGTATACAAAGAAGAAGGTCACTGTAAACTGCCGCTGGCTTCACGTGAAAGGACATTCACCTTCCATCTTTTTCCAGACATTCCACTTCGAATGTCAATATTCAAAGTTGGAACTTCCCAAATGTTCAATTATTTCTTCTTTTAGAACATCAAAATCTTTACAGGTTCCTTTTTTTTACACTCCTTTGTGCTTTGAATATTTATTTATTTATTTTTACGATTTTGCTGAGACATAAATGGCCCAACAAAACTGTGTTTTAACGATTCAAACACTGAACAATTCGAATCATGTCAAAGTTCAAGATGTACAAAAATGGTTGCGGTTTTACCTTTTGCTTCTTTTGTGTTCCCCAATTGTTTTTTTATTGTGGAAGGTTAACGGCCCTGGGACTTCGACCATGACAATGTCTGAGCGCGCAGCTTTAAATAGAGTTATTTGATTTCAATGTCGATCTTAAATGGATCTAAAACATTTTCGGATGAATGAAATAAACAGGAAGTTGAAGCGGCAAAGATTTTGTGGATTATTCTCTTTTTTTATTCTTCAGCCATTTTGCAGACAGTTCAAGATTGGATCTTTTTTATATGTTAATGAATGTCTACTACCAAATTTAATCAAGCGAGTAAACACGTTTTAAGAATTACTTGCATATTTTCGGTTCACTTGCTGCTGTTTAGCCATTTTTTTTTTCAGTAATAATCAAATACTTTTCGACTCGTTTAACGAGTCAGTAATGCATGCTTGTATAAGTAGCACAAAAAACAACTAATTCTGTTAACTTTCATTTTCTTTCAATAAAATATGAATGAAGAGCATCATACCACAGGAATGTATTTGCAGTTTTTTTAATGATACTAATATATACATATATATTACTCATAAATACGTATAATTTAATCAACTCAAAAAGCTAAGCCTAACTGAATTTCGATGAGCATAAAAGTCTTGAAAACATCAAATACGGGTGGTTTATTGATGAATTAAACTTTTTTTCTTAAAAAGAATTGCACTATTTTTTTAAATATGCATGTATTCAGTCATTTTCTTACGAATAACTTTATTAAATTTAGGTCTTCATGTTAAAAGCCCTGTTAAACTTCGTTAACTTTCAAATAAATAAATATGTAAAATTATGTTATGTATGATCCATTTACATTACTATACAAAAGTGCATAAAATAAAAATTTATATTCTAATGAAAATATTTTACAAATGTTTAATTAACTCAAGAAACCGCAAATGTTGAATTTATCGTAAGTATTTAAAAGAATTCAATTTATTCTCATCTTGTTTTATTTATTCCATATTTATCACTCATTTCAAAATTATATTAAATGCTGAAGTGATGAACGTTGAAGATTTTAATATTCAAGAATTACCAAAACGTTAAAAAAGTAAGTGAAAGGAACTATGAACTCAAATGGTAAAAACTCTGGACTGTAAAGGAAACTAGGAACAAATAGCTCCTCACTGAAATTCAAATTGTCCAGTTAATATCGAGCAGGGCTGGACCATGTTGAAATTTCTAAAATCAATATATCGTCCATCTAATATCGCGTTATTATGATATATCATTTTTATACATATTTAAAACTTCATAGATAGAACATATTTTTGAATAGTAAACAACGAAATGTCATTTTCTAACCTCTCCCGACCATCAATTTTTTCAAAATAGTTTTCAATGATTATTTTCTAGTATGAAATATGTTTATTTTGGTTTACTTAAACTTTCGTTTTGTTGTATTCAGTACAAAATTTAGTTTCTAAGACAAATTATCTTTTTTTTTCCATTTGATTATGCATATTTCATTGCGAAATATCTCATTTATATTTCATTTAGAGCTAAATAATTAGTTACATTCATTTAGTTTTTTCCCCAGAAAACTTTAAATTGAAGAACCACCTATTTCTTGCATAATAACTCTCAATTTTACTACAATAAGAGAAAAAATCGGAGATAGGGAGATAACTACTCATGAGCTTATTAAAAAAGAAAAAATGGATGCGAATTAAAGTTATTTACATTTAAAGGTCTCTGGTACTTTAAAAGTTAACGGTTTATAAATATTATAAACTATGTTTCTTCAATGAAAATAACTTGCTAAACAAGGTCTCTAATTACAATCTTTCAATAAGCAGAAAAATATGAAATTTCATTTAAATTCACAAGGTAATAATTATATAGAAGCGCTGACGAACACATATCGGAAATCTAACATGCAGCAATATACTAGACAATACATTCCACAATACACCCGATGAGCTTATACCAATTTCGAGCATCGGCCATTCTGATGTTTTAAATCTGTATTTCGATGTTGGACATCAGTGAACATCGAAATCGCTTTTTCCCACGCATAGATAGGATTTGTTGATCAACTCAAAAGTGTTTAAACTAGTTTTGAAAATCATTATATCGATGTTGTACATCGAAATCGCATTAACAATAATGTTACAAAAAATTGATACATTAAATCGGAATTTCGTTAGCGCAACAATAATGAAATATGATATAATATTTTAGAATTAAATCGATATTTCGATATATATCAATTTATCACCCAAGCCTAGCATCAAGAACCATTATCGTCATACTTTTTTGCTCACTATTGCAGATCTTAAATAGCATTTAATTCTCGATGAATTTCGGCATTCTTACACCCGCTTTGCATGGAGAAAGTTAGTAAAATCTCCATTTTTCTGGACTTAATTAATCAACTATTGCCACACAAAAAAAGGAAATACTGAATTGTTTGCAAGTTGTGTAGCGCGCAAAAGATGAGCATCTGCTTTATTTATAACAAAATCAAATATAAAAATTATCATTGCAAATTATTTTAATATATTGTTATCATCAATAAGGATAATGATAAAATAATTTCCCAATGCAAACTTTTAATGAATTGAAAAACGAGGACAAGGAATCTTATATTTTTATTTTTGATAATATACTTCTATATTTCATATTTAAATTAAAAACTCATATAAAAGATACATTTAATGATATAACAAACGATATATACCTCCAACGATATATCTGATATTCTGATGTTGTAAGCCGATGTCGAATATTAAAATTGCTTTTTTTTTCAATGCACAGCTCGTATTCGCAGATCAACTCCGAAATGCTTATATTGATTTTAAAATCAGATATTACAATGCTGGACATCAAAATCAAAAAAAAAAATCAGAAATCAGAATTTCGTCAACGTAAGAATAATGAAGTCGAATATGTGATTTTAGACATTCATTTTACAAGTTCTTTTATATTCTTAAAATATCAATAAAAAATTAATTCAAAAAATTTTAGAAACAGATATTTTAAAAGAACAGATGAACTAGATTTAAATATTTAGTTAGTAATAGAAAATATAACAGAATGCTATAAATAGAATGCAAAAAAATCTAAACTTTTACTTTTTTTTCTTTTAAATTCGTTCATAGATTGGATAAAATTCTTAAAAGAAATCATTATATCACTAAAGAAATTAATTTCATTATATGTATACTTTATTTGATTTATTACATCCATATAAAAATTGAAAACAATATTGCCAAAAATGGATAATTTTATAAAACGTATAAACGTTGTTTAATAACAGAATACAAGAGTCTTAATGAATAAAAGAAAAAATAGCTAAATTGAACCAAATTGAAAATCCAAACACATTTCTACATTTTTTCCCAATAGTGCAACTTACTTCATAAACAAAACAAAAATTTACAAATCCATTTCTCTCTTCACAAGAACACTATTCTCAAAGTGAAAAACAAATGAGCTAACATCATTTCATTTCCCTTGTGTCTTAAAATGTGTGTATACATGTGAGTAGAAGAGAATAATGTATACAAAATGTACAACAAGAACGAAACAGTAGCGTCCTCACCTAATGCGATTTCTCTATAAGAACCCTCTTATTTTCCTGCACATATCTTTAAAAAAAATGAGAATAGCGATACCTTTTCAAATCGACACAATAAATAAGATCCGGAGCTCGGTGTATCGGTTTTTTAATGGAGAGACATTTTTCTCTTCTACAATAATGCCTTCCCTGGAAATGTCTTCTTCCTTTTTTGTCTTTTTCTGCGCGATATTTCCATGAAAATCATCGGCCTACATGCCTTGCTCTCTCTTTTCTCCTGAGAATTTTTGTCTTTTTGTTCTCGCAGATTAAATTCCATTCCTATTTTTTTACATGTATTTGTGCCAAATATTAAATTAAAAAAGAATGTGTAATAGGATTAAGATAAATTTATTTTTTTTCTCTCTCTCTCTCCAAGAATTGATGTGAAATTTGATTTAGATTGTAATAGTTAAAAACAAGGTGTAATCTAATATTCTTAATTTTTTCTTATTGGAAAGAGAGTAAAAGTAGGATATATTTTTCGAAAAGGAATACTCAGGGGTTTGAAACTCGTAAGAAAAAAAATTAAATAATGATAGATGAATCATTTTATAACGGAAATAATTTTTATACAAACAGAATTACTTTCATTGTTGTCAAATTTGAAAGGTCATAAAGTTTTAAAAATATTTTTAATCCATGCAAATAAATTATTAGTTATTTTACATTTATTATTCATAATTTTATGGTTTTCTACAAAAATTCGTTACACATTTTATAAATTTTAAACATTTGTATAAGGAAATAATACTGCACGAATAAATATAAAACTGAACGCATAAATATAAAACTGAACGCATGAATATTTTTTTAATTTATTGAAGTAAATATTGAATATAAAATTTGAAAAAAAGCTTTTTATTAAACATATTCCTAAACACTTATTTTACCAAATTAGTTTAAAAACAAGTAATAGTTTTATTAAACATATAGTTTTATATTATCTCTTTAACCGTTACAACTTAAAACCAATTTAATTCTATTCTACACTTAAATTTTAAAGTCAACAAGCATGTAAAAACATAAAATACATAATACAACATAATACGTAATATTGTGCATAGTACAACAGATATTTCATCATCTTTCAGTTATTGATGTAAAGTGAATTTTTTTTCATCGAGAAAAGGAAAAATAAAATGAGATCATCAAGTCATGTATCTTTATCTACAATAGAGTGATATATGTCACCTCTTTTAACCATTACACCTTCATACAAATTTAATCATATTCTACTATTAACTGTACTTCTCTAAAATCTATTCCACACTAACAAATATCCATGCCACCTCCAGGATTCGAATCTGAAGCCTGTGTTACCAAATGTCAGAGTGCTAACCATTTACCATCAGGCCGCTAATTACTATGCGAATACTAATACTAATTTTGAAGTTTTATTTTGGAATTTTTGTTGTTGCGCAAATGCTGTCGTGTTAGATGTGGTTGCCAGTCGTGTTCCCATGTGATGTTTAAGATACCACTTTTTCGTTCTTCCGCAGTATTAGTAGCTAATAACATTAGATGAATCCAGCATTAATAAAAAATAAATGAATGTAAAACGGTAGTTTTTTATAAAACATACTAGTATAAACGTATTTCCATAGCAGAATACAACAGTCTTAATGAATAAAAGAGAAACATATCTAAATTGAATCAGATTGAAAATCCAAACACTTTTTCACTTTTTTTATTATTTTCTTTCCCAATAGTGCAACTTACTCAATAAACAGAACAAAAATTTACAAATCCATCTCTCTGTTCACAGAACACTATTCTCAATGCATCAAAGTGAAAAACAAACGCGCTAACATCATTTCATTTCCCTTATGTCTTAAAATGTGTGTATAATACATGTGTGTAGAAGAGAATAATGTATACAAAATGTACTACACGAATGAAACAGTAGCGCCTCTACCTAATGCGATTTCTCTATAAGGATCCTCTTATTTTCTTGCACATATATTTTTTAAAAAATGAGAACAGCGATACCTTTTCAAATCGAAATAATAAATCAGCTCCGGTGCTCGGTGTATCGGTTTTTTAATGGAGAGACATTTTTCTCTTTTACAATAATGCCTTCCCTGGAAATGTCTTTTTCCTTTTGTCTTTTTCTACGAGATATTTCCATGAAAATCATCGGCCGACATGCATTGCTCTTTTCTCCAGAGAATTTTTGTCTTTTCGTTCTCGTAGGTTAAATTCCATTCCTATTTTTTTATATATATTTGTGCCAGATATTAAATTAAAAAAGAATGTATAATAGGATTAAGATAAATTTATTTTTTTATCTCTCTCTCTCCAAGAACTGATGGGAAATTTGATTTAGATTGTGATAGTTAAAAACAAGGGGTAATCTAATAGTCTTAATTTTTTCTTATTGGAAAGATAGTAAAAGTATAATATATTTTTCAAAAAGAAATACTCAGGGGTTTGAAACTCGTTAGCAAAAAAAAATTATAATTTATGAATCCTTTTGTAATGGGAAATAATTTTTAGACAAATAGAATTACTTTCTTTGCTGTCATATTTGAAAGGTCATAAAGTTTTAAAAATATTTTTAATCTATATAAATAAATTATTAGTCATTTTACATTTAGTTTTCATAGTTTTATGGATTTCTATAAACATTCGTTACACTTTTTTATAAATTTTAAACATTTGTATCAGAAACTTTTATGTTTTAAATTTTAGGTTATGAATATAAAATTGAACCACAACAAACATATAAAATTGAATAACAGAAACAGACCAAAAATAAAAAGAACACTATTCTCAATGCATCAAAACAAGAAACAAACGCGCTAAAATTATTTCATTTCCCTTATGTCTTAAAATGTGTGTATACATGTGAGTAGAAGAGAATTATGTATACAGAATGTAAAAAACACTAGCGCCTCTACTTAATGCGATTTCTCTATAAAAATCCTCTTATTTTCTTGCACATATCAGGGACATAAGTGTATTCCGAAACACTACAAACAACAATAGCACCTTTGGGACTCGAACCCGAAACCTGTAGCACCAAGCGTCATAGCGTTAGACACTCAGCTATTCAGGTCTAACCAATGGTGTTCTCCATTTAATGTTTAAAATACCACTTTTCCCATTCTTTTGCAATATTAGTAACTAATAACCTCAGTTGAATTCAGCATTACAAATTAATAAATAAATGTGAAATGATATGTTTTTATAAACGTGTAAACGTAGTTTAATAAGAGAATACAAGAGGCTTAATGAATAAAGGAAACAAATATCTAATTTGAACCAGATTAAAAATCTGAACACTTTTATTCGACATTTTTTTTTATTTTCTTTCTCAATAGTGCAACTTACTTCATAAACAGAACAAAAATTTACAAATCCATCTCTCTGTTCACAGAACACTATTCTCAATGCATCAAAGTGAAAAACAAACGCGCTAACATCATTTCATTTCCCCTATGTCTTAAAATGTGTATACTACATGTGAGTAGAAGAGAATAATGTATGCAAAATGTACTACAAGAATGAAACAGTAGCGCCTCTACCTAATGCGATTTCTCTATAAGAATCCTCTTATTTTCTTGCACATATCTTTAAAAAAAATGAGAACAGCGATACCTTTTCAAATCGAAATAATAAATCAGCTCCGGTGCTCGGTGTATCGGTTTTTTAA
This sequence comes from Caerostris darwini, assembly GCA_021605075.1. Classification (NCBI taxonomy): domain Eukaryota; kingdom Metazoa; phylum Arthropoda; class Arachnida; order Araneae; family Araneidae; genus Caerostris; species Caerostris darwini. The sequence continues at coordinate 1,049,520 of BPLQ01006032.1, read as the reverse complement.
TGGAGAGACATTTTTCTTTTTTACAATAATGCCTTCCCTGGAAATGTTTTCTTCCTTTTTGTCTTTTTCTACGAGATATTTCGATGAAAATCATCGGCCTACATGCCTTGCTCTCTCTTTTCTCCTGAGAATTTTTGTCTTTTTGTTCTCGCAGATTAAATTCCATTCCTATTTTTTTATATGTATTTGTGCCAAATATTAAATTAAAAAAGAATGTGTAATAGGATTAAGATAAATTTATTTTTTTTCTCTCTCTCTCTCCAAGAATTGATGTGAAATTTGATTTAGATTGTAATAGTTAAAAACAAGGTGTAATCTAATATTCTTAATTTTTTCTTATTGGAAAGGTAGTAAAAGTATAATATATTTTTCGAAAAAGATTACTCAGGGGTTTGAAACTCGTAAGCAAAAAAAAAAATAATAATAATAGATGAATCATTTTGTAATGGGATATAATTTTTTGACAAACAGAATTATTTTTTTGTTATCATGTTTGAAAGGTCATACATTTTTTAAAACTTGTTTAATCTATAGAAATACATTTATGTTTCATAATTTTATGCATTTCTACAAAAATTCGTTACACTTTTTATTAATCTTAAACATTTGTATCAGGAAATAGTATTGAGAGAATAAGTATAAAGCTCAACAAATGAATATAAAACTAGACAAATAAATTTTTTTAATTTATTATAATAATATTAAATATAAAATATAAAAAAAAAACTTTTATTAAACTTCTTCCTTATAATTTTTTTCAAATTTATTGCAAAACAATCAATTGTTTTATTAAACAATATAAATTAATACTCAGGAAATAAAAATGTACTTCTGTCTTTTAACAAAAATATAAATATTATTACTATCTTTATCATTACCACAATCATCTTCATCATTATTATATAATTATAACATAAGAAATTTTAAATTATTATATTTATTTTTAAATTTTTCAAATTTGAGAAGTGAATAATTTAAAATGCATCGCTCCATCTATTAATAATACTAATACCGACATTTTCATTCTGATTCCTCGAATGAACTCTGATCTGTTAAATGTTTTGATTATTTATTCTTTTTTAATCATAATTGCAAGAGGACAACTTTAATACCAATATTATCATTTTTCCTTTAATCTTGCTGAGTTCACTGGATTTGATACCGCTAAATCTGTGGTTTTATTATGTATATTTTGAACTAGAAAATGACAATGTCAACAACAACATTCCTTTCCCTTCAATTATGTTGCATTCCTTACATTTTTCATTGTTAAATATGTTTTAATTATATATCATTTTTTATTCATAATTAGGAGATGACAGTGTTAATTCCAACATTTTTTCCCTCAATTATATTGCAATCATTTGGTTTTGAATTGTTAAATGTGTTGTTTTGAATATATGTCTCTTCTGATCATATCTCCTGGATGATTTAAAAGATATCAATTTGTTAGTTACTAAATTAAAAAAACTCAACATTATTACTACGTTCAACGTAGAATTTATTAAACATTTTACACTCTGAAACAAACATTATATAACATTACAATACATCGCATTAATAAATACGCCTTTTTTATTAACTTCATATATATAGCTAATAAAAAAGGCTAAATATTTATATATATATATGTATATATCATATGGGATCACTATATTTAACAGTGAAAATGCAAGGAATGTAGCAAAATTGAAGGGAAAAAATGTTGGTATTAACATTGTCCTTTTCTACATATGAATAATATATATATATATAATCAAAACACACATTTAACTATATAAAATCCAATAATACAACACGATTGAGGGAAAAATGAAAATTTTGGAATTAAAGTTGTCATCTTACAATTATGATTCAAAAAGAATAAATAATCAAAACATTTAACGGTGCAAAATCCAACGGATGAAACACAATGAAGAAAAAAAATGAAAATGTCACTATTAACAGATGGAGCGATGCATTTTAAATTATTCATTTTCAAATTTGGAAAACTAAAATTAAATATAATTTAAGTTATTTTATCTTTTAATTGTATAATAATGAAGATCATTATGATAATGGTAATAGTAGTAATAATATTTACATTTTTGTTAACAGACAGAAACGTATCTTTATTTCGTGTGTATTAGTTTAAATTGTTTAATAAAAAGTTTTTTTTATATTTTGTATTTAATATTTTATTTAATAAATCTTAAAATTTTATATTCATTATAAAATTTACATTTATTACATAAACTTAATGAAAATTTCTGATAAAAATGTTGAAAATTTATACAAAAGTGAAACGAATTTTTGTAGAAATGCATACAATTATGAAAAATAATTGTAAAAAAACTAATATTTTATTTATATACGTTAAAAATTTAACATTTTATAAAAATACGTTTTTAAAACTTTATGACATTTCAAATATGGCAAAAGAGAAAGTAATTCTGTTTGTCAAAAAATTATTTCCCATTATGAAATGATTCATCTATTTTTTTGCTTACGAGTTTCAAACCCCTGAGTATTCCTTTTCGAAAAATATATTATACTTTTACTATCTTTCCAATAAGAAAAAATTAAGAATATCAGATTATACCTTGTTTTTAACTATCACAATCTAAATCAAGTTTCCCATCAGTTCTTGGAGAGAGAGAGAGAAAAATAAATTTATCTTAATCCTATTATACATTCTTTTTAATTTAATATCTGGCACAAATATATATAAAAAAATAGGAATGGAATTTAATCTACGAGAAACGAAAAGACAAAAATTCTCAGGAGAAAAGAGAGAGCAAGGCATGTAGGCCGATGATTTTCATGGAAATATCTCATAGAAAAAGACAAAAAGGAAGAAGACATTTCCAGGGATGGCATTATTGTAAAAGAGAAAAATGTCTCTCCATTAAAAAACCGATACACCGAGCACCAGATCTGATTTATTATTTCGATTTGAAAAGGTATCGCTATTCACATTTTTTTTTAAAAAGATATGTGCAAGAAAATAAGAGTATTCTTATAGAGAAATCTCATTAGGTAGAGGCGCTACTGTTTCATTCGTGTAGTGTATTTTGTATACATTATTTTCTTCTACTCACATGTATACACTCACTTTTAAGACATAAGGGAAATGAAATGATCTTAGTGCATTTATTTCTTGCTTTGATGCATTGAGAATAGTGTCCTGTGAAGAGAGAAATGGATTTGTAAATTTTTGTTTTGTTTATGAAGTAAGTTGCACTATTGGGAAAAAATGTAGAAAAGTGTTTGGATTTTCAATTTGGTTCAATTTAGATATTTTTTCTTTTATTCATTAAGACTCTTGTATTCTGTTATTAAGCTACGTTTATGCGTTTTATAAAAAAAAATATTATTTCACATTTATTTATTATTTTTAATGTTGTATTCATCTGAGGTTATTAGCTACTAACACGGCGAAAGAACGAAAAAGTGGTATCTTAAACATTACATGGGGAACCATTTTTAACCACGTCTAACACGACGGCCTTTGTGCCAATAGAACATTTTCCAAATAAAACATCAAAATTGGTATTAGTATTAGCATAATAATTATATTCATCGATATATGTAATAATGCATACGACAATCTTTCTTTGCAAAATCATTTATTTATATCTCCTGTTTCAATGTTTTTCATCATAAAGGTATTGTCTATAAAATCGCTATATTTAACAGTAAAAAATGCAGGTAAAGCGCATAATTGAAGGGAGAAAATGTTGATATTAAAGTGGTCATCTTGCAATTATGATTAAAGAAGAATAAATAATCAAAGCTTTTAATAATGCAAAATCCAATGGATGGAGCACAATGAAGAAAAAATGAAAATGTTGGTATTAGTACTATTAATGGATGGAGCTATGCATTTTAAATCCTTCATTCTCAAATTTGAGAAAACTAAAAATAAATTTACAACCTAAATTTCTTTATCTTATAATAATGATAATGAAATGATTGTAGTAATGATAATGGTAGTAATAATATTTACAGTTTTGTTAGAAGGCAGAAATGTATCTCTATTTAGTGCGAATTATTTTAATAAAACAATTGCCAGTTTTTCAATAAATTTGAAAAAATAAATGCTTAGGAAGAATTTAATTAAAAAGTTTATTTTTATATTTTATATTTATTGTCTATTTTAATAAATAATAAAACTTTTTATTCGTTTAGTTCATATATTCATAGCATAAAAATTGACATCGAACAAAGTTCATGTAAATTTGTAGATAAGCACATTCAATAGCCAAAAGAATCTATCAAAGTTTGAAAATTCTAGACGTAAATAAAGAAAGACGTATTTCAAATACAATAAGTAGCACTATTCAGCTCAATAGGCACCAGAAAGGGCCAAAAGTGATAAATATGAAACTTCAAGAAGAAGGAATTGATCAACGCACTACGTGTACTTATAGCCATTGGGAATACAAATGTTTAAAATCCCAACCCAAAACATGAAAAGTAATTCAAAACCATACTACAAAACCCTTCAATCAAAAGCCATATTCTCCAGAAAATTCCTTAAGATTAACGTTATTTATGAATCATTTCAAGAGTTAAGGGGCCCAAAGTAACTTTTTCAGCCAAAATTTACAATGGAGTTTTTTTTGCTTGGCCCTCATTTTCGGATAACGTTGGAATTCGACTTGGAGATTCACTAATTTTGAGTGAAGCTCATTAAAGAAACATAATTTTATGTTTATTATTTTATGCCCAAATTTTAATGGTTTAGTTTTGCATATAATAAAAAATTATCTGAACCTATATGGAATAATAATAGCTCTTTCAAACCAGTTTTTCTGCCTATTAATTTAAAAGAACATTTTTCATCATGCAATTTACTGTGTAAAGTTGCCTTCAGTATAAATAGTATTTAATTATTCAAGTTAAAGAATGCGTAAATAAATCTAAATATTCTTCCTGAATGCATAATTATATTAATTCATGAATTTCGTTAATTCATTCATAAATTTTATATGATACAATCATAAATGACATTTTCATACTTTTATAAGATTTCATTTATATCTCTTTAAAATTAACCAATTATTACTAATTAAAAGAAATTTTCATTTTTTTTTTTTTTTTTTTTTTTTTTTTACTAATTTTAAGTCTCAGATATTTTTACTAAGTCATGTGTATATTTATATTGTTTCAGTCTTTATTTAGAGTTCCCGAATTAACTTATTAAATAACATTAAATTATTAACTAGCATTCATTTACTGAAATATTTATCTACCTTTAAAAATCAAAATTTGTATTAGATTGTTTTAATTTAATTAAAGTTTTTAATTTGTATGAAAAGATGAATAGCCTTAAACTGCTCTGTGGGCGAGACATTTTTTAAAGCAGGCTTCACTGAACACTAGTTATTTATGAAAACATCTTTTTTTATACATCAGCTTGTTTTTCCATAAGCATGTTTTCTTCTCCATTAAAATTCCTCTTTTATAAACCAAATTTTTTAACTTAGCTACTCAAAACACTTTTTAAGTTTATTCTATCAGTTTTAATTTAGAAGAATACTTAGTGTTTTACAGGATTAAATTATTTTGTTGGAATATATGAGTCATTTTATTTGAAAGTGATATAATTCTAGTCTTATACAGAAATATTTTTAATTTTACTGCTAGTTTTTAAATTAATTGAAACTTTCTGGTGAAACCTTTAAGATTTATATGGAATTTTTAGTATAAATATGAAAGGAAGATAACTAAACTGAATTTATCAAATATTGATTTTTCCACTTCTGAATTTCAATACTTCCACATAAAATAGTGTTGTTTCTAATCCCACTTGGTCGACAGCAACATCTAGACCATATCCATGAACCCATGGAACTCAAACAACGACAAGTCATGATAAAGGGTAAAAAATAAAACTTCTTTTTGTCCTTGATATTGTGCCTCAAAGGCATGGAACACCCAAAGGGAGAAGTCTGACTTTTTACCCCGCCTAGTTATACCCCAGGGCACTGGGTACCCATTTTAATCACCTTTTACGACATGCATGGGCTACAATGGGACTAGTCGTACTCGTACCCACAGGGGAAGCATAGGATAGTGTTGTTGTTCTCTCTTATCCCACTTGGTAGACAGCAACATCTAGGCCAAGCGCACGAACCCATGTGGTCTCATGGCTGAAGGGAAAGGGGGCAACTTCTGTTGTGATGGAGCATCCGTAGGTAGAAGTCTGACTTGGCTCCGTAACGCTGACTTTTTTACGCAGTAGGGTTATAGAATATTAACACAATAAAGCGCGGATCGGAGTTGCCAATTTTGGAGAAGCATAGTCCTCACATGATGAAACACTACAAGTGATTTTTATACTCAACATTGTCCATTGCTAGGAGTGACATGATGGCTGGTCACTTTCATGGTCATTCTGCCATAAATTTGTACCGTACTGGTCACTTTGCTTAGCCGCTTTACAAAGGGAAAATGAGCTTATATTGCACTGAGAAATATACTGCACTCATTTAGAATTAGTTTTAGGAGTGTATTTCAAGGTTTTGTAGTTTAACATATTCGATGATAGCTCGGATATTTTTTGCAGCAATCTTTATTGTTGGCTAATACTATTCTATGCAGTTGGATTAAATTGAGAAAAAGTTCTACTATCATACAACAAAATTACAAAAAAAAAATATATATGACCCCTTTTTTTTTAGCTGTAACTAAATCTAAATAAATTTCTCTAAATATTTGGCTTTTATATTCTAACAATAATTTTTCTTGTGTAATATTTTACCTCTAAAATGATTGTAAACAACAATATTCATTTATATGGTTTTTTTGTGATGTTTTATTATATTTCATAAAATGAACAGTTGTAAGCAAAATAATATTTCTTATATCTATTTATCTTTAGTAAGCACATAGTTAAATAAAAGTATAATTTTAAAAGAATCCCAACCATTTCTTGGAATTTTCAGAATCGTTTCATACAATGTTTACGTTTACGAAATAAATGCTCTTGAGAAAAAGGAGCCAAGAGGCGATACAGCGCCAAATCTAGTGCGAAAAGAATGGAAGATAGTTGCTCCAACTTTCTGTTCCTTTAGAATAAGGAGATATACATAATTTTATTATTATTCTAAGTATTTACCTCCATTTTACCACTTTTGAATCAAATAAAATTATTTATATCAGAATAAAAATATTCATAAAAGTTAAGCATAGATTGGAAATTGCGTTCCACCAATTTCCATGCGCATCACTTTTTGAAACGTAATATTAAAACTCTAATTTTAAATAAATATTAAATAAATAGTAAGGCGATACTTATTTTTGTTGTATATACAAAAGGATAGACTAAATAAACGTTATGTTTATTTAGTGCATAGTTTTATGATGGACTAAATAAAAGTAACTTTTTTTTGTTTTAATAAGTTTATTTCTACTTCAAGAATGTTAAATTTATTTATTATATTATAGTTGTTTGTATAAACAAAGATATAGTTGAACAAATAAAAAACTCAATCTGAGAAACACAATAATTAAGGAGAATAATTAACGATATTACAAAAACCACTTTATTTGTATATTATAAAATAAGTCATAGGAAAGTCTAGGGAATAAGTCTAGGGAATAAATTGAAAAAAGTTATATGTATATAAAATGCTTTGCTTAAAACATATAAAAAATTCAATTAACTGTTAGTTTGATTCAACTAGCTGTTAGTTAGTTCAATTAAATGTAATAGTTTGATAATGTAAACTGGTTAGTATTATTTTTGTTTTGTTATTTTTAGCTTGTTTGCAATTGTGCCTTTTTGCGTCTCAGACTTTTTCTTATGCATATTTAACATTTAGAAAGCTTTTATATGCTTTGTTTTATTATTAAAATACTCTGTGATTATTTCTAACTTTATTCTGAAACTTCATAAAACTGTTTGTTTGATTAATAATTAAAGTTTTTCACTTGTTCAAATTTCATTTGAATGTTTAAGTTTACCTTTGTTAAAAATTTCGTTTGAGTATATCTATTTTGTTGTAAATCTCTAATAGAATTATAAATAATTCCTTTCACACAGCTTAAATTGATATACAATTACACGCAAAAATTACGTATAAAAAGTTTCCTATTTCATTTCATTAAAAGAAAATTAAATATTAAATGCATGTAATATAAGTTAAAGATTATCAATAAGACGTATCTATAGGCGTATTATCTATAATCATATCACTATAAATAAGCAATTTTTATATGATATCAGTAGTATTTTAATATGCATAACACAATGAGCAAATCTAAAATAATAAAATAACTCACAACTCAAATGGCGGATTGATGGCCAATTGGCTAGCGCGCTGGCCGTTGGTATCACAGACTTCAGGCTCGAATCCTGGCGGTGACACGGATGTTTGTTGGTGGCTCAGAATCCACGTTAAACTGTAGGTCCCTGCCTAATTAGACTAAAGTGTGCACAAAATGACCGTAGAGCTACAAATCGCACATCATAACTCAAAGGGCTTTCCTCAAAATGCCAGTATGAATAAGTTTACATTTTAGCCGAATATTGTTTTCTAAGTAAGAGAGATTTATTTTATCGATAATTAATTTTTGAAAATAAAGCCATCCAAAAGAAAACAGCTTAGTGATTGAATTAAAGTTATTATTTTTAATGCCAAGTTTATTTTTATCTTTTAGTATAATAATTTTTTTTTAACTTTATAATGTAATGCTGATTCTCAAAGTTTTCTTTCAAAACAAAAGGTTGTTTGAGAACAAAAGTTGTTGATTTAAACAGTTTTTATCTGGTTAAGAATCATTGTAGAAAATTTATTTATTTATTTATAAAAACAAAAGTTCATTTGAAGTTTCCTACTACTAAATCAAATGAATGTTATTTTAAAACTTAGTTTAGTTTGGAAACAAATAAAAATAAATAATACATAAAGATGATCAATAAAGTTAAACTTTAATGTTTTTAATAGATTTACGAAGTTGCTTTATTTTAAGCGATACTTAAAAATTATTTCATGAAATCAAATTAATTTTTATATCTTATATCATAGATATGTTAGTCAAAAACTTTAAAATTATTCTTTTTAACTGTATGTTACTAATTTAAAAAAATTTAGCAACTAATATAATAATCATTTATAATAGAATTTGCTATAGATAAATATCCAGTTATAAATTATTTTTGCAATTTTAAATGATATAAATTAACTGGGATGAATCTTTGATTGAATGAAATAAATATTTTCATCCAATAATTCTTTGATGGGGACTGAGGGCATGGTGACTAGCTCTCAGGCGCTCTGTGCCAAAGGGTTCGAATCCCGTTGGTGGCATGGATATTTGCAGTGTTCGGTTTTTGTTTTGTTTGTCGCTCTGTGGTCATTTTGTGCACACTTTAGGCTAATTATACAGGATCCACAATTTAACGTCTATTCCGAACCATTCACAAACAGCCATGCTATCGCCAGGATTCTAGCTTGAAGCCTATAGAAGCAAAGGCCAGAAAGCTAGCCAATTGTCCATCAGGCCACTTTCGAATCCTCTTAAGTCCTCGGCTGGATGGCGGAGATTCACTTATTCTGTTCGACGAGACGATGTTATGAATGGTTAAATGCTTTCCGCCGGGACTTTCTCAATTAAGCAACAGTGGTTTCGTCACAATGTTACCATAGAATTCTAATTTCCCCGGATGGCATTCATTCGAAACGTTTGGTGGAACAACAGGTGGATGCAGATTCGAAATGCTTATGGAGATTACATTTGTATCCATAAAGATTAGTTAAACTGAATAAGGAGCCGATTTTGTGAAGATGCTTAAAATTATAAATCTATAAAACCATAGTATTCGTTAAATGCATTTAAATACAGCATGATAAACAATACCTGATGCCCCGAATGACTAGCTCTCTACAGGTTTCGGATTCGACTCCCGGCGGTGTTATGGATATTTTTAGGGGTGCGGAATCCACTTTAAACCGTAGGTTTGGTTTGTCGCTCTACGGTCCTTTTGTGCACACTTTGGGTTAATTAGACCAGTACCTCCAGTTTAAAGTGGATTCCAAATTCCTGCAACCGCCAGGAATCGAACTTGAAGCTTGTGGTACCAAAGGCCAGAGCCCTAGCCAATTGGCCATCATATCTCTTTAAACAATAGGTGCTGGTCTAACAAAGGCAAAAGAAAGTAGAGGGTAGGGCAGGCAACCCTATCCCATAAAAAAGGAAACATCTCATGTCTTGAAATCTACTAGTAAGCAGACGGCCTTGGCACAATAATGAAGAAGTAGAAGACTTAAAAAATATATAATCTTTTCAGTTCCCAAAAGATTTCCTTAAAGTAATGTCTGTATAGGGCCTGATGACTAAGTGACTAGTGCTCTAGTGTCTGGTGCAACAGGTTTTGGGTTCAAATCCTCGCAGCTTCATGGATGTTTGCAGTGGTTTGGAATCCACTTTCAACCATAGGTCTGACAACCCTACCACGTAAATCTCTTGTCCCGAAATTTGACAGTAGGCAGATATCCTTGGCCCGCCATGCGGCTATTAAGACGATGAAGAAGATTTTATATATATATATATATATGTGTGTGTGTGCTCTGTGGCGCAGGCTTCTGTTTCGAGTTCCGGCGGCACCATGGATGGTTGTAGTGGTTTGAACCCACCTTAAACCGTAGGCCCAGGTCTCGTATGAACGTATAGAGTTGGGCATAGGACTGATAACCTTCCTCATTAAAAAGAAAAGCAGAAAAACATCTGTTTCCGAATATAACAGTAGGCAGACGGCCTTGGCTCACCATGGCGCTGATGCATCATTAAAGAAGTAGAAAAATATATAATTATAAAAATATGAATTGATCAGTATGGAAATATACTAGATTTCAATGCTTTGAATTATGCTTTAGTTAGAAAATATTTGAATTTTGTCGATAATTTTATTTTACTCAGTCAACTTAATTAGTTAAATTCCTGAATTGTCATTCATAACTCACATTGTTGATTAATGTTTTGTTCCAATTTACTTTTATTTTCAATGTCTGGCTTTCAAAAGACTCATATCCACACTAATACCGAGAGAGTATAAGCGTAAATAATGCGTTCCTGTCAAAAAGCCGTTCGCGCGCCCACACACCAACCGAAGTTTCTTCTGTTCGACATTTGGAAGCGTCTTGTTAGAAGAATTGTTGGAGGAGAAAACGGAACTCTTCGGATGTAAGGAAGATTTCCCCCGCCTCCGCTTTCAAATCCTCTTCTCCGAGTCTCCAGGATTAATTAAATTCGTCTTAAGTCCTGGGCTGGATGTCGGAGATTCACTTATTCTGTTCAACGAGACGTTGATATGAATGGTTAAATGCTTTCTCAGTTAAACAATAATGGTTTCGTCACAATGTTAGCACAGGATTGTAATTTGCCCGGATTGCATTCATTCGAAACGTTTGGTGGAACGACAGGTGGATGCAGATTTGAAATGCATATGGGAGATTAACTTTAGTTTCCCGAAGATTATTTAAACTGAATAAGGAGCAGATTTTTGTGAAGATGCTTAAAATTATAAATCTATGAAACCCTATTTTTAATTAAATACAGCATGATAAGCAATACCTCATAGCCGAGGGACTAGCGCTGTAGCTGTCGGTGCCACAGGATTTGGGTTCGAGTCCTGGCGGTGCCATGGATGCTTGTAGTGTTTCGGAATCCATACAAACAGTAGGTTTGGTTTGTCACTCTACAGTCATGTTGTGCATACTTTGAGCTAATCAGACCTAGAGTTTAACGTGGCTTCCGAACCACTAACAAACATCAATCCACAGCCAGGATTCAAACCTACAGCTTGTGGTACCAAGGGCCAGAGTGCTAGCCAATTGGTCATCAGGCCGCTTTAAACCATAGGTGCTGGTCTAATATGACTGTAGAGAGTTGGGGGTAGGGCATAAAACCCTTTCCCGTAAAAAAAAAGAAACATCTCATGTCTTGAAATCTACCAGTAGGCAGACGGCCTTGTCACACCCTGGGAGTGTCGCGCCAATGGAGATGAAAAACAGCTAAAAAAAATATAATCGTTTCAGTTAACAAAAAGATTTCCTTAAAGCAATGTTTATTTGATGACAGAGGGACTAGCGTTCTGGTGTCCGGTGCCACAGACTTTGGGTTCGAGTGCCGCCGGTGACATAGATGTTGTAAACCATTTTAAACTGTAGATCCGGGCCTAATATGATTATAGAGCGTAAGGGCTGACATCCCTACCCCTGAAAAAGAAAAAAAAAATCTCCTGTCTCGAAATCTGCCAGAAGTTAGACGCCCTTGGTCCACCATGCTCTATTGCGGCAATGAAGAAGGTGATAAACAATAATTTTATTCAGAATATTAAACAAATTTATTGTGAAATAGTTAAAATAAACAAGTAATATAAAAAAACATTTTAAAGTCAATTCCTACTTTTTTTTCCCTATATTGCAGAAAGTCCTTTATAAATAATTTTCATTCATTTTTTAAATTTATCTGGCGCCATCTATTGGTAGATATATGCAACTTTAATCTAAAAAAATAAAATTATTTAATTATATTTAATGAATGAATTAATATTTGAAAAAACTGTATTAACATCAAGTGTCATCCACTACAAGTTTAAAAAAATGTATTTGAACTTGAGTGGAGGAATAAAAAGTATTTTATGAACGATTGAAAATTTGAACACGATATATATAGGGAGAGTGTGAGCTAATAGGGGGAATTGAATAAATAAAAAGGCAAATCTTCCTTAATAAAATTCCGCGCTGGCTTTGCCATTCAAATTAGAGAATTTTAAGATAAATAAAAAAAATAATTTGGGTTTGGTTTGTCTCCCTATGGTCATTTTTGCACACTTTAGTGTGATTAGACAGGGACCAACAGTTTAACGTGGATACCGAACCACTAGCGAACATCCACGCACCACCAGGATTTGAACCAGAAACCTGTGGCACCAATTGCCAGAGAGTTAGTCAATTTACCATCAGGACACATAAAAAGAAGGAAGAAATTCACAAAAATCAACAATCTAAGATCAAAAATGACAAGAAAACAAAAGAAAACAATTTATTCAAGACGAATCCAATAACGTAACTGCAAAATTAATTTGAATCATATTGTTCTTTTATATAAAATAGTACGCATAATAACACAACCTCTTTTATACATAAAGCTGATTTATGCTTTTTAAAAATATAAATATAGACTTTATACACTTAGCTTAAAAAAAAAAGGATAATATGTGAAACATATAAAAAAGAAATCATACAAAAAAAAGAAACACTAAAAAAAAAATTTATTCAACGACGAGAAAATGTTATTTTTACCCATTTTTTGTTCCTAAATCCCTTGAAATGTTTTTCTAGTTAACGCACAAAATCCCCCCATAGTGAAGAAGTTATAACATTTTATGTGGTCCTTTCACTTAAGTTGTTGAAGTGGAACTAATATCTTTTCTTTCTCTTTTTTTTTTTTTTTTTTTTTTCACGCGGGATTTGCTCCTACAAATATTTTATTTACAACTCCCGAAAACATAAGAAAAAAAAATATTCTCTTGGTTGTTTTTTTAAGGCGAAATCTGTTTAATTAAATCTTCTCACCCACCTGGAGACTCTTTAGTTGGAGCTCTTTTTGAACTTTTTTTGTCCAAGGCAAATGTAACATAAAATCTATCCATATCATCCCGAGTCAGACAAAAAAATGTTTACAAAATACGCTGTTTTAAAGGAAAAAAACACCTAGTAATCTTATAAAGCATAGGAGGATTTAAGATTTTTTTTTTATTCTAGTTATTTACGAAGACTGTTAAGATTTCAGAGGCTGTTGTTTTTCAGGTTGTTATTTTACTGACTATTGAGGAGAAATATTTATTATTTTCCTACACGATTACAGAATGTATCCAAACATTCTTCTTCTTCATTGGCGCGCGTTCATCTGAGGGCCAATTGGCTAGCGCTCTGACATTTGGTGTCTCAGGTTCGAATCCTGGCTGTGGCATGGATGTTTCTAAGTGGTTCGGAATCCACGCTAATCTGTAGGTCCCGGTCTAATTAGCCTAAAGTGAGAAAAAAAATTATCTTACAGCGACAAGCCAATCTTTATTAACGAGTGTAGGCGAGTCTGCCCATTAGCAGATTTCGTCACAGTAGATGCTTTTTTTTTACTTGGTAGGATTGTCAGCCCATCTCTCTACAGTTATATTAGACCTCGGAACCTGAATGTTCGAGTGTCTAACTCTCTGGAGCTCGATAGCACTGGTTTGAGGTTCGAGTCCCGGCGGTGCCACGGATGTTTTAGTGGTTCGGAATCCACTTTAAGCCGGTATCCTATGACTGTAGAACGTCATAGATCCGAATAAGATTTCTCACCCACATCATTTAAAAACTATATAGGGACAACTCAGCTCTAGGCACAGTGAGGTGGTGTGGTGTAGTAGTAGTCATATTAGACCCGAACCTACTGTTTAAAGTGGATTCCAAACCACTACAAATATCCATAGCACCGCCGAGACTCGAACTAAAATCCTATGTCACCGACAACTACAGCACTAGTCTCTCGGCTATCAGGTATTGTTTATCATTCTGTATTTAAACGTATTTAATGAAAAATAGGGTTTTATAGATTTATAATTTTAAGGATCTTTACCAAAATCGGCTCCATATTCAGTTTAAATAACCTTTGCGAAACAAATGTAATCTCCCATAAACATTTCGAATCTGTATCCACCTGTTGTTCCATCAAACGTTTCGAATGAATGCAATCCGGGGAAATTAGAATTCTATGCTAACATTGTGACGAAGCCATTGTTGCTTAATTTAGAAAGCACCGGCGGAAAGCACTTAACCATTCATAACATCGTCTCGTTCAATGGAATAAGTGAATCTCCGACATCCAGCCGAGGACTCAAGACGAATTTAATTAATCCTGGGGACTTGGAGAAAACGGGGGCAGGGGTGAATCTCCTTGACATTCGAAGAGCTCCGTTTTCTCCTCCAGCAATTCTTCTAACGAGACTGGATTTTGGAGACGCTTCCAAATGTCGCCCAGAAGAATCCTCCGGTTGGTGTGTGGGCGCGCAAACGGCTTTTTGATCGGAACGCATTATTTACGGCAGTCTAACTCGGTATTAGTGTTAAAATGAGTTGTCTGAAAGCCAGACATTGAAAATAAAAGTAAATTGAGACAAAACATTAGTCAGCAAATGTGAAAGATAATAAAAAACAGTTTTGAATAAGCAATTCAAGAATTTAACACATGAAGTTGTCTTAGTAAAAAAAATTATCGACAAAATTCAAATATTTTCTAAGTAAAGCGTAAATCAAACTATTGAAATCTAGCATATTTCCATAATGAACAATTCATATTTTTACAAATATGAACACTATTCTTTAATGTCACAACATTCCCATGATGAACCAAAGCCGTCTGTCTGCTGGTAGATTCTGAAACAGGAGATGTTTCTCTACAATCATGTTAGGCCAGAACCTACGGTTTAATGTGGATTCCAAACCACTACAAACATTCATCACCTCAGGGATGTCACTAATATGTTGAATAAAATTATTGTTTATCATCTTCTTCTTCATTGCCGCAACAGCCACATGGTTGATCAAGGACATCTGCCGGCTGGCGATTTTGAGAGAGGAGATTTTTCTCTTTAACGGGGTGGCGTTGGGAGCCTTATCCCCAACTCTCTACAATCATATTACATCGTGATCTACAGTTTAAAATCTATTCCGAACCACTAAGTACATCGCACCGCTGGGACTAGAACTCGAAATCTGTAGCACGGAGCATTATAGTTATAGTCACACCCATGTTTAACATGCTGTATTTAAATGTATTCAATAAAAAATAGGGTTTTATAGATTTAAAATTTTTAAGCATCTTTACAAAAATCGACTCTTTATTCAGTTTAAATAATCTTCGGGAAACTAGTGTTAATCTCCCATAAGCATTTAGGATCTGCATCCACCTGTTGTTCCATCAAACGTTTCGAATGAATGCAATCCAGGGGAAATTAGAATTCCATGCTAACATTGCGACGAAACCATTGTTGCTTAATTGAGAAAGAACCGGCGGAAAGCATTTAGCCATTCATAACATCGTCTCGTTCAACAGAATGAGTGAATCCTCCGACATCCAGCCGAGGACTTGAGACGAATTTAATTAATCCTGGAGACTCGGAGAAGAGGATTCGAAGGGGGGAATCTTCTTGACATTCGAAGAGCTCCGTTTTCTCCTCCAGCAATTCTTCTAACAAGACAGAATTTTCCAAATGTCGCCGGGGAGAAACCTTCGGTTGGTGTGTGGGCGCGCGAAAGACTTTTTGATCGGAACCTATTATTTAAGGTGTTTTCTCTAGGTATTAGTGTGGAAATGAGTTGTCTGAAAGCCAGACATTGAAAGTAAAAGTAAATTGGAACAAAACATTACATTAGTCAAGAATGAAAAAGGTAATAAAACACCGTTTTGAATGAGCAATTCAAGAATTTAACTAATAAAGTTGTCTTAGTAAAAGAAATTATCGACAAAATTCAAATATTTTCTAACAAAAGAATAATCATATACCGAAACTCATAGCATTGAAATCTAATAAATTTTCATACTAAACAAATCATATTTTTATAAATATGAACATTCTTCTTCTTAGGGGCCTGAATGGCCGAGTGGCTAGCGCTCGGTACCACAGGTTTCGGGTTCGAGTCCCGGCGGTGCCATGGTTGTTTGTAGTGGTTCGGAATCCACTTTAAAAAGTAGGTCCCGATCAAATAGGATCGTAGACCGTTGCGGGGGCATTGTTATTCCGCGTCCGTGGCTTATCTTCAAGTTACACGCGCCCCCTGGGTAACGCAAAGTGAGTACGTCTGTGCAGCACTCGCTTTAAGGCATCCAAAGACCAAGCTGTCTGAGTTTGCCAGCTGCATTAGAGAGAAAACATTCTTCTTCTTCTCCTTCAATGGCGCAACAGCTCCATGGGGCGTATTTTTAATTTAAAATAATCTAATTTTTATTAATCTTTTTATGATCTTATTTTGAAAGTTTTCATTCATTAAAAATATCTTTTTTTAAAATTTATTAAATAATATTATCCCATAAAATTATTTTTAATAAATGCTTTTAATAAATAATTATTTTTAAACCAATATTATTACTGTCGAAAATATTTTGAGAAACATCTATTGATTGAGATGAAATTTAGTATTTAAAAAATAAGAGTTTTTTAAGCAGTATAATTAAATAGCGCAAAATTCAAATTCTGACAATTGATAAAATCTATTTCAATTTTTCTGCATTATAATTTTTCCATCGTAAACAAATATTCTTTATTTTACAATACCATTCATTCTCAGAAAATCTCAGTAAAGGAATATCCGATAAATTATCTTTACAATTCTAATTGTAAAACAAAAAATCCTACTATTTTTAGGTAAATTAATATTTCACTTAAACAAATTAAAAGAAGGTAAAACAATTTATATTTTAAGTCCAAAACTTTATCTTGACAATATTATCTTTTAATTTTTAACAACCTCAAGTTTATATGAGCTAATTGAATCAGAATAATAATAATTCTTCCATCATTCTTGTTATTAAAGTTATGTTTCCACTACCAAAATTATTTTTATAATTCTAATCGTAAAATTAAAAAAATCCTGTTGTTTCTGAGTAAATTAACAGTTATACTTAAACAAAATAAAAGAAGGTAAAACAACTTATATTTTAAGTCCAAAATTTTATCTTGACTAATTTTTAACAACCTAAAGTTTACCTTAGCTAATTTAATCAACCTAATGTTTCTTCTTCCATCATTGTTTAAAGTTACATTTCTGCCGTAAACTTGGAAAAACGTAAATGATGCTTCCCATAACAATAACAAAAAAAAAACCTTTTCTTTTGATGAAATATTAATCCATTGTAACGTGTTTGAATAATAAGTACAAATAAGGAAATGAAGAAAGAATAATCACAAACGATTCCCGCGAATGTTTTTTAATTAACTCTCTTAACAAAACAGAATAAATAAATCATATCACAGCTACAAACGATAATACAATGGAAAATAATTATCTTTCCACTTTTCAATTGGACTTATATTCAAACACTTTAAATAAATTAAAAATGAAATATTTTTTGAAAGTTGAATAATGTTATGACATAAAATATTTTTTGATAAATGCTTTTAATAAAGAATTAATTATTAAAAGCATTATTTATTAGCATTATTTATTTATTAAAGAATATTACTATTAAAAAAATTCTTTAATAATTTATTAATTGAGTCAGAAATTTACTACTTAAAAAACGAGTTCTTTTAAAGGAATATAATCAAATACTGCAAAATTCTAATTTTGCCAACTGATAAAATCTATTTTAATTTTTCTGCATTATAATTTTTTCATCGTAAACAAATAATCTTTATTTCACTATATCATTCTCAGAAAATCTCACTAAACGTATATCTGATAAATTATCTTTACAATTATAATTGCAGAACAAAAAAATCCTGCCATTTTTAGGTAAATTAACAGTTACACTTAAACGAAATAAAAGAAGGTAAAACAATTTATATTTTAAGTCCAAAATCTTATCTTGACTAAATTTTAACAACCTAAAGTTTACCTACGCTAATTGAATCAGCCTAATGTTTCATCTTCCAACATTGTTATGAAAGTTATGTTTCCGCCGTAAACTTGAAAAACGTAAATGATGCTTCATAGCAATAACAAAAACCTTTTCTTTTGATGAATTATTAATCCATTCTAACGTGTTCGAATAATAAGTGCAAATAAGGAGATGAAGAAAGAATAATCGCAAATGATTCCCGCGGATATTTTTTAATTATCCTCATAACAAAACAGAGTAAATAAATCATATCACAGCTACAGACGATAATGCAATGGGAAATAATTATCTTTCCCCTTTTCAGCTGTACTTAATAATCAAACACTTCGAAATGGATTAATATTCCATTAAAAGAAAAGAGAATTATGAAATTTCAATTAACGCGCAAGTATGACACACGTTTAGCAATAAAATGGGAACTGAAATTACATTTACAAAGCAAATGTTTATTTTCCGAAATAGGAAATAATTTCTTTTTATTTATTTTTAATTAAAGGCATTTTATTTATAACAATTCCATTAAATTTATATTCTATGCTTGTTTTACGTTCTTTTGTTCAAAAAATGTAATATATATATATTTATTAAAAATTTGTTTTAAACGATTTTTTTATATCGAAATTGAATTTATTAAAAAAATTTAATTTAATATTATGAACTATTTTAACTAACTAAAGTTTACCTAAGCTAATTGAATCAACCTATAATATTTCAACATTCACCATTGTTATTATTAAAGTTACGCCTCCGCCGTTAAAAATATCTTTACTATTCTAATCTTAAAATTAAAAAAAACTGCTGTTTTTGAGTAAATTAACAGCTACACTTAAACAAAATAAAAGAAGGTAAAACAATTTATATTTTAAGTCCAAAATTTTATCTTGACTAATTTTTAACAACCTAAAGTTTACCTTAGCTAATTGAATCAACCTGATGTTTCTTCTTCCATCATTGTTTAATCTCACATTTCTGCCGTAAACTTGGAAAAAACGTAAATGATGCTTCCCATAACAATAACAAAAACCTTTTTTCTGGTGATGAAATATTAATCCATTCTAACGTGTTTGAATAATAAGTACAAATAAGGAAATGAATAAAGAATAATCGCAAACGATTCCCGCGGATGTTTTTTAATTATCCTCATAACAAAACAGAGTAAATAAATCATATCACAGCTACAGACGATAATGCAATGGGAAATAATTATCTTCCGTCTTCTCAGTTGTACATAATGTTCAAACACTTGAAAATGGATTAATATTTCATTAAAAGAAAAGAGAATTATGAAATTTCAATTAACACGCAAGAATGACACACGTTTAGCAATAAATTGGGAACTGAAATTACATTTGCAAAGCAAATGTTTGATTTCCGAAATAGGAAATAATTTCTTTTTTACTTATTTTTGATTAAAGGCATTTTATTGATAACAATTCCATTATATTCATATTCTATGTTGGTTTTACATTCTTTTGTTTAGCATATGTAGTATATATATATTTATTAAAAATCTGTTTTAAGCGAGTTTTTTTTATATCGAAACTGAATTTACTACAAAAATTTTTTAATTTAATATTTTGATTTATTTTTCTACATTTCTGTAATATTTAATATTAATTTTTTACGTATATATCCTAATAATGTATCTTTTTGTTTAATTAACGCCATTTTATTTGTTATAATTCCATTAAAAAAATTCATATTCTATACATATTTTACATTCTTTTGTTCAGTAAATATAATGTATATTTTTATTAAAAATTTATTTGAAGCAAATTTTTTTTTATATAGAAATTTACTTTATAAAAAAAAATTTTATTTAATATTTTGAATTATTTTCTATGTTTTTGTAATAATTAAAATTAATTTTGGACAAATACATATCCTAATAATGTATCTATTTTTTTCTTCTTTAAAGTATTTTTTATTCATTGTCTAATTCTTAGAATATTTCACATTTTTATTGTTAATATATTTTTATTTTTTTAGAAAATCAAATACTAAATTTATAGCAGGTTTATCTTTTACAATATTGAATTCCTTTTCTAATTAAATCTAAACTGCAAATTTCAAATAATGAAGTATATTTACCTGAAAAGATCGTTAACTAGTTTTTCTAATTTAGTTAATTAGTTTCTGTGTTTCTTACTTTTTTAATGTTGTTTAAAACCCATATGATTCAAAAAGTGATCTGACGAAATTTTTATATTTTGTTGAAAAAATATAAAAAATTATATTTAGCAGTACACTTAATCAGAAACTATAATAAACTTTAATATAAAATTAAACAAAAATTAATTTATTTATAAAGTTATACCAATAAAAGTAAGTAAAGAAATCATTTTTAAAAAGCTGAAAACTAAGGAAGTAATAATCAATACAAATATAAAAAGCAAAAAATTTAAATACGATATTATTACATAAAAAATTAGTATTATTACTTAAATTTAAAAATTTGTGGCACTATTAATTTATAGCAAAATTCTATGTCGTACCTACCGGGCATAAGAGCTTAAAATAATAAATATCGTGTCGTATTTAAACAGCATAGGGAATCAAAAATTCAACTTTTATTACACATAATGAAGATTTTTTTAAATTACTATCCATCATTTTATGAGCTGTTTATACATTATATACATATGTGTTATATATATATATATTGCAACCGTGCTTCCTCCTGCGCAGTGGCAAAAGCATCCTCTATGTCATTCAGCGGAAATGGTCAGTCGGCCTAGAGACACTCACTTCAGAAGAAGTGCAACATAATTTGCGCTCCTGCTGAGAAACATTTAGTTTATAGTCTCTCATTCCTAGAGAAAATATTTTACGCGACCCTACGTAATAGTTGGACGACAGACTCTCACGAGAAAAAGGATATTTCGTGCTCCCTGCGAGTACCTGAGTATTGGGTTTTCTACTTAGAAGTGGAATCCGTCCATGAATCAACTTTTATTAATAATATATAATATCTTTAAATATAATTATCTATAATTATCTTTAAATAATATCTTTAATTATATATTATAATTATCTTTAATATATAATTATCTTTAAATTTGTTAAATATTGTCTGTCTTTAAGTGCGTGTGTCAATAAGTCTGTGAGTTCTCACATCTGTATTTCAAATCTGAACCCTTCACAACCAGTTATAATCCTGCTGCATTACTTGCACAGTACAATATATATATTCTGAATTGAATTCGTTTTAAGTAATCATGTTTTATGTGACAAATAAATAGTACACACTTATACTGATATTAATTTTTCCCACTTAAGAATTACAAATATTTTTACATATTATTAATTTTTTTAACTTGCAGTAAAATATATGCTGGACGCCGTAGGCCTTTTCTAACGCCAAGATGTAGCATAATATTCAACATAGGTTCTAACTTAGTTTTAAAAAGTATTAATTGTTTATAAACATTTTAAACTCAATTGCGATAACAGAATAAAACTGGTTTCATTGAAAACCGGAAAAAAAATATATTCTTCTGTGGTGAAATCATTCTTCAATAACTAATAACACAAGTCACAAGTAACATAGACCATCAAAAACAAAACACACACTCGAATAATAAAGGTGCAATTTTACCATTAAAGGAAAACAAAAACAAATACTTGAAACATGTCCAGAAGTAATTAATACTAAAAGATTGGAGCTTTATCATCGAGAAATCAACATCTAATTTGGGTGCAGACAAATTGCTAAACAAAAGAACAAACATCAGTCTGCGGTCATAAAGGAATCCCCCGGTTCTATAATCAGCAACTCATTAAAAGCAGTTAGCATCGTTATATCGGTCGAATCTATCAACAAATGACTGCCAAATTGTCTTCTTTTTACCACGGAAGTCATTTGCTCCATATAAAAATCACGTTAGGTTCTACGTATATTAATAAAAAAAGGATGAACTATGGTCTAATAATATATTGTAACTACTATATTATTCGACTATATTGTAACCGTACTTCCTCCTACGCACTGGCGCCCCCTGTGGCGTTCAGGAGAAATGGTCAGTAATCCTCGAAACTCTCACCCAAAATAAAGTGAAACGCAATCGGCTCTAATGCTAAGAAACGTTTAGTTTATAGTCTCTCATCCCGAGAAGAAATATATTTAACGCAACCCTGCATAATAGTTGAGCTATAGACGCTCACCCGGAAGAGAAAGTACCTTTCGCGCTTCCTGGACATACCTGAGTTTCGGCTTAGAAGTGGAATCCTTCCACGAATCTATAATTATCTAACTTTAAATGTGTTAAATATTGTCTGTTAATTGTATATGTGTGGTGTTTCTATCAATAAAGCTGAGAGTTCTCAAACCTATGTTTTAAGTCTCAACCCAACCACTCACAATTACAGTCCAGCTGCACAACCAGCACACTACACTATATATATATTCTGAATTGAATTCAGTTTAAGTAATCATGTTTATAGAATTTTTTTCATTCAAAACCACAAAAAAACATGTATTCTTTTGGGATGAAATCTTTCTTCAATAACTATTAACACAAATCCTGAGTAACATAGACAGTCAAAAACAAAACACACACTCGAATAATAAAGGTTCAATTTTACCATTAAAGGAAAACAAAAATAAATACTTGAAACATGTCCAAAAGTAATTAATACTACAAGATTAGAGTTTTATCATCCAAAAATAACATCTTATTTGGCTGCAGACAAATTGCTATACAAAAGAACAAGCATCAGTCTGCGGTCATAAAGAAATCCCACGGTTCTTGATCAGCCACGGTTCTATAATCAGTAGATCATTAAAGGCAATTAGCATCATTATATCGGCCGATTCTATCAGCAAATGACTGCCAAATGGTCTTCTTCTTACCACGGAAGTCATTTGCTCCATATAAAAATTACGTTAGGTTCTATATATATTAATAAAAAAAGGATGAACTATATTGTAACTACTATATTATTTGACTATATTGTAACCGTACTTCCTCCTACGCACTGGCAAAAGCGTCCCCTGTGGCGTTTAGGAGAAATGGTCAGTAGGCCTCGAAACTCTCACCCAAAAGGAAGTGCAACGCAACCGGCTCTAATGCTGAGAAACGTTTAGTTTATAGTCTCTCATCCTGAGAGGAAATATATTTAACACAACCCTGAGTAATAGTTGGCCTATAGACTCTCACCCTGAAGAGAAAGTACCTTTCACACTCCCTGCACATGCCTGAGTATTGTGTTTTCGGCTTAGAAGTGAAATTCTTCCACGAATCTATAATTATGTAACTTTAAATATGTTAAATATTGTCCATTAATTTTATATGTGAGGTGTTTGTGTCAATAAAGCTGAGAGTTCTCAAACCTGTGTTTTAAGTTTCAACCCAACCACGCGCAATTACAACCCAGCTGCACAACCAGCACACTACAATATATATATATATTCTGAATTGAATTCGTTTTAAGTAATTATGTTTATAGAACTTTTTTATGTAAAAGATAAATAGTACATGTAGTAATATAAATATTTTCCCATTAATAACAATAAATAATTTTACAAATTAATTATCTTTTTAACTTTCAGTAAAGAATATGGTGGACGCCGTAGGCCTTTTGTAATGCCAAGATGTAGCAAAATATTCAACATAAGGTTCTAACTTAGTTTAAAAAATATTAATTGTTTATAAGCATTTGAAACTCAGTTACGATAAATTCATCAAACTGGTTACACTAAAAACTTCAAACAAAAAAATGCATACTTCTGCGGTGAAAACATACTTCAATAACTAATAACACAACTCACGAGTAACACAGACAATCAAAAACAAAACACACACTAGAATAATAAAGGTTCAATTTTACCATTAAAGTTAAACAAAAACAAATACTTGAAACACGTCCAAAAGTAATTAATACTACAAGATTGGAGTTTTATCTTCCAGAAATCAACATCTTATTTGGCTGCTGACAAATTGCTATACAAAAGAACAAACATCAGTCTGCGGTCATAAAGAAATCCCACAGTTCTTGATCAGCCACGGTTCTATAATCAGCAACTCATTAAAGGCAATTAGCATCGTTATATCGGTCGAATCTATCCGCAAATGACTGCCAAATGGTCTTCTTTTTACCACGGAAGTCATTTGCTCCATACTTTAAAAATTACGTTAGGTTCCACGTATATTAATAAAAAAAGTGATGAACTGTAGTCGAATAATTTGATTTTTCATGACCTTGGGCGTAGATTGATTAATGGTTACCGTAGATATCAAGAGTACTGATTAGATGTCTGCCCAAGACATTAGTCCAAACATTAACAACATCCATATGAATCGGACACTAAGAT
Organism: Caerostris darwini; assembly: GCA_021605075.1. Classification (NCBI taxonomy): domain Eukaryota; kingdom Metazoa; phylum Arthropoda; class Arachnida; order Araneae; family Araneidae; genus Caerostris; species Caerostris darwini. The sequence continues at coordinate 1,024,613 of BPLQ01006032.1, read as the reverse complement.
ATAAAAAATACTATTATTTATAACTATATTATTTGTCTTTTGGCAACAAGTCTTTATTTAAATTTCAAATTATGCTACAATGTGTTAAAGGGAATTTCCTTTTTATTGTTTTAAATCAGCTAAAAGATTTTGAAAAATATTGTATTATTTCTTTTGTATTTATTTTGTATGTAAATTTTCTTAACTAATATTAAAAAGTTAATTTACACAAATTGTTTCTTCAATAGGGTACATCGTAACTTTTCAATGTCTTATTTAATTAAACTAAAACATTAAAAATTCAATTTAATTTGTATAGTCTAATAAATAATTTTAACATTTTAAAAATCAATAAAATTTTAAATTAACTTCATGAATAGGATTATGAACTGAACTTACTTTTGTACTGAAATAATATTTAAACATTTCATTTACATCAGAAAATTTCCATCTGAGGTCTAATCTGGAAAAATTTTGTTGAGTTTTGGTGGAAAATGCTTAAATAAACATTTAGAGTATGCTAAATAATAACATAAAGTGTAAACGAAATAAATTTTGTTATTATAATTGAATAACTCCAGGCAATATTATGTTATCAATAGAAATAATAATAATTAATATATTAATATTATGTAATAATAATAATAATAATAATATATAATATAATAATATTATGTAACGATAATAGTAATAATAACAATATATAATAATAATAAATCATTTAAAACATCCAAAAACATTAATTAACTTCACGAACAGGATTATCAACTGAAATTACTTTCCTAGTTCTGAAATAATTTTGTAATTTTTCATTTATTTCAGAAAGTTTCCATCTGGTCTAATCTGAAATATTTTGTTGACTTTTAATGGAAAATGCTTGAATAATCTTTTAGAGTATGATAAATAATAACATAAAGCATAAACAAAATAAATTTTTTTATTGAAATTGAAGAACTCAAGGCAATATTTCGAAATATTCAGTTATCAGATAGAAAAAGTCTCAGGTAATCTTCTATTTTACTTTAAATATTATCTTAAATTTGAATGTTAGAGATTATTTTTTTAGATATTTAGTTATTAAGAGCTATTATGAATGATGTATAACCTAAGCTTTTAAAGAAAAATCATATATAATAAAATAAGCATTTACTTCTAAATTTAAATGAAACTTTAATTAAATTCGACAAAATTCAGAGAGCTAAGATTTTAATGAGATTTTTTACATTTTTATAAATTCGTTTACTGATTGTTTAACTTAAAGTAGCTTTTAGAAATATATCAATATACCTGTATAAAATTAATACAAAAGCATGCAATAATCAATAGAAACTCTCTTAGCCGAAAGTGTACATTAAATCAGGAGAAACTCTGTTAGTTACAAATGTAAATTGAATCAATATCAAAAGCTTTTGGCTAAAAGCCTTTATAAATGCTTAAAATATTACTCTAACTGTATGAATGCTTTTGAGAAAGAATTGCACGTTATTAAATACATATCATAGACAACTTTTAACTTCGAGTAATAAGTTTTGCTAGAATATTTTCAACTAGTTATTTGTGTTAAAAATTTAAACAATGTAACACATTTTGAAGATCCTTAATGATCAAAAATATTTTTTTATTTCCTATGGCAAGTTTATAGGACAACAGATATCATTAAAAAATAGATACAAAGAACAAGATAGAAACAAATGAGGTCAGTTAATTCATCAATTTAAGTCTGGCAACCCAATGACGCTTTCAGAAAGAAACAGAAGGCAGTGTAGAATAGGAAGCAAGGTGAGACATATCCATTTCTTCCTGGTTATCACACGGGAGACAGAGAGGGTTAGGAATCAGTTTAATACTGTGAAGGTGTTTGCGAAAATAATCGCGACCTATGTCAAATTTACAGGACAACACATATCATTAAAAATAGATACAAAGAACAAGATAGAAACAAATGACATCGGTTAATCCATCCACTTAAGTCTGGCAACCCAATGACGCTTCCGTAAAAAAACAGGAGAGAGTGCAGAACAGGAAATAAGATGAGACATATCCATTTCTTCCTGGTTATCACACGGGAGACAGAGAGGGTTAGGAATCAGTTTAATACTGTGAAGGTGTTTGCGAAAATAATCGCGACCACAGAAAAGCCGTAGCAATACCACCGATTTTTCTCTAGATTATTCAGGGATGTCATGAAAATGATCGTACCAATGCTTGTGACTGTCTCTTAACATTATTAAATAACTCCTCTCTCTGTTTTCGGACAATGCAGCTGTGTTCCATTGCAGATCACTAAGAAACTCACACTGAGAGCCAGACTACAAGACTGTGTTTGTAGATCATTTTGTCGTATCAGACGTTACCCGGAGTGCAGCACGGGGAGGTAGATCTATGTTGCACTCCGTGATCAAAAATATTATTGAATAATAATTAGAAAATCAGTATGTTTCCTGTCCAATATTAAGAAGTTGTTTAATCATTACGGTTGTCAATATTTTTGTTAAATATTTTTATCTGAATGAACTAATATTTGATATCGAATTTTTTTTATAGTGCTTATAATATTATCAAAGTAAAATATGCATAATAATTTTTATTTTTTTATTTTTTTATTTATTTATTTTTTTTTTTCAAAATATTTTCTGATAACTTTTTTTTTTACTTTTCTTAAAATATTTTTGCATATATTTAAATATTTTATAATATCGAATTTTTTTATAGTGTCTATAATATTATCAAAGTAAAATATACACAATAATTTTTTTATTTTATTTTTGTTGGAAAACCCTTTCTAATAACTTATTTTTTTACTTTTCTTAAAATATTTTTGCGTATATTTAAATATTTTAAAATGCTTCTTTATATTATATAATATTCATATAAGGTAATAATTCTACGTTATTAATAACTTAAAAATTTTCATTAAAAGTCTTAGCTCTCAGAAATTTGTTGAATTTTATTAAACTTCCATTAAATTCTTATTATTAAGTAGTATTATTAATAATAAGATCCTATTATTCACGGTAGTTAGTTCCTATCAAACGATATTAATTTTTATTAACTGGCGTAGAATTTTATAACGGCATAACGGCATTACCTTATATTTAGTTCTTATTAAAGGTATTTTGTTCTTATTAAAAGGTATTAATTCTTATTAATTATCTTAGATTCTTATAACGGTATTGCCTTATGTTTAGTTCTTATTATTAAAGGTACTTAGTTCTTATTATTAATATTAAGAACTTAAATGCCGTTTAATAACGAAGGTCGCTTAAACGACCAATAATGGTTTGAATCATAAAAATTAGTATATTTTATGATTCAAACATTTTTTATTTGATATAAAACCGATTTGATACATAGTCACCTAAATAGAGCTGTCCTACAAAATTACTTCTTCCTTCCCGATAAGTGAGGAATTTTTCTTTAATCATTTAAAATCTTCCAATAAAAGAAAAAAAATTACTGTTTTGCCACAATTGTGAGACTATAAATCACCTCTAAGTACCATCAAAACGCAATTCACCCATCATTAGCAACCCTACAGCCTCGACCAAATTGAAACGCAATCAGACGTAGTGCGTCCTAATTCAAATCTGCAAACATACCACACTGTTTTACACAGAGAATTTTGGATAAGACAATCGATTAGTATTCCAAGATAATACTTGTGGTACAAGAATAATCATTTTTCAGGGTTCTCCTTGGGAACGAAGAGAATTAATGTTCGCCTGTGAGGATATTTTAATTTGCATTTGTTTCTAATATTTAAAAGCGCATATTTTATGCGACAAATCGAATTTCAGTCCTCTAAGGAAAAGTATTTAGTATGCGTAAGAATAAATATGGATCTTAAATTTTTGAACACTACGTGCATTAATATTAATTTCCAAGAAGAAGGTTTAATAATTGAATAATTATCTGTAAAGTTGTAATTGTGAGTTTCATATATTCTCACAAATAGAATAAGAACTTGGTTGTAAATTCGGGGATATCTGGACAATATTTGATTATTTTGAAAACGGATTTTCTCTACTAGATAACCGTTTGATCAAAATTCCAGTATTTTTATTAAAACCTTATTAGATTATTAAACACTTATTCGTGATTTTTTTTATTTGAGATTTATAAAATTCTTATTCATTTTGAACAAGATTCTTTAACGTGAAAAGTTTGTCTAAAAATTTTTCACATGTAGTTTACTATATTTGTAATAATTATTTAAATTTTATTATTACTCTTGTAGTCAAACTGTGGAATAGATTGGTTCCATAAAAGAAATATTAGATTTATTATTATTATACAATATTTAAAATATTGGGGGCCTGATGGCCGAGTGACTAGCACCCGGTGCTACAGGTTTCGAGTTCGAGTACTTTTCTTAAAATATTTTTCCGTATAGTTAAAATATTTTTAAATGGTTCTATGTTTTATATGATATTGATCTCAGGTAATTATTGTACATTAATAATAACCCACTATAATAATATATATTTAATATAAAAATGATTCTACATATTCATATAAAGTTATGATTCTACATTCTTATATAAGGTGATAATTCTGCTTTAAGAATAACATTAAATACTATTTAGTAACAAAGACTTTTAAAAGCCCAATAATGTGTTCATACTAAAATGTTTGAATCATAAAAATTTCTAAATTTTATGTTTCAAACGTTTTTTATTTGATATAAAACAGATTTGAAACATATCCATCTAAATAGAGCTGTCCTACAAAATTACTTCTTCCTTCACGATAAGTGTGGACTTCTTTAATCATTTAAAATCTTCCAATAAAAGAAAAAATTATTGTTTTACCACAATTTTGCCGCCATAAATCACCTCTAAGCACCATCGAAACGCAATTCGCCCATCATTAACAACCCTACAGCCTCGACCGAATTGAAACTCAATCAGACGTAGTGCGTCCTAATTCAAATCTGCAAACATACCACGCTGCTTTACACAGAGAATTTTGGATAAGACAATCGATTAGTATTCCAAGATAATACTTGTGGTACAAGAATAATCATTTTTCAGGGTTCTCCTTGGGGATGAAGAGAATTAATGTTCGCCTGTGATGATATTTTAATTTGCATTTGTTTCTAATATTTAAAAGCATATTTTATGCGGCAAATCGAGTTTCAGTCCTCAAAGGAAAAGTATTTAGTATGCGTAAGAATAAATATGAATCTTAAATTTTTGAAAACTACATGTATTCATATTAATTTCCAAGGATAGGGTTTAATAACTGAATAGGTTATCTGATAAAGTTGTAATTCTGAGTTTTATATATTCTCACAAATATAATAAGAACTTGGTTCTAAATTCAGAGTGATCTTGACAAAATTTGATTATTTTGAAAATTGATTTTCTCTACTGGATAACCTTTTGATCAAAATTCCGGTATTTTTATTAGAACATTATTAGATTATTAAAATCTTATTCGTGATTCTTTACTTAAGATTAATTAATACCTTATTCATTTTGATTCTCTAAGATTCTTTAAAGTGAATACTTAGTCTAAAAATCTTTCACATTTAGTTTACAATATTTGTAATAAATATTTGAATTTTATTATTACTCTTGTAGTCAAATCTTGAAATAGATTGGTACCATAAAGAAATATTAGCTTCATTATTATTATGTATTATTTAATGTATTGGGGGCCTGATGGCCGAGTGACGAGCAATCGGTGCCACAGGTTTCGAGTTCGAGTACTTTTCTTATAATATTTATCCGTATAGTTAAAAAATTTTAAATGCTTCTAAGCATGATATTCATATAAGGTAATGATTCTACATTAATAATAAATTACTATAATCATAATATATATAATAATAATGATTCTACATGTTCATTTAAGGTAATGATTCTACATTAATAATAGCAATGTAATTAATAATAAGGATTCGACATATTCATATAAGGTAATGATTCTACATTAATAATAGCAATGTAATTAATAATAAGGATTCTGCATATTCATATAAGGTAATGATTCTACATTAATAATAGCAATGTAATTAATAATAAGGATTCTACATATTCATATAAAGTAATGATTCTACATTAATAATAACATTAAATACCATTTAATAACGAAGGAACGTTGTAAATACCAATAATATATTCAAATTATATTGTTTGAATCATAAAAATTTTTAAATTATTTAATTTTACTAAATTATTAAATTTATTTTGACATAAAACAGATTTGAAATCAATTCACCTAAATAGATCTGTCACTCAAAATTACTTCTTCCTTCACGATAAGTGTGGAATTTTTCTTTGACCATTTAAAATCTTCCAATAAAAGAAAAAAATTATTGTTTTACCACAATTTTGCCGCCATAAATCACCTCTAAGCACCATCAAAATGCAATTCACCCGTCATTAGCAACCCTGCAGCCTCGACCAAATTGAAACTCAATCAGACGTAGTGCGTCCTAATTCAAATCTGCAAACATACCACGCTGCTTTACACAGAGAATTTTGGATAAGACAATCGATTAGTATTCCAAGATAATACTTGAGGTACAAGAATAATCATTTTTCAGGGTTCTCCTTGGAGACGAAGAGAATTAATGTTCGCCTGTGACGATATTTTAATTTGCATTTGTTTCTAATATTTAAAAGCGCATATTTTATGCGACAAATCGAATTCCAGTTCTCAAAGGAAAAGTATTTAGTATGCGTAAGAATAAATATGAATCTTAAATTTTTGAATACTACGTGCATTAATATTAATTTTCAAGGAGAGTGTTTAATAATTGAATAGTTATGTGATAATGCTGTATTCTTAATATATGTATTTTATATATAAAAACTGAGTTCTTAATTCGGGGTGATCTTGACAAAATTTGGTTATTTTGAAAATTGATTTTCTTTGCTGGATAACCTTTTAATTAAAATTTGCGGTATTTTTATTAAAACCTTATTAGATTATTCAGAAATTATTCGTTTATTATTATGATTTTATGCTGATGATTCGTTTATGCTTATGATTTTTTATTTAAGATTTACTAAAGCTTTATTCGTTTTCATCAAGTTTTTTTTAAGTGATTAGTTCGTCTAAAAAACTTTCACATTTAGTTTACAATATTTTTAACAAATATTCGAATTTTACTATTACTCTTCTAGTCAAACCTTGGTATAGATTGGTTCCATAAAAGAAATATTAGCTTTATTATTATTATATATTATTTAATATGTTAAGACCTGATGGCCGATTGACTAGCTCTCTGACACTCTGTACCACAGGTTTCGAGTTCGAATTCCTGCGGTGCCATGGATATTTGTAGTCGTTCTGAATCCCCTTTAAACCATAGATCCCATTCTGATATAATCGTAGAGAGTTGTTTAGTTCTGACAACCCACCCCGTAAAAAAGAAAACATCTCCTGTCTCGAAATCTGCCTACAAGCTGACGTCCTTGGCCCACCGCAGCGATGAAGAAGAAGATGATAAACAATAAAACCTTAGATCCAAGTCAAATATGACTGTTGAGAGTAGGACTGACAAGCCTACTCCGGAAAAAGGGCCTTCTCCGCAAGCCTGTCCTGTCTCGAAATCTGCCAGTAGGCAGACGGCTTTAGCCTGCCATAGAGTTGTTACGCCAAGAAGAATTTCAAGAAGAGTTTTAAATGAAGAAGAATTTTAAATTTTGTACCTGATGGCAGAGTGACTAGCTTCATGGAGTTCGGTGCCACAGGCTTCGAGTTCGAGTGCCGTCTGTGCCCTGGATGTTTGTAGTGGTTCGGAATCCCCTTTTAAACCATATATCCCAGTCTAATATAATCGTAGAGAATTGTTTAGGGCTGACAACCCTACCCCATAAAAAAGAAAACATCTCCTACATCGAAATCTGCCCTCAGGCAGTAGACCTTGTTCCACCATGGGGCTGTTGCGCCAATGATGATGATTTAATTTATTATTTGTTTCCTGCAATATATCATAATTTAAAAATTTAATCAATAATAATTTAATTTTATAAGAAGGCAATTTTGTTAAATTTGTTAACTGTTAATTAATTTTAGTAATATTTTCCTATGAGAATTCGGATTGTTGTCATTTCCATGTTATCTTCATCAAATTTGTAATCCGGCATGCTTCATATTGTATATTTAAAATACAAATAATAATTATTTCCTTTCTTATTAAGTTAATTAATCTTCACTTATTATAATACAACTAGATTAATTTAATTTTCCTTCTCAAGTACACTATTAAGATAATCAATCACGGCTTTCTATTATTGCCTTTTAAAAACACGATCGAGTTGAGAAGCTGTTGCCACTCATGATCTCTTCATGGTTATGGCCAAATATCGATATTTTTCCCCATTGGGGATCTTTAAAAATATCTATTCATCTATTATTTTTTTATCTTTGCCTTTCTCTTAATGGATCCAGCATTCTTAAACTATTTTCATGAGTTGGATATGATGATGAGTGTTACATTTCAGTCTCTAGCTATCTCCACTTGAAACAGTCCTACTTCAAGTCTGCTGGCGACTCGACAACACATTTCAACATCCAAAGATCGACGGTCTTACTTTAACTGTTTGTATTTTAATTTCATTGATATTGCAAAAAAAACCCGAACCGAAATTTGTCTGGTGTCGGAACTAACAAAGAGTCGGCTTGCAGTGTTTGTTCTTCTACAAGCATCGCCCGCCTGCAAGTTTAGGCTTACGTTATTTGACACCAGGGATTTGCATCTTTTTTTAATCTTTCCTCATCAATAGTTTCATTCGAAAAAAAATAACAAAATATGCAAATTCTCTTAATTTTAATCACCAGCATATTTCGCTGCAGTATATTGGAATTAAATATCATATCATTCATTATGATGTTAAATAATTTTTACTGAAGTATTTTTAATTCCTATTTGAATATAATATATATTGCCATAGCGTTATTTTACTGTAATAATACTGTCCTTAATACATGGTAACCTATTATATTTGCCCATCTATTTGTTGGTTCTTGTATTCTTGTATTGTTCTTATATCTGAAAAAAAAACCTCTTTCTTCTTCTTCTTGTTTTTTTTTTTTTTCCCGTAAAGAAAACGAGTCTATTTTTCGTAATATTTTTATTCAGATTGTCTAGCATTTTAATATATTCTATGCAAAGATATTTCTGTTTTTTGTATATGTAGATATATATGTAGTGATCATGTAGTATGCAGCATTTTTATCTATCGTAATTATATATTGAATTTCGCTGTCAAGGTATCCTATCATTAACCTGTTAAGTTTGTAAATCTCGTTAAAGGTTAAAGAAATGTGTCTTCTATTAACTGACAATAAATCATTTGTTAATATATCATATTTATCATTAACTAGTCACCGTTTAATCAATCCTTTTCAATAGAAGTATTATGACAAATAAATTGACAAAAAAATGATTTGCAATATCAATATATATTCAGAAGCAAGAAATATTTAATTATGAAAAAAGAAATAGCTGATCGATTATTAAATTGAAGATAGTCTTTTGTTTAATGATTGATATACTGAATTATACACATTACGAAATTCGTTTATTGATAAGTCTCAATAAATTTTAATAAAACAATTCATAATTATGTATTTTTCTAGATTTATTAATAAAGTTTTTTTTCTTATTAATATTGAGTCCTGCATGCTATTCATTATTTAACCTATTTGTTTATAATAGCTTTAACTATGACTAAGCATAAGGTTTTATTTCTTTATTTTTATTTTATTTTTTTTTTACCTGATTGTATATACTACTGTGTCCAAAACGTAAGACCAATTTTCAATTTAAAATTCCCTGGGCTTATGTTATTTCAATTTTTCTTTTTTAGGTTGCTGGCACTGTCGTTGACATCTGTGTGAAATTGGACGTCAAAATGTTCATTAGTGTTTGAGTTACGCTTGGCTTTGTGAGACTCTAAAACTGATTCAGGCGATTTTTGAAATATCTGAATTAATTGAGCAAAGAACTTGCATTAAATTTTGTTTGCGGAAACGTACAGAACGTTGCAGAAGGCATTCGGTGAGCATTTCTATATCGGAAAGAAATGTTTACAAGTGGTATAAACAATTCAAAGAAGGCAGAGAACGCGTTGAAGACGAACAGTCCTCCGGTCGACCATCAACATCAACCGACGAAGCTCACGTCCAAAAAATTAAAGATTTGGGGCTTGCAAACCGTTGATTTACAATCAGAGACCTTGCGGATGATGGTGGAATTTCAAAAGGATCGCTCAATTCCATTTTGGACCTCAAACGCGTCAAATCTCGATTGGTACCGAAAACATTGAATGTGCCAGCTTACACTGCATTGATTCTTCGTGACTTTTTCGACAAAAATGAAACCCATATCGTTCCACATCCACCATATTTATACCGTGCGACTTCTGACTATTCCCTAAACTCAAAAGACCACTCCGGGGACACCGTTTTGAGTCGACTGAAGACATTCAATGCGAATCGCCGCGCGCTTTGAAGGCCATCCCAGCCGATGACTTCTTAGCATACATAGAGGATTGGAAAAAAAGTTGGCTTAAGTGCCTCGTGTCCGGAGGGGATTAATTTGAAGGCAATGAAATAAATTTGGAAGAATAAATAAAGAGTTTTAGGAAATAAATAATCAGTATTACTTTTTGGGCGCAGTAGTATATTCTTTATTGCAAAAATGAACTAATAACAACTTATGCAATGTTTTTTTGTTGAATATTTGTGTCCAGTTTTGGACTATTTTTTTTATAAAGGCTCGACATAATTATTATAAAGGCTTTTTTATAAAGGCTCGTATTTATTTCTATTATCTTCAGTATTATTGTAATATTAAATTTATATTAATCTATATTTTCAATTTAGTATTAACTTTCCTAAAGGTATAATTAAAATATTAAAATCATCAAAATTTCTGTATAAAACAAAATTATAACTATTAAGAATTAAAGATCAATTATCTATTGCCGTACCTTTGGATATTGGAATGCAAATAATCTCTAAATAATTATCCGTATAAGTAAATAAGTTTATTACACATGTAACATAAGTAAGCATTGGAGGCTAAAGAAAATGTATTAATTTCTTTTATAAACCAAAGCATTTTTTATTAAGTTACAAAATAAGTTTTCTGCAGCTTATATTAAATAAAAAAGAAAGTTCAGTAGCTTACTATTCTTTTTCGTAAATTTGTTTTTCTACGTCTCCATTCCCAACAACGAACTAACAAATTGGAAATTTTTACTCTTCTTTTACGAGAAAGATTTTTTTTTTCCTTTACTGAAATGCAATATTTGAATGCTTGAAAATAATACTGTTTTCCAAGCATTTTTAAAGTATCGAAGAATAAGTTTTATAAAAGAATAAAAAATTAAAAATATTCTTCAAAAATATTAAAATGATTTAAGCAAAGAATATTTTGTTGTATAGCTTAATTTAAAAAAAGGCATTTTTTTATAATGTGCGAATAACTTCAGCTAATTAATTATTGAAGAATAAAACATAAATTGTTAAATAAACAGAATTTTAAAAAGTCCTTAACTTTTCTTAAAAAGGTTTTAAGAAGCAAACAAATATTTCGCTAAAATTCTGATGAACCTGAATATTTATTATCTAATTTTTAATTTTTAAGGTTTTCAGTTAGAAATTCTGTTGAATTAACAGTTCCATATTAAAATATTTTAACCTCGGCTGGAATATTGAGTCAGTTTTTAAAGCATCGAATTATTTTCAATGTAAGATTTTATAGTTTATTTTTATTATTATTTTTTTTTTAGATTTATTTATCGTTTGGAAAATTAATTATTTAAAATATATTTGTTCTATATACAATAATGCATGACGAAAATAGAAATGTTACTCACAAATGTTTCCGAATAAGAACAATTAAAGTAGAAAAAAAATCTTTCAGCTCCTTGTAAATAAACATTTTTAGAACTTGGTTGAATAATCACAAGCTTTAAGAACACCTTTTAGTCTTGAAATAGATTCGAAGTAAGTTTTAATTTTTAACTTTTGAATTAAATTTTAGACTATTTTTTCCCAAATTTGGTCAATTCCAGTTTTTTGCAGTGGTATGAGAAAATGTTTCTAAATTCAATTTTCAAATTGTGGTCGTTGTTCGATTGGGGGTTAGAATATGATAATTGAGGAGGCATTTTAATTACATGATCGATTATTTAAAACAATTTGCTTAGTATTATAACCCCGATAGAACTTTTAATCTTCTAGTAGACTGAAACTTTCGACTTATTATTTTAAACTTTTATTTAAGATACCAATATACATACATTTACTGATCTATAATGTCTTTAATAAATTCTAACTTACTTATTCCAAGAGATGATATGAAACTACACATTTAACTCTCTATCGCCAAGCTTTACAAAAGGAATATTTTTTTATCCAGAAAATATATGGGTATTGTTTTAGGAAGCGGGATTTTCGTCACCTTCATCACTTTCATTTTTTATTTTTTATTTCTTTCACAGGTTTTTTTTTTTTTAATATGATATATTTATTTATATAAAATATTTATTTACAATATAATTGAGTAATTATTAAATAATTTAATAAAAAATTAAGATAAAATTATTTTAAAAGATTGTCTGGTGAAAACAAAAACAATTTTATTTCAAAATAAAAATGAGATTTTTCAAGAAAAGAAAATCGTTTGTTATTCTATACTTTTCTATTTTTATAGAAAAGTATATACTTTTACTATATTATTCTATACTTATATTATATACTTTATTATTACTTTTTATATTTTATTCTATACTTTTTTTTTTTTTTTTTTTTTTTTTTAAGATTTCTGATATACTTTTTGTTCTTACATTAAATTCTAAATTTTATTTGTAACCTGTATAACAGCCCATCCAATTAATTTTTTTTTATTTTGTTTAAATCGTTATGCAATTACTAGCTTCAAATTTATTATACTTGTTTTCATTAGAAAATATAATACCGTATAACATTGTTCAAGTTTTTAACAAATAAAAATTTGAGATTTCGATTCTTTACACTAATGAAGAATTCTTTCTTGTCATATTGAATTTCTTGTTGAATTTTCTCATCTTTGCATTCTGTTAAATTTTGTTTTAACAGAATGCCTTTTTTTATCTATGAATTTATGTACAAAAGCTAGTAAGACACTGTATTCTTTAAATTTTGAAAAAAAAAAGTAATAAAAGAAATTTTTAAACCTAAAAATACAATAATAGTTTTTTGTATACGACTTAAGCCATCATATCATATTGATTTAATTCATACACTATTTAGATTATATCACATAATTTTTTCTGCTTTATACTAATTTTTTAACATAATTTAAAAGTACAATACTGAACAAAAACTTTCGGAGGTGTGAGATAAACTTTATAATTACAAGGAAAAAAGTAGACAAAATTTATAAAATTTCAACAAGAAAAAGATATGAAGTAAGTTCATTTAATACAGTACGTTTTATTAAAATATTTTATAGTACTATATATTTTTAAGCCTAAATAAATCTCACAAATATAAAGCATTTAATTTCTATGTCTATTCTAGTCTAAATTAGTCTAGTTTAGTCTTATTTCTATGTCTGTTATACATTAATTTTTATTAATAATTAAGAAATAGTTTTCAAACATAATTTTGATATATTAAATTAAATCTCTATGTCTGGAATATTGATGGTTTTCATATGTTTATTTATATAACTAAAGGTCGTCTGATTATACGTCATTCGAAATACCCAAATTAATTATTAATTTGCACTTAGAAAAACTTTTACACTGTTAATTAATTGAACAAATGAATAGTTTAAAAGATATAAATATTTTTCTTTCATAAAATAGTATAAAAGGCTCAGTAGAGTAACCAAAATTGGAGATTATAATAAAGTTATTTCATGGAATAAAACTAATTATGATTTGAAAATAAACATGCAAACCCTAGAGGAAAATCCTTAAAGAATATATACACTGAAGTGACAAAAGTCATGGGATACCTCTTAATATCGTGTCGGCCCTCCTTTCGCCCGGCGAAGTGCAGCAACTCGACGTGGCATGGACTCAACAAGTCGTTGGAAGTCTTCTGCAGGAATATTGAGCCATGCTGTCTCGATAGACGTCCATAATTGCGAAAGCGTTGATGGTGCAGGATTTTGGGCACGAACAGACCTCTCGATGATGTCCCATAAATGCTCGATGGGATTCATGTCGGGCGATCTAGGTGGCCAGATCATTCGTTGGAATTGTCCAGAATGTTCTTCAAACCAATTGCGAACAGTTGTGGCCCGGTGACATAGCGCATTGTCATCCATAAAAATCCCATCGTTGTTTGGGTACATGAAGTCTATGAATAGCTGCAAGTGATCTCCAAGTAGCTGAACATAAGCATTTCCAGTCAATGTTCGGTCCAGTCGCACCAGAGGACCAAGTCCATGCCATGAAAAAACAGCCCACACCATTACGGAGCCACCACCAGCTTGAACAGTGCCTTGCTGACAGTTTGGGTCCATGGCTTCGTGGGGTCTGCGCCACACTCGAACCCTACCATCAGCTCTTACCAACTGAAATCGTGACTCATCGGACCAGGCCACGGTTTTCCATTCATCTAGGGACCAACCGATATGCTCACGTGCCCACGAGAGTCGCTGCAAGCGATGTCGTTCTGTCAGTAAAGGCACTCGAGTCGGTCTTCTGCTGGAATAGCCCAAGAAAGCCAAATTTCTCCGCACAGTTCTAACAGACAAGTCCCTTGTACGTCCCACATTGATTTCTGAGGTTATTTGACGCATTGTTGCTTGTCTGTTAGAATTTACGACTCTTTGCAGACGTCACCGGTCTCGGTCGTTAAGTGCAGGCGGTCGACCACTGCGCTGTCCATGGTGGGATGTTATGCCTGAAATTTCATACTCTCGGCACACTCTTGACACAGTGGATCTGGGAATGTTGAATTCCCTAACGATTTCCTAAATGGCATGACCCATGCGTCTAGCTCCAACTAACATTCCGCGTTCAAAGTATGTTAATTCCCGTCGTGCGGTCATCATCACATCAAAACCTCTTCACATGAATAAGTTGAACAGAAATGAAAGCTCTGCGAAAGCACTGCGCATTTATACCTGTTCTATGCGGTGCTACTGACATCTGAAAATTTGCATATTGCTATCCCATGACTTTTGTCACTTCAGTGTATATCAGTTCACAAGCAGGTGTAAAAATAATTTAGTTAAATTAATTTAGTAAAAATTTAGTAAAAATAATTTAATTAATTAATAAGAAATTAAATTAAATAAGTTAATTAATTTAGTAAAAATAATTATATTTAGAGCTAAGTCGGAATAAATCGAAAGAAGAATTTTAAAAAACGACTTGGCGATTGCGGAGTTATGGTGTCGAGCATATCATCAACTGGAGTTGATAAATTCGAATTTATTTCTGGAACCATGTATCAATAAATCGATGAAGATATTTAAAAATAAAATTTAGAACAATCAGTCAAAATTTTCAGTTTACAGAAAAACACGAAATTCTGTCAGGATAACAACCCTAAGCATACTCTCTTAATTCGATTTTAATTGCTATATAATTCGAAATGAATCATTGAAATGCATCGTTAATCGTCACATTTGGACCTAATAGAACATATACGACCAGAATTTGAAAATTGAGTTTGAAAACAGCAGTTAGAAACTTCTAATGCAGGAAATTGGAACAATATGCAGTATTTACTAAAAATTACTTCGATTTTGTACCAAGACAATTTAAATTAGTTTTTAAATAATAATGTGTCTTAATATGTTCTTAAATAATAATTAATGTGTGTGGATATATAATGAAGTACTAAAAATTGTTTGAAAAGTAACTGAAAAATGTTTAACCCACTTGTACAAAAACTTTTGTGAATAAAATCTATTCTTTCCGCATGTATTATTTATTATATTAAAAACAATTTTATTCTAAATTGAAACAAAATGAAAATAATATAAAAGATACGTTAAATTTAAATTGTTTGAAAGCAATAAATTTTAAAAAATTTTTAATATTTTTTTTTTAATAACTTGCATACATGACAGGTCTATGAGAAAACTTTTGAAAAGTAACTGAAAAATTTTTAACCTACTTGTTCAAAAACTTTTGTGAATAAAATCTATTCTTTCCGCATGTATTATTTATTATATTAAAAACAATTTTATTCTAAATTGAAACAAAATGAAAATAATATAAAAGATACGTTAAATTTAAATTGTTTGAAAGCAATAAATTTTAAAAAATTTTTTTAATATTTTTTTTAATAACTTGCATACATGACAGGTCTATGAGAAAACTTTTGAAAAGTAACTGAAAAATTTTTAACCTACTTGTTCAAAAACTTTTTGTGAATAAAATCTATTCTTTCCGCATGTATTATTTATTATATTAAAAACAATTTTATTCTAAATTGAAACAAAATGAAAATAATATAAAAGATACGTTAAATTTAAATTGTTTGAAAGCAATAAATTTTAAAAAATTTTTTTAATATTTTTTTTAATAACTTGCATACATGACAGGTCTATGAGAAAACTTTTGAAAAGTAACTGAAAAATTTTTAACCTACTTGTTCAAAAACTTTTGTGAATAAAATCTATTCTTTCCGCATGTATTATTTATTATATTAAAAACAATTTTATTCTAAATTGAAACAAAATGAAAATAATATAAAAGATACGTTACATTTAAATTGTTTGAAAGCAATAAATTTTAAAAATTTTGTTTAATATTTTTTTTAATAACTTGCATACATGACAGGTCTATGAGAAAACTTTTGAAAAGTAACTGAAAATTTTTAACCTACTTGTTCAAAAACTTTTGTGAATAAAATTTATTCTTTCCGCATGTATTATTTATTATATTAAAAACAATTTTATTCTAAATTGAAACAAAAGGAAAATAAAATAAAAGATACGTTAAATTTAAATTGTTTGAAAGCAATAAATTTTAAAAATTTTGTTTAATAATTTTTTTAATAACTTGCATACATGACAGGTCTATGAGAAAATTTTGAAAAGTAACTGAAAAAGTTTTAACCTACTTGTTCAAAAACTTTTGTGAATAACATTTATTCTTTCCGCATGTATTATTTATTATATTAAAAACAATTTTATTCTAAATTGAAACAAAATGAAAATAAAATAAAAGATACTTTAAATTTAAATTGTTTGAAAGCAATAAATTTTAAAAATTTTGTTTAATAATTTTTTTAATAAGTTGTATACATGATAGGTCTATGAGAAAATTTTTGCGAGCCGCTGTATGTTTGAAAACACAACTTGCCATATTAAATAAAACTGTCAATTATTTTTATCTCGTATTTATTTATATAAAGTAGCTGCCAAAAATGATCGTAAACTTTAAAAATTTCTAGAAAAAGCAGTGTAGCCTGAAGTTGAATTTGAATATAAAATTGCATATTATTTCAAATTATCTTCATGGGATTCTGAATAAAACTGAACAATTTTTTAAAACATATTGATTCATTTTCTTTTTTAAAAAAATTAAAATTGCCAAATTGCAGAGAAAGAATACATCACAAAAGTAATCATGTACAAAAACATTTTAGAATAATATCAACTATAAAATTATCGTCTGTGGCTTTATTTTTATTTTACATTTTGGTGACAGTTAAAAAATCGTTTGTTTTTAATCTCTGTTTTCTTAGTTAATATATTCTATTTATTATTTAAAAATGGCTTGTAGTATTAAGGAAACAACTGTCCATGGTCGTCAAAGTAGTGAAAAATAAGTTCAGAAAATCATTAAATTAGTAAATTTATCCCATTCTACTGCACAATATGGGATAAAACGCTTAAAATTGAATATTGGATGTCAAACAAAACAAGAAAAAGTCGTCCAGCAAAGTTATCTCAACTTTATAGATTAACTTTATAAATTATAATAAGTGTGTTGAATTCAGATTTGGGTGCTGTACAGAATTCCTCGAAAAATTTTCTACTTCAATGTCCTCTAAAATTATTTGACGAGTGCGTAGATCAGCAGGATTACAATGGCGTTCTGACTGAAGAATTGTTTTGTAACTGTGAAAAATAGAATACTCAAGTACTTCTTCACTAAAATAATGACAAATAAACCCTAAAAGTATTGGAATCATTTCTTATTTGTAGGTGAAGGCTAATTTAAATTTTTGGTACCGATGGACGTATAATTTTATGGAGAAGATAAATTGACGAATTCAATCCCAAGAACTTAGTAAAGCATGGAGATGGATTCTTCTTGTATTGGGAAACATGCCAGCATCCGGAACAGGTAAGTTGGTGCATATTAACGGTATAATGGAACATGCTCTTTGTTTAAACTGTATTTGGTGTTTATAATAATCCACAAATTTTGAAAATATCCCATCAATCTTGCTATTTAAACCCAAGATTGATTATTGATTATTCTTAGATTTAATATGTCTTAAAACACTTTTAGAAAGTACTGGAGATTAAAGAACGAATACACTACTTTAAAACAAAATATTAATTTTTATTAATGGATAGAATAATCTTTACATAATTCTTCTGTACATATGGTTGTCACTGAACTCCACCTTAATGGCTTCACAGATTTTGATGAAATTTTTTGTATGTGTTTGAGGGGATCCCTGGATGGTTTAGATTCACAATTGCACCTGGTAGGTGGCACAGTAATCGGGTTCTTCTGTACGTGTGCTTGTCACTGAACTCTTAAACAGCTGGGCCGATTTTGATGAAATTTTGTGTGTGTGTTTGACAAAACATGGAGAATGTTTTAAGCTATCCTCTTTGTTGTAAGTTACCACCAGACGGTGCTGAAGCATGTCAACTTCTATACCGTTCAACCAATCGCTAAGAAAATTGCCAATAATATGTATTCGAGTACGGAAAATATATTCGCGCTATCCTCTTTATTGTTACTTGCCACCAGAAGGTATTTATAATATGCTGCAGCATTTTATCTTATATATCATTCAAACGATATCCATGAAAATTAGTATGCACGTATATTAGAACATGGAGAATATATTCGCAATAGGTAATTTTTTACAATGCATTTTTTGGCAGGACAGTATATGCCGGGTTCTGTTAGTATTCATTAAAAATTTGTACATAAATTATTTTCAAATAGCGATTTTTCTTTAAATAATCAAATATTATTTATATTACCGGTGTTCAGAAATTTTTAACAAGAAAATATATTATTTAAAAATTCTTCAATATCATTTAACATTTTCAGCAATGAAATTTTTAAAAATGCATGTATTTTTATAAATGTTATATTAGATTTACATATTTAAAAATATAAATTTTTAGTATTTCAACTTTCATTAACATTTTTGTAACAGAATAATTAATATTTAGTTAATTAATTAATATTCATTGTTTATAAACTTTACTATTTTGATATCAGAAAAATTTAATTATCAAATCTAAAATTCACTCACAGAATGGCATCACAATCAAAGAAATTTACTCTAAAAATAATTAAATCTTCCACTGTACCATTTTTTAAATAAAAAAGCATTGTATTTTTATCAAATATTTGTTGATATTAATTTAATATACGTTACTACTCGTATCTCATTAATAATGAAATTTGTTTTAGTTAAGGAGGATGGAATAATAATGGAGTATTAATAAAGGATTTTTTTTTTAATTTAAATATAATGCTCGAAAAGTTTTTCTGATTATAAATAAAAAAAATCAATTTTCATAAATGAATTATTTTCAAGATGCACAGCTTATTTGTAGAATACTTCTCCAGTTTAACGAGCCATTTCTGCACGCATTGAAAATGTCTTCCTTAGCAAATATTTTATTTTATCATTTCAGAAAACAATTTAATTCTTTCGTTCTACGAACTTCTGAATGATTCGCTCTCGTTTTTCGTAAAAGAGAAACTCGTCTGCTTTGAAATTTATGCCAAACGACAGCAAACAATATTCGAAACGATAGCGTTCAACGGAATATAACTGCGTGAACTGAACTGTAATAGTCCATCACATTCAATGCGCTTAGAAATCGTTGGTATGGAACAATATCTGCTTCACGGTTGGTTCACTGTGACAAATGGCACAATAATACAGGGGAAACGCTTATCAGCTCCCACTAGCTAAGACTATTATTTATCCATTATCTCGGAAATTTATTTATCGCACTGTTTGAACTGGTTTCAGTGAGGCTTATGATGCCGTTAACACATCGTTCTGGACTTGTTTTTCTTTTTATTTTCACTTTCAAGAAGTATTCTGTCGTCTGCAGTTCAAAAAAAATTCTGTTTGCTTATAAAATTCTAAAGAAGAATTTTATGAAAATGTTAATAAAGTTTTTCAGGAAGTGATTTTTATAAATGTCAAATCTTTATTTTAATCTTAAATGTATTTCAAAAAACATCGAGAATTTATCTGCAAAATATTCACATTAAATTTATAAACTGAACATTTTATCTATGTCATTATTTTGTAAAAACGGGAGTTCGGAGTTGTCCATTTTAAAATCACTAATTAACCACGATCAAATGAAAAAGTCATATATGAAATTTAATATTTGATGAAATTGAATCTTTTAAATTGTATTGTATATTTTTATTCAAGGTTATTCTTAATGGTACATTTGCAAATTCGCTAATTATAAATACTGTAACGTCTCGCTGTGTACTAGACCTATAGCTGCTCCAAGAAGAGGGCCACTTCCAGGTTCATGGGAACACTTTAAATCTTATTTACAAACATTATATATATATAAATTAAAATTGCCGACATATTAAATATACAAATACAGTTCAATCCAAGTTTGGAGTTTGTCAGAGTCTGCGACGAATCTAAACACCTGGTCTACGGTAGGCCTTAACTATCACGCGGCGTGATTCACGAAACTACAAGGGGCTCACTTTGAAAACAGGCGAAAAACTCCGACCTATTCAGTCATTTCAAAGAAAAAAAAACTTCTGGTCTACTCGTCGTAGAACTCTCTCTCTCTCTTCATCAAGATAACTCCTTTTAAGACATTCCGTCAAGGGGCGGGGGTCAGCTTCTCTCACATCTCAGTAGAGTAGACATTTCTCTGCTCGTGGTCTATCGCCACTAACGATGCAACAAATTATGGTATAATTAATATACCTTAGCTAATTTGTCTCATTATAGTACATGACACTGAATATCTACTATGAGATTTGAGTGATAGGTTGTTCTCATTAGTACAAAACACTAAGTCCATGTAATCTAACTATTCGCGATAATACCTGCTGTCAAATGTGAGTGATGGATTATTATATATTGTCAAATAGCATACATTTCTCTCTTCTGGGAATGAAAAGCCAAAATTTCTCGTGAGAAAAAAAATGCTACCATACTGTACCATGAATGATAAAAAAAAATTTTAAAAAATTTTAATTAAGCACAGATAATTTAACAAAATGTTCTATTAATAAATAAATATTAAAAGGAATTCATTTTAGATTTGATATTTTTTTCTTATTTGTAATGATCGCAAATGATTAATAATCGAGGTACATAGTGGCTGAGAAAAAAGTTTAAAAATTGTGTGAAAATCACTGTAGTTTAGAAATGAATTCGAATAAGAAGTCCAATATTGTTTTCATGCTGTTTTCATGTGATTCTGATAAAAAAAAAACCAAGCATCTTTATCAAAAATATTATTCCTATTCCTTTTAAAAGCGGAAATCCAGAAAGCAGAGAAAGAAGTCATTACAAAGTAATCATGCACCAAGACATTTTCTCGTAAATTCATAAATAAAAATATGGTCTGAGAGATTTTTTTTTTATTTAGCATTTTAATGACCTTTAAAAAATCGTTTGGGTTTAATCTTTTCTTGCTTATGATTCAATTCTATTTATTTAAAAATGAATAATGGAAATAACGAAAATGAAAAAAATGAATAATGGAAATAACGAACAGCATTTAAAGACTAATTCATTTAATTAATAATTAATAAAGCACATAAAGAATAATTCTCGAAATTAGTAAATATCTCATTCTACAGTGTAGTATGTAATAAAGCATTTTAAAGAAGAATACGACCTCTGACAAAAATAATTTAACATTGTATAAGAAAATTGTGAAAAATTCAACTGTAATTGCTGTAAAAATTCCTACATAAGTAATGAAAATTTTTCTTCGTCGAATAGTCTGAGGTGAAAGACACTATTCGACGACAATGTTACTTTTTTTTTTCGATGGACGTATAATTTTATGAAGGATAAAAATGAAGAACTTAATTCCAAGAATTTAGCTGGAACAGTAAACTATAGTGGGGGATTGTTCTTGTGAGAGGGAGAACGTCAGCATCTGGACTAGATAATTTCGTATACATTGTTGTCATAATAAATCTTTGTCTTTTTTTAAACTTTTTAAATAAACAGTTTTAGGTCGGTGATGTAAATTGTTTTCAAATTCGTAAATCTTAAATTCTACTTAAATTGACAGATTTGAATTTAACTAAATAAATATATATATATATATATATATGTGTGTGTGTGTATGTGTGTTTTTAAAAAAAATATGTTATTGTTATCCAATTAGTACGAACCGGATGCCTAGGCAGGTCGGTAGGAATTCACTAGACTTATCCAATTAGTATTATATCCAAACTGTTGAACTATTTTTAATAAGAACATTGCGAAAATACTTTTGAGAAAAGTTTCTCATAACAGAGGGAGAAGTTCTCTTAACTAGTATGATTTCAACTAGTTACGAGTTAAGCTAACGATTAAATGCCAGATTTTCGATTAAATTCATATTCCCCCGCTTAATCCCATTTCCAGTCCGCCTTTGCAACTATGTAGTGCTCGCAATAATCATGATTCTGTTTATACGCGAAGTTGATGGGTAACAACATTACAAGTCGCATTAATTATTTCAATTACTACACTCGGCGTAACTCTTCTGCTACTAGATCACGATTGCGTGGTCCAATCACAGGGTCGGGGAAACTCGTGTGTGTACAGAATTTCAGCGATCAGAAAGGTCAACTGGTGGCCCCAGGGAAAGGGAAATCCGTTCACACGCATAAACCGAGCGGAATTCATGGCCGTAGGGCGGGGAACCGTAAATGGCATCACTTACGCTTATGCGTGTTGTCGGGGATAAATTATTCCTGTCTGCAACTTGCGATTACATCGGTACGTAAAAGGGTCTCAGGCAGAAAAGAAGGCGAAAAAAAAAATTGTACGGTACATCTTCCGCGTCGTAAAGGGAAGAAGGCAAAGTTATGGAATGACCTGGCCCATCGGAAAAAGCGATTCGTTGTTCGGCACGAAGTTGGCCGCGGGACATACTGAAATGAAGCGAACTTGAATCTGTCGAGTTAAAGAGGGGAGAGAAAAATTAATCTGTCATGGCATCAAGAAAGTTAGAAAGAGTTTGCTTGCTTTCCGTGGAAATCGTAGAAATATTTTTTCTTAGGTTGAGAGACATGAAAACAGTGAAAGTTTTTGAGTTCGTAATCGAATGCCTTATAATAATAATGATCAGTTTTTTTGTAATCTTTGCTGTCAACTTTTGACTATTTTTTTTCGGTTATTACAACATATATTTCAGATAATCTTAAATGTTTCCTATTTATGTACACCTTGGTTATTCCTATTCAAAATATCATTTTTTTTTTTTTTTTTTTTGTATTAGTTATGTTCTCGAATAAAAATCCCATTATAGTTTCTGTTTTAAGAAGTTTCTAGTTCATTAATATTGATTTATTACAATGAAATAAAGCCAAATTTCTGGTATAACCATTTTATAATGTTATTATTATTTAAACGAATGGCCGACTCGTGGTTTAGTGGCAACATGGTCCCTGGTGAACATTAGGGCGGAGGTTTAATTCACTGGCAACCTTGTTGCAGACAGTGTTTTAAAAACACTAGGAAACTCAATGACGTTGTGTTGTTCAGCATCTTGCCTCGGGAGTCGGACTACTTGGTGAGAGTTTTCCGGATTTTTTCCTATACGATACGTAAATGTGGGGTAGTTTCCCCTAAAGAGGCACTGCCCTCCTTCTTCAGCGACATTGAGCCAAGTCGGACTTCTACCTACGGGTGCTACCACAACAGAAGCCGCCCCCTTCTTCTATGATGATGAGGATGAATTATAGTATAGAAAATTTTGTATCGATTGATCAAGTTCAAATATTAAGATACAATATATATTAAAATAAAATATTTTGTCTTTATAGTATATTTTATATACTCTGTAGTAAAATATATTCTACAATCCGCATCGCACATAATATAGATACAAAAAAAAACTCTAAGTTAAATTTTATTTAAAATGTTTAATACCTTCATTAAGTTTAGAATCCAAGTAGTTTAAAAAAAATTTCTTATTTTAAAATCTTAATATTCAAAAATTCAACAAGCAAATACTTGAGAAATAAATGCTACAGAATTTACGCATAAAAAAATGTAAATAAACTCAGAACATCTTTAAAAAATGAAAAATACTTTTTTGTCTATTTTGAATCTATAGAGCCTGTATTACTGAAGAATAATTCTATTTCCATGTCAATGTTAATTAGTTCAAAAACTTAATTCTTTCTTATTTCACCATGATATTAGTGCCCCGCTTTTTTCCAACTTATCAAGAATAAGAAGGTGACCTAATAGCATAGAAATCAATCATAATTTACTAAAAATTTCCACAACAATCGCACTGCTGAACTTTTGCAGAAAACTGCGCATTCTAACAATCAGTGTCCTAGTAAACGAAAAAATTGGCCAATTCTTTTTGTGTCTCCTTATCCTCACCCTTGAGAATTCGTTCGAATTTTTTTTCTTCTACGACTCTGAAAAATACGGTGACCTCGGTCATCGTGAATTTATTAGGATATTTTTTTGTGCATTATTCTCTGGAGAAGAATGCAGATGGGACATAAGGCCACCATATTGTGATCTGGACCTTTGGCAGTGGGTTGCAAATAGCTGTCGGCTGAGACCTTGAGAAGGTGAAGCACGTGATAGGGTTACACTTCCGCAGTCGAGCAGCCCCGTGGCTCCCAATAACAATTATTTGGAATTTTTTCATCAAACGAACCTGTTCTCTTATCTGAGATGACAAGATTACAGCATTGTCTTCCCAAGTGCATGACTTCTGCCATTAAACACGTTGTTTTAGATTCTGCGAACATTTCAAGTGAAGAAAAAAAAATGGTATGAAATTCTCCTTAATTATGTTTTTTAATGTCTTTAGATTCCTCTGGTCTTGTAGCATTGCTATTGTTATTTTAACTAACCATCAGCACAATGAAAATTCAAATTCTCAATGACATGCGTTCATAAATAAATCTCAATGAAATGCATATTCATAAATAAGTCTAAATGAAGTATATTCTCAATGAAATGTTAACTAAATAAATGTTAATTTATTTTAATTTTATACTGTTTATGCAATCGTACATAACTTGAATAAATTTCCAAATACGGTATTATTTTGCATATTAAAGATGGCGTTCAGAGAGTGCGATAGAATGAATAGCTTTACGGATAGACGGAACAACATGAATTATTCTTATTTGAGCAGTCTTTCGTACACAGTGTTATATTGTTTTCATTAGAAGAAAATTAATAAGAAAGGAATAAAACTCTATTTACGCTTAACATAACATTTAAATTAGGATTTATAAATAATACTTATTAAAATCTGATCTGGAGATCGGTGCCACAGGCAATAGGTACCAGGTTTCAAGTTTGAGTCACAGCCGTGCGATGGATGTTTGTAGCGATTCGGAATATATTTTAAACCATAGACCCGGTCTAATATGAATGTATATGTCGTATTGATATCCCTACCCCGTAAAAAGAAAACATCTCCTGACTCGAAATCTGCCAGTAGGCAGACTGCCTTCGTTCATCATGGGGCTGTTGCGTCAATGAAGAATGAAGCTGACCGATCAGGAGGTTGTCCCCACGTAAAGTCTTTCAACCAGTTTCGAAAGTAACTCATAAGAAGCTTAAATGTCCTAACAATAAAAGGAGAAAAAAGGAAAAGCCATTTTTCTCTAAATTTCCATCTGCTTGTACAATTGAAGTTTCCTAATTCTGCATTTAGATTCGGATTTTTCTGATTGACTTTCATCTATCACACAAAAATATCGAAACTACAAAAGTAATCATTAAAGAAACGTTGAATTTTGGTTGGCATGCATGGTCTACTGTTTGTTAAAGGTTAATAATTTTTAATAAGCCTTCTAAATGCGAAATTTAACTCTATTTTTTTGTTGAATTATTGTAAAGAACTTAATTTAAATGTCCTCTATATTGATCAGAAAACAAGCTTTTCTTTTATTTTTATTTAACCGTTAATAAATCGAAAAAAAATTAATTAGTATTAACTAAAATAAAATTGCTTTAAAATTATAAAATAGAATTTTTGCAAAATTTGAGTGAATTTTTTAATAATTTATTTTTAGAAGTTTAATTTAACAAAGAAAAACTTAATTTTAAAGCATAAATAAATTTGCTAAATACATTATTAGTTATATATACAGTAAAAATAATTTTTACTACTCAGTTATAGAAAATGAATATTTTTTAAAAAAATATTGTATAAGATTTCATAGACAATTTAAATTTCATGAATAATTTATATTCAAGATGCATATATGAGTTTCTCTTGTTAAAGATAAACGTAGAATGTTGTAGAACATTCTACGTTTATCTTTAACTAGAGAAACTCCACCCATTAGCTCTTTCTATGAAATGTTTGATGTGGGCTAAGGTCATGATAAAAAAAAAGGTTCACTGACCGGTTTAGAACACCTGTGGAAAGTTTTTCTATGAATTAAAATACTTCTTACAACTTTAAACAAGTTATTACATTTTTACAACCTAACAAGTTTGCAAGTTTTATGCACTTAATAAAATAATGTTATTTATTATTAATACATTTAGATAGATACTAAAACTCTTATTTTCAATTTTTTTTTTTTTTTTTTTTTTTTTTTTTGCTTAAGTTTATTCAGTTTCAGATTTAAAATTAGTTTCAATTATGTTTATTAGGATATGTTTATAATTTTTATAATACGTGATTTTATAACAATAAATGTAATTTCCATCTTTAGTGTAATAAATTGAAAATATGTAGTAAACATTTTTTTATCTTTAACAGCATCACCATTGAACTTGGTAACTTTTTTGTAATTGAATTCTTTAAAAAAAAAACATATTTATATAACTATAATAACTATATTATATATATTATAATATTATAAATAATAATAATAACCCTAACCTGTAAAAAAGGCAGCGTCACGGAGCCAAGTCAGACTTCTACGTAAGGGTACTCCATCACAACAGAAGCTTTCCCCCCCCCCCTTCCCTTTTTCCATGAGACCACAAGGGTTCTTGGACTTGGTGTAGATGTTGTTGTCTACCAAGTGGGATAAGAAACAACAACTAATATTAATAAACAGATTCTTAATTTTTTTTCCCCGACTGTTTTTGATTCACTCATTTATTCCTTACTTTTGCCAAAACACTTCCAGAAAATTTCATAGAATTATTATCTCAGTAAATTTGGTCTTTGTCCAAAAAATAAAAAGTAAAATCATTATTATTCCTAAAATTAAAAATCTAATCCGGAAGTACTGATGTAATATACGTCAGTCTAAAATTAAAAAATTAATATTTTTTTATAACCATATACTTATGCAATGTGGTACAAGGAATTTCTTTTGGAAGTTGAAGATAAAGAAGCCATCTTTAATTAATACTCCGAATTTAAACCTAAAGATTTGTATAAATCAAAAAGATTTTTTTTTTTTAAATCTATTAAAACCTCCTTCAAAAGGCAACATTTTAAAACAATAATAATTAATTAATCATCAGTAGTCATTGCTATTCGAAGCTTAAATCATTTAAATTTTAATTGTTCGTAAAAGAATATCATACATATAAAGGTGCAGGAGGAAGAGAGGCTTCAAGACAAGGGTCATAAAGAGGACATATTTTTTTTTTTAAACAGCAGCATAAAATACACACAATCTAGCATCCATTGATAAAAACAGCTCAATCAAAATTGTTGATTTAGCTATTCGAAGTTTAAATCTTTTAATTTTTATTTGTTTCTAAAAGAATATCAGTGAACGTATTCTTTTAAAGAATAACATAAGATACACACAACCCATAATAATTCATTGATAAAAGCAACTGATTCACTTCTCTGCTGATTTCGCTATTCCAAGTTTAAATCTTTTAATTTTTATTTGTTCGTAAAAGAATATCAGACAACTCATTCTTTTAAACAGCAGCATAAAATGCATACAACCCACACGCATTCATTGATAAAAGCAGCTGGTTCACTTCTGTGCTCAATCAAAATCGCTGATCTGGCTCTTCAAAGTTTAAATCTTTTAATGTTAATTTTGTCGTAAAAGAATATCAGACAACACATTCTTTTAAACAAAAAATACATACAACACAGCATTCATTGATCTTACAGCATAAAATACATACAACCCACAAGCATCCATTGATAAAAACAGCTGATTCACTTCTCTGCTCAATCAAAATCGCTGATTTGGCTCTTCGAAGTTTAAATCTTTTAATGTTAATTTTGTCGTAAAAGAATATCAGGCAACACATTCTTTTAAACAAAAAATACATACAACACAGCATTCATTGATGTTACAGCATAAAATACATACAACACACAAGCATTCATTGATAAAAAACAGCTGATTCATTTCTCTGCTCAATCAAAATCGCTGATTTTGCTCTTCGAAGTTTAAATCTTTTAATTTTTATTTGTTCGTAATCAGTGAACATATATATCATTAATATCAGTGAACATATATATCACTAATATCAGTGAACATATGTTTTTAAACAGAAGCATACAATACACACAACCCACAAGCATCCATTAATAAAAACAACTGATTCACGTCTCTGCTCACACTCAAAAAAATCGCTGATTTTTATTTCAGTAATAGATTGATCCCCATTGTCTCCCGTCTACCAAAGCCACGGGGCATCATTTCGCAACAACGACTTCCTGCTTTGTTTTGAGGGAGAGGGAGAAATTTATAACGTTTAATTCGTAGAAATCAAAAAAGAATTTTTTTTTTTTTTAAATCTATTTAAAACTTATTCAAAAAGCAACATTTTAAAATAATAACACAGAAATAACTAATAAATCATCAGTCGCCATTTTTATTTGAATGTTAAATCTTTTAATTTTTATTTGTTCGGAAAAGAATATCAGTGAACTTATTCTTTTAAACAACAGCTTGAAATGCGTACAACTAACAAGCATTCATTGATAAAAACATCTGATTCACTTCTCTGCTCAATCAAAATCGCTGACTTTGCTAATCGAAGTTTAAATCTTTTAATTTTCATTTGTTCCTAATCAGTGAACATATATATATAGATATATGAGTGAGCATATAAATATATACGAGTGAACATATATATCATTAATATCAGTGAACATATTTTTTTAAAAACACCAGCATAAAATACGCACAACCCACAAGCATCCATTGATAAAAACAACTGATTCATGTCTCTGCTCACACTCAAAAAATCGCTGATTTTTATTTCCGTAATTGATTGATCCCCATTGTCTGCCGTCTACCAAAGCCACGGGGCATCATTTTGCAACAGCGACTTCCTTCTTTGTTTTGAAGGCGAGGGAGAAAACAAAGAACTCGCGAGATCTGTTTCCGATTCCCAGAAGAAGGTCTGCCACTTTTATTTCATTGCCATGGCCGCCGTTTAGTAGGTCGATGACCGCTCGTGCCGACTTCCCCTCTCTCGTCTGACAACTCTTCGCGAGAAAAAAAAAGCTGAACTAGTTGGTTATGTTTCCTGAAGTTCAAGGATAAGAAAAGGTAAAAAGGGAGAAGTCGTTTTGTAGGAAATTAAATAGACAAAACTTTCGTTCATTTGACTGCGGTGGATTTCAAAGGTTAAAGAAAAAAAAAAGAACGCGTCCTTTGTGAAGGGGGGAGGGGGAGAATAATAATAAAGTGGAAAAGTTCATGGAGGCCTTTCTCAGGGAAGTGATTGCCATTTCCCACTGAGTGAATGATCGATCCTAAAAAAAAAGCGACTACAAATATTGCAATACGCTCATGCATATCTATTTTTAGTCATAACCAGAATACAATTTCAATAAAGTGCATTTGAATTATTTATTAAACAGCAATAATTCCATCATTTTCATTAAAATAAAAAAATAAAAAGATTTAATGCTTTAAATTGCTTCTTCTACTCAATTATTTTGTAATTTATATATATATATATATATTATTAGCTTATGATTAATTTTTGAAGGATTTTTTTTCTTATAACTTCTTACATTTGTGTATACCCGACTCGTGTCTCAGTGACCAGTAAAAAAAGCCAGTACAAATATTGCAATACGCCCAGATATATCGATTTTAATCATGAGCAGAAAACAATTTCAATGAAGTATACTTGAGTTATTTATTAAGTAATAATAATTCCATCATTTTCATTAAAATAAAAAAATGATTTAGTACTTTAAATTCCTTCTACTTTATAGTAGAAGTATCTACTTGTATTGCTTCTACTTTATAGCATTGTTTTTATTTCTTTATATTTTATCAGCTTTTGATTAATTTTTGAAGGACTTTCTTCTTAAGACTTGTTACATTTGTACATGCCCGACTCGTGGCTCAGTGGTAAAGCGCTCCGCTGGTGAGCACTAGGTCGGAGGTTCAGTCCGCTGGCGGCTTTGTTGTAGACACTGTTTCAAACAGCGAGAAGACTCGATGGCGTTTGTGATACCCAGCATCTTGCCTCTAAGTTGGATTACCAAGTGGGGGTTTTCAGGGTTTTCTCCTATACAATACCCAAATTCGAGATAATTCACACTAAAAGTTCTCACAGAAAGCACTGATCTCTTTACTTAGCGTCACAATTCCAAGTCAAATTTCCACCTACGGGTATTCCATCACAACAGAAGTTGCCCCCATCCCTTTCCTCCCTTCTATGAGACCACACGGATTAGAGGATTAGAACCAGTGTTGCCTGATTACAAAAATATGATGCTTTTTTTTAAATTTTATTTTGGTAATTTTATTTTTAAAAATATATCAACGAAGAATGCAAATAAATATGGATAAGTTTTCCAGGAAAATAATCTCAACATAATAACATTAAATTCAAAATTTGCACATTCTTACAAATTATACTATATATAACGTCAAACATTTAGTAAAAAAAAAAGTCTAGAAAAAAAAATTAATGCAAAGTTTTTCTTAAATCATCTGGTGAAAGCAAAGGCAATGTTGTTTCAAAATAAAAATGATTTTTCAAGAGAAGAAAATTGTTTGGAATTCAATAGTTTTTTCTTTATTATTTTTATTATTATTATCTGTTTTTTAAGATTGCTGTTATACGTTTTGTTCATAACATATTATATTATATAATAACATATTATATTATATTGCTGCTAACATATTATATTGTTTCGAAATAAGATTATCTATTCACTTAATTAGCAATTGATATATATATGGAATTCTATATTCTATACGTTTGGAATTCTATAGTTTTTTTATGTTTTAAGATTGCTGTTATGTATTTTGTTCTTACATCAAATTTTAAATTTTGTGGTAACCTATATATCAGCCCATCCGATTACAATTTTTTTTATGAAGATTAAAACTAACATATTATAGTGTTTCTAAATAAAATAATTTATTCACTTTTTTTAGCGATTGATATATACATGGCGAATAACAAGCATATTTATGTTATAAATTATTTTAAACAATCCTATTTTGTGCATTTGTTTCTTACCTGAAAAAAAAATGGATTGGAGTAAAATAGGGGGAAATTTCATTTCCTTTTGCATTTATATGCATACTAGTAAAAATTGTAAACATTTAAAACGTGTTCAAATGTGTTCGTTGAAAGCTCATCCTATTTGAATAATAAAAACCTTAAATATTCTGATGAATAAAACATTTTTGTTTTAAATCTGAATATTTTCATATTTAATGCAAAAGCTCTAATCCAAATCTTTCCTCTTTTCTGCTTTAAATTATTCAAATTTTAACGACCTTTTTCCTGTTAAGTAGTAAAGCACAAAAAAAAATTAATTTTTTTATGACGGAAAAAAAACAACATCAGGTTCATTTAGATTCCTTTTGTTTTTATGCTTAGAACTAATAAGTATTAGAATTCGCGTCGGTATTTTAATGAATCAGCTGCATATTTTGAAACTTTAATTAGATGCAATAAGCATTAAAGATTCTTTAGCAATGCGTGTAAAAACTAACAGTTTACTAAAAAACAGTAATTAAGATAAATACTCTTATTTTGCCCAATAAAAAAAGATTCTTTGTTATTTATCATTTAATTGTTTGGGGGAAAAATAAAGGCGGCAGTATTCAAGACTTGGAAAAATTACAATAAATCATTTAAAAAAATACTCAAATTATATCAAAAAGTTTTTTTTTTTTTTTTTTTTTTTAAACTGTTTTCGCTCAAATTTTGCTTTAATGTTGTAAAATAGATTCGTTCACGGAATTAATGCTTCTGAATTTTATTAAATTTTAACAATAATTAATAAATAGTTTATATTTATCTAATTTTAATGTTAATGAATTTTCCTGTTTACCATTAATAATGAAATATTTTATCATTGTAAGCATATGAATAATTTCACTTCAAGTTTTTCTTTTCTTTTTATATATCTACTTGCTTGTTTGAATTTACATGCTACTATAAAATATACATGTATTTACATGCTCCTCTTAATAATTAATTAATTTTTATATAAATATTACTTTCTAGTTAAAATAATTTTATAAATTTATGTACGACCTTTAAATAAATTATGAAATTATTAATGATAAACTAATGTAACACCTCAAGTATCTGCCGCAGTTAAACTTGTGGCATTTGCTTGTCATAAAATCTTTAGATGCATGGAATGTTAAATTACGATAGCTTCATATCTTCATTTTATTTTTGATGATGATTTAAATGTAAACTTCATAAACTTAAATATTTTTATTAAAAAATATTAAATATCAGCTTAATTAGTTATACTTATATATAATTAAACTTTCATATTTTTATGAATTTTAATCAATTTTACTTTTTTATTTTTTCATTGTAAAGATCACCTGTTACCATCAATAACCATAGGTGAAAGGTTAGCATGTTTATTTCATTACCTTTATTTACAACAGCGACGAAGTATATACTTGACCCCGGGAGCATGTACTGACTGTAACTTAATGGAGATACTTTAAATTGTACACACACTTTACACGCTTTAAACTGTATCGAAATGTATGAAACGTAACTTTCATATATATTATTATTATATTATATATGAAATGATACATTATATTACGTTTCATATATATATATATATACGTACAATATACTTCTTGTTTGGAGCAACAACCCCATGGTGGGCCAAGGTCATCTACCTATAGGCCTGGCAGTTTTCTAGCCAGGAGATATTTTCTTTTTTTTTACTGAGTAGGGTATCAGAGTGTCAGTCCTACGCCCTACAGTCATATTAGACCAGGACTTACGGTTTAAAGGGGATAAGTGGATTCCGAATCACCACAAACATCTATGGCATATATATATATATGTGTGTGTGTGTGTGGGTGGGTGGGTGTGGGTGTTTCATTAGCCACCGGAACTGCGACTATTTTGTTAAGGTGAGAAAAAAAAAAGGGTGAAAAAAGAATGTTGATGCAGATACAGCATACAGACTAACATGTCTTTGACAAAAATATTTATCTACGGATTTCTAGTAAATTTTAAAAAAAAAAATTAACTATCATATTCTTTCTAATATTTAAATGTTTACTTTTTAATCACTTATTAAAACAAAAACTTACTTTTACAAAATACGACCTATTGTATGACTTTTTAAAAAGATATGATGAGATAGAAACGCGATAAGTGCTTCCCTGATTTAAAATATTCAGAGTTAGGTTAGAGGAAAATAAATAATCTTTACATGTTACCTCACAAATAATTTTTTTTATATATTCAGAAGTATGCAGTCCCTGTCAATAATAATTGATTACTATCGTAAAATATTCCCTTGTTTCAACAGTTCAATGAATTCTTGGAATTTAAGCCTCAAGGTCAAACAAAGATAAGTTCACTTAATTTTTCTTTTTCAAATCATCTTAATGCGCATAATGCATTTTGTATTGATGTGCATTAAAGGAAACCGATATCTTCAGGCTAATGCAAAGTTTTAAGTTCAAAATTGGCATCAATTAGTTCACCCAATTAAAAGAAGCCGATGTATTGCTTGAGAGGTTTAACCATGCGTTTATATTCGAAATGAAACTCATTAAAATCTGCCAAAAATACAGTAAATCGTGAAAGGTGAAGCTAAGATTTCCATTATCATTCACCTGTGAAACAAATAATTTTGATACGGAAATGGGTGTTTACTTTTAATCGAAATGATTAAATTGTTGTTGGGATCCTTTGTATAAGTCTGATTTAATTAAAAAATATTTATAAGTAACAATTTAAATAGGGAAATTCGGAAGCAAATGAGGTGATTTTTTAAAACTGTATTTCATTCAAATAATTTAATTTTATAAATAGAAATATATTTAATCCTTAAACAATAAAAAAGAATTGTTAAATCCTGAACGAAAATATAATTAGCTATACTAATTAATCGGGCATGATGGCCGAGTGACTACCGTTCCATAGGTTTCGGGTTCAAGTACCTGCGATGCCATGGATGTTTATAGGGATTCGAAATCCACTTTAAATCGTAGATCCCGGTCTAATATGACTATAGAGCATTGGACGTAGGGCTGACAACCATACCCCTTCAAAAGAAAAGCATCTCTCGTCTCGTAATCTGCCAGTAGGCAAACGGCCTTGGAACACAATGAGGCTATTGAGGCTTCCTGCCCCCTTTCTCTCCTTCCATGTGACCACATGGGTTCTAGATACTGTTGTTATAAAAAAATAATTAATGGTATACAATAGAAAGTCTACAAGTTTCGGGTTCGAGTCCCAGCGAGGCTTTGGTTGTTTGTAGTGGTTTGGAATCCCCTTTAAATCGTAGGCCCCAGTCTAATATGATTATAGAGCTTTGGGCGTAGGGCTGACACCCTACCCCGCGAAAAGAAAAGCATCTCTCGTCTCGTATTCCGCCAGTAGTTTGACCCACCATGGGGCTGTTGCGCCGATAATGATAATGATACCAATTAATAATGTCCAGAAAACTATCATGCGATTCAATATTAATTGAATAATATGAATTAATTTTGGTTAATAAATGTTGATATTGGTTAATATTAAACCTCCAAATTTTTTTTGTTAATTTGTTAATCAATTTGTGTGGCAATATTTTTCAATTCCTTCTATTAGCTCACACTCTCCCTATATATATCTTGTTCAAATTTTCAATCGTTCATAAAATACTTTCTATTCATCCATTCAAGTTTTAAAAAATGTATTTGAACTTGAAGTGGGTGACACTTGATGTTAATACAGTTTTTTCAGATATTAATTCATTAATTAAATTTAATTTATTAATTTTAGTTTTTTTAGAATTAAGTTGCATGTATCTACCAATAGATGGCGTCAGATAAACTTTAAAAAATGAATGAAAATTATTTATAAAGGAGTTTTCTGCATTGTAGTGAAAAAAAGTAGGAATTGACTTTAAAAAAATTATTTTTATAATACTTGTTTTTAATTAAAGGCAGTTAACACACTTATCATCATTGTAAATTTTCGGTATTAGTTTGCTAAACAGTAATATTTAGCAAACTACTTGCCTTCCACCAAAATAGTATTTAAAAAAAACAGCTGATATTTAGGTGCTGTTTCCAATGCGAAGTTGTTTGAACTGTGTTTTAATTAAACGCTGTCAGCAATCTAACTATTCTAAACTTTCACTAATTTTCAATATAGTTAAACTGCAATCTCTCTTTAATCTTCCCCAGCGCAATAGTTGATCGTGGGTAAACGGAAATGTGTAATCAGTTTCTTCACAGGTTAGTTTGTACCTGACGAAAGATAAGGTCTTTAATTACATATTTACTTATCGATTAAAATATATCCATTTTGAAATAAAGTAAGATATAAGCTTATTCATTAAATAATAATATTATTTATTATCTAATTATTAAGTTTAAATATTATAGATTATTTTCAAAACATAAATTTAATAGGAAACATTGTAAAAACTATTTGTTTATTTATTGCATATTATTTTGTTTATTTAATTATATATTTATTTATCAATTAGAATCTATCCATTTTAAAATAAAGTAAGATATAAGCTTATTTATTAGGTAACAATCTTATTTATTAAAATATTTTAGTTTATTTACAAAACATAAATTTAATTGAAATTATTGTAAAAATTAGTTTATTTACCTCGTTAGATCTTATAGGGGAATAAGTTAGAATTTTATAACTGAAAATCAGAGTTGTTCTAATTTAAAATATTCAACAAATCTTATTTTATTCTGAAATTATACTTCAATTTTATATTTCAATTAATGAAATATATTTGAAATTATATTTCAATTAGTATTCTTTGAATATTTACTTTAACTGTATTTAATCACAAAAATTAGTATCAAGCAAAAATACTGGATACAAAAAAAATGCTGCTCAGAAGTATAATAAATTAATTAATTTAGTTAAAAGATGTAATATTTATACTGTCATTCTACAGTACAGAAGTTTTTTATAAAAATATTTATTTATTTATTATAAATAGATGTTGTTGTTTCTTATCCCACTTGGCTGGCCAAGCCCACGAGCCCATATGGACTCATGATTGAAGGGGAAGGAAGCAGCTTCTGTTGTGATGGAGCACCCGTAGATAGAAGCCTGACTTTTGCACCGTGGCGCTCTTACAGTCATAGGAGACCGGGACCTACAGCTTAAAGTGGATTCCGAACCACTACAAACATCCATTGCACCGCCGGGATTCGAACCCGAAACCTGTGGCACGGAGCGCCAGAGCGCTAGACACTCGGCCATTCAGGTCCCAAATTTGCCAACGGCACGCAGTGTTCCCAGGTGGTCACCCACCCAAGTATTGACCGCGCCCAATGATGCTTGACTCACAGGTTAGAGAATTCACAGCTTTATTTAACACGCGCAAACACTACACACATACAATTAGAGAAATACAATATTTAACACATTTAAAGACAGATGTATAGATTCGTGGTAGGACTTTACTTCTAAGGCGAAAACCCAATATTCAGCTACGCGCAGGGTGCGCGAAATATACTTCCTCTCCCGGGTGAGAGTCTGGAGGCCAACTAATACACAGGGCTGCGCTAAATATATTTACCTCTCGGAGGGGGGAGAGATTGTAAACTAAATATTTCTCAACAGAAGTGTATCATTGCGCTGCACTTCTTCTCGGGTGAGAGTCTCGAGACCTACTGACAATTTCTCCTAAACGATAGCAGGCGACGCTTTTGTCAGTGTGTAATAGGAAGCATGGTTACGCATTTCATATAGTTTTCATATTGATTTTTTCATGCAGTTTTCGTATTATTTTTTTAATTTCATATTTATTTATTCTCCTTTGTAAGGTCTGAAAAAAGAAAGATCTAATTTCTTAAAATTTTTTCTAATTTTTTTAAAAAGTAGAAATACAAATAAGGAGTTCTAGATTTTTAGGCATGGAGGAAGGAGACCTCTGAAAATAATAAATTAAACATCTCCTCTAAATCAATGGAGAAATTTACCAGCCTACATATTTATCGTGCGCATT
The DNA here is from genome assembly GCA_021605075.1 of Caerostris darwini. Classification (NCBI taxonomy): domain Eukaryota; kingdom Metazoa; phylum Arthropoda; class Arachnida; order Araneae; family Araneidae; genus Caerostris; species Caerostris darwini. The sequence continues at coordinate 986,899 of BPLQ01006032.1, read as the reverse complement.
CCCTTGATGACATGAAGCTTATTGTAAGGTTTGCAGTAGAGTCTTAAACCGAGTTCTTCCAGTGTAAAAGACAAAAGTGAATTCTGAAACATCAAGAATTTTAATTATGCTATCAAGATTTTGTATTTTACAAAACAAAAAGGTTTGATTGATTACTAATCAAGATAAGATATGTTCATTATTTGCAAATATAATTGATATGAGATATTTAAAAAACAAAAATTTATGATAGTTTTCCACTCTTGACTGAAGTTTTAGCAGATTTATATGCATAATTAGATAAAATCACTATTCATGGTAATTTTATAACCACAAACTAATGATTCTTAATTAATTTATTTTATATAAATTTTTTATTTGAATCTTTGTTATATATTTATTTTAATGAGGAAAAAAAACTTTTTATAAATTCTTTAAAAAAATTTACATCGACTTTTTTTTTTAAATTATTTTTTAAGTTAAAAAAATTCGGAGGGTTTTATTTAAATCAGAAAAATATTATTATCCTCCTTCGTGATCAGGCTTCTTTACTTTGTAAATCAAATTTTAAACTTCGCTTTTAGCTTAGCCCTCATCTCTCTTCAATCAAGGTCTTAGAAGGAAGATTTAAGCAAATATTAAATTTCGTTCTACTGGTACGGCATGATTATAATAAATCTCTTGCTGGTTTCTAAAATGAGATTTTTAGTGTCGTACTTAAACTGCAGCGCCATCTGTTGCCTGCATTTTGTACTACTTTCGATTTTTTTTCTTTGGGTAAAATAATTTTGCACTACAATCAGATTATTATTATTATTATTATGTCACTTTTGTGGGGAATAATGAAATGAGAAATTAATTCTTTGAAAAATAGTGTATTTTATAGAAAATAAAAATAATTAAATAATTGTAAACTTCTTGTTAAATATTTGTATGCCAAATTTTTCACTGGAAGATAAAAATTCATCATTACAGTCATATATATATATATACATATTTTTTTTTTTTCTTTTTGTCAATTTTGTGGGGAATAATGAACCGAGAAATTAACTTTTTGAACAATGTTGTATTTTATGGAAGATAAAAGTACATCATTAAATAATTGTAAACTTCTTGTTAAATAGTTGTATGCCAATTTTTTTCATTAAATATAAGGTTCTTTTTTTTTTTGGAATACTACATTTTTTAAATGAAATTTTATCAGTTCATTGATGAAAATACTTTCTATATAATTTTACTGTAGATATTATTGCGATAAAAATTAATTAATGGTGTTCATTAGAGAAGCTACGAATTTCGGGCTCGAGTCCTGGCGGTGCCATGGTTGTTTTTAATGGTTTGGAATCCCGGTTTTAATATGAGTATAGAGCGTTGAGCGTAGGTGTGACATCCCTACCCCATAAAAAGAAAACATCTCCTATCTAGAAATCTGCCAGTAGATAAACGGCCTTGGCCCACCCTGGTACTGTTGCGCCAATGAAAATGAAGATTCAATAGAAAGAACTTTAAGTTTAAGCTTTAAGCTTAAGCTTTTAGTTTATAAGCTTTTTAATTTTGCAAGACATTATTCTGAATTTTCACAGCTTTAGTAAAACATTTTAAATTAAATTTTTTTTTTTTTTAAATTCATTGAGTATTTTTATCTTATATATTACGGAAAAATCATTAAATTAAAGTAAAACCTAAAAAATACTTCGTGCAAAAATTTTGCTTAAAAAAAAAAAAAAGAATTTTTGCAAAGTAAATTTTTACTGTTTAAGCACAGATTATGCACCTAAAATTTAATTTTCCTTCCTAAAAAATAAATTTTAATTAAATAATTAATAATTGTCTTAAATAAATTTAATTTAATCCGCCTTAAAATTTTTGCGTCGTTCATGTAGTACTTCGATTCACCATGACAAAGCATCGAATACAGATAATTAAGAAACTATCTTACATTCATTATTTTGCTTCCTGATCGATACATGGAAAGTTACAATTAAAACTCCTTTTGTTATGCACGTCGTGAAAAGATTTACTGAGTTGCGACTTGTGTCGACAAGATCTATTGTTAATGATGCAATAATAAATGGAGTATAAATGTGTCACTCCCAACGATACACATTCTGAAAATAAAGAAGAATTAAAACCTCAATTTAGGCAATTTTTTCGTTACAGAAAAAGGAGAGAAATTGGTAATTTTTTATTTGTGTACTTTTTTCTATCTGTCATAACATGGAAAATTGGTAACAGCAACATTTAGACCAAGTCCAAGAACCCGTGTGGTGGAGGGGGAGCTTCTGTTGTGATGGAGCCCCGTAGGTAGAAGTCTGACTTAGATCTGAGACGCTGAAGAAGGAGTGCAGTGCCTTCCAGGAAGACTTTTAAGGGCAACTGCGTTACTTTTGTTTATCATATGGTAGAAAACCTGAAAAACTTAAATTAGGTAGTCCGACTAACGAGGCAAGATGCTGAACATCACATACATCATCGAGTCCCTCGTTTTTTGAAACAATGCTTACAACAAAACTGCCAGCATATTGAACTTCCGTCCTAATGCTCACCAGCGGTGCACGTTGCCAAGCCACTGAGCCACGAGTCGGGCGTTAGAAATTTGAAAACTTTTGGAGCTTTATTTTCGTTTCTGAAATATTTATAATTTCATCTGGAGCACCAGTAGGTAGAAGACTGACTTGGTTCCGTGACTCTGACTTTATACGGGGTAGGATTGTCATACCTATGCCCAACAGTCATATTAGACCAGGACCTACTGTTTAAAGTGAATTCCAAATCCTTACAAACATCCATGGCACCGAGAGCCAGAGCGCTAGTCACTTGGTCATACCATACATTTTTTTTAAACATTAAAAAGAATGATTGCAATTAAACTCACAGAATAAGACAGAGATATAAAATGAAAAAATAAACCTCAGAATACACAATTTAGAATGTGTTAATCTTTTTTAATTATTGTATTTTTGTAGTATTAAACAATTCTGTAAATTCATTGAATTTCCTTCTGAGTTTTCTATCTTAATATTACAATTAAATCCATAATGTGCGATAATCAAAACCCATAGGGACGACATAAATTTTGCTTCTTTTTTTAAACAACCAAAATTATGCGGGAAATAAAATATTCATAACAACTCTATAAAAAATTATTCATTGGCAAATTAAATAAGCTAAATAATCTAACGTAGGTTCAACGAATATTTACCATGAAAATTTACGTATAGTGTTCCCTTACGTATTCACATTATATTCACATATATAGGTTCAACGAATATTTACCATTAAAATTTACGTATAGTGTTCCCTTACGTATTTTTATCACACTTCCAAAAGGTATATAGAATTGGAATTTTACTATACTCAAGTGAATTCTAAACTGCTTCCATTAATTGCCATGAATATTATATTGATTTTAAAATAATATATTTACCTAAAAACTCGTTTAATTTTTTAAAAGTTGAAATGTTTATCTCTCTTTAATTTTAATGTTCGACACAGCTTTTTTGATAACTTTATTGATTAATTAATTGTTGCAAAAGGAATAGAGATGAAAAGAAGTTAATGGTTCTATTGATTAATTATTTTTGAACAATTTCATTTTACTTTTCTTAAAAGATGAGGAGATCCATTAATTTATGCTACAAATAATTTCAGGGTCTGATGAGCAAGTGACTAACGCTCTGGTGCTTTGCCACCGCTTTCGGGTTCGAGTCCCGGCGTTGTCATAGATGTTTGTAGTGGTTCGGGATCCACGTTAAATCGTAGGTCCCGTGTTAGTTAAAAATAATCCTTAAGCAATAATCATTGAAAATAATCATTAAACGGTAGGTCAATCAATGACTACAGAGTATTGAGGGTACGGATGATAACCCTACTCCGTAAAAAGTCAGCGACACAGAGCCAAGTCAGACTTCTACTTATGGGTGATCCATCACAACAGAAGCTGACCTTTTCCCTCCTTCCATGAGGCCACACGGGTTCTTGGACTTGGTCTGCTGTCTACCATTTTCAGCTATTATTATTTTTAAAATTTTTCTTATCTGTATCATAAATTGCATTGTAAATAGAAATTTAATCCCTGAAAGTTTTCTTAAATAGAATTTCCAACTTTTCTGCATCAAATTAATTCCAATAATTATTAAAAAGGCTTAATTATATCTATCAAATTTATGAATTTCCATTTGTGATATCAAATAGAAAATAATATTTGAACTTGGAAATTGGAAATAGTATTTGACACACACACACACACATATATATATATATATATATATATAGACTTAGGCCGCTTGCTGAAGACACATCCCGGCCGAAACCCCAATTTTATAGACTTCTCTACCAGTCAAGCAAATTTTTAACGACAGAGGGAGGCAATCTAGGGGTGTATTTCAAAGCGAAATAAAGAAGCGTTGGTTTTCTCTCAACAACACATATTTAATGAATATATTGACATTAATATTTACAGAAAGTATTGATATATTCACAACCATTTTCTACCGCTTCTTGACGCAGCATCTCCCATGTCCTTCTCCTCTCGCGCCCAACTACGGGGTTTTTCCCTTCTTCCAGGGCCAGAGTTCAAGGTCCAATACTGCCACTACATGACAAAAGGTTGGTGGGACAGGCACATAGTCCGTGATGTGTTTCCATCTGGTGCTTAGCAGGCAAACAAATCCTACATATATATATGACTTATTTTCTTATAACTGTTTATAAAATATATGTGTTCGATGTACTTATACATGAATTTCTGAGAATTTCGTTTCACAACATTGATTAGGAATTACTTATTTCTTTCATTCAATAAAAATTTTGATAGTTATCAGAATTTTATTTGTATTAAATTATTACATTCATTATGGTATAAATTATTCACAAATATTTTCAAAAACATTATCATGAGCGCTATTGATCATAAATTATTCACAAACATTTTCAAAACATAGCTTTAAATTATTATAGTGTTTATTTCTGTTATGAAACTATTTTTTGTAATAAAAGTTCTGCTCTCATTATTTAAACATATAAAAAATATACAGACAACATAGGTTTCAAAACTTGTCGGAATATTCCCAAATATTTGAAGTCCTGAATCAGAATTTGTTCTTGCCAGTATGATTGCACTTAAATAGTGAATCTAGTGCATGTGTCCTTTGAAACATTATAGTGGCATTGTTTGAATTACTTAATATTAAATTGTGTCTTACACAACTGTGATTTTTATCATTACATCGCACTTACAGACGTCGCTTGTAAAATGTTTTAGAAATTGCATCATAACTTATCTTATCAAAAACAAACACAAAAGGATTCATTTTCAAGAAACATCAAAATAATTGTAGATAAACTCTTTTCATATTGCATCATATGAAAGTATCAAAATATTGACAAACTCCATTTATAAACAAAAAAAATCTAGTAATCTTGCATATTTTTTCCAAATAGATTATAAAAAACATTTCGGTCGGATTTTTTTTTTCCTTTAAAGAATTAATCTTGTATTTTTGTGATTAAACTAAAAGTGATTTAAAGTAAATGTTAATTTGTGATTGCATAGTTTTAGATATATCACAATTTATTGCATATGTTTAGGTACTTTAAAAGCTTTATATAATAACATTTAACAACAAAGCATCACTTATTAATCAATTCGATAGTAAGTTATTAAATAATTTTAATTAGCCAATAAATGTTTTTTTATCCTAATAAAGATTTATACAATTTTTTAATGATTAATTCAATGATTTTTCATATCATTTTTAATTCAATAACATAGTATTTTTAATGTACAATGGCCATCTATCTGTTTTAATGTTGAATCTTTCCATTTGTATTATATGCACATGGAAATCATAACTTGCAAACTACTTGAAATAAAACTTAATTGTCTGCAATAACTATATTAACAAACTTTATACCAAATGTTAGGAAAATAATTGTCCGATTTTGATTAGTTTGGTTTGTCACTCTAGGATCGTTTTTTTGCACACTTTAGGTTTATTAGACCGGAACCTACTGTTTAACGTGGATTACGAACTACTAACCATCATTTATGCTACCGCCAGGATTCAAACCTGAAGCCCGTCACCAAAGGCCAGAGTGCTATTTGGCCATCAGGCCACCTATCCGATTTTGAAGGCAAGCAACTAAAAATTGGTTCACTATACAAATGCATTATTCTGCATTTTGCGTTTATTCTGCATTATTTCTGTATTTATTATTTTTATTGAGAAGGCAGTAAATTTTAAATCATATTAAAGCTTCAAATCTGTTTTAAAAAGTTTTCGATAGATAGCAATATGTGGCATGGGTGAAAAGGCATTCTTAGAGCTGGTTATTGCATCATTCTGATGGAAGCTATGAACTATCAGCAATTACAGAAAGGTATGACAAAAAATCACATTAAAATTACAGTTCTACGTCAATTCAATATTTTATTATCAATATTCGGTAAAATAGCAGAATAGAGGAGTTGGGATTTGGAGTCAAAAATAATTTTTGCTAATGTCCGCCAAGTAACAGGTTGAGATCTTAAGTGAATTGAATTGACAACTATACCAGAAACCCGGGTTACCACATTTGGAGACTTAAGGCTCGTGCTCACCAAGGCGACAAGATGCAAGCGACCAAAATTTGACCTCACCGGTTTGCAGTTCGCCGCGTGGAGTAGCCCAACTTTCAACTTCAAGCGGTTTTTCACTATGCGTAATGCCATTTCTGACGTTTCGCTGTGAAGGGGTCGAAAAAATTTGGTCGCTTGCCTCTTGCATCTTCACGTCTCTCGCCTCGGTGGGAACGAGCCTTTACACTCATTTGGATAACAAAAAAGTCGGCAAATCCTAACTTCCCCTATTTTGAGAATTGGCCCAATATTCTTCTCTGCAAAAATTCAGAACCACGAATTGGACCGACTTTACATTTTTTCTACAAATATGGAAAATCCTAAACTATGAGGAAAATTTGTAGCGAATTTGAAAATACAGTACGATGGAAAATACAGGAAACAATAAATTTGTATCATTCATTTATTCCCTTTGAAGGGTAGCCAATTCTCGAACAATCATTGAAAAAATGAAAATGTAGAAATTTTTGAGCTTTAAAAAACTCTTAACTAATAGCAAAAACATTCCTTATACAATGTCAGTAAAATAACTTCCTGATTTTGAAGGTGAAGTTGAAAATATTTCTCACTTATTAAATAAATAATTAGCAGTGTAACATCTCGGCCTATACTAGAGCTACAACGGCTTCAAAGAGGTACTTTAAGAGAGGTTTTTTACTTTCTTAGTACTTTTTAGTACTTTTAGAGGTTTTTTACTTACTTTTTAAGAGAGGTAAGAGGTTTTTTACTTTCAGGTTCTTGGGAATACTTCATATTTTATTTACAAGCATTATTTATTTATGCAGAACTCTATTTTCAATGAAATGAAAGTTAAAGATGTAAATTAGATTCACAAGTGCAATTCACAAGTTCGTCACAAAGACGGAGATTTGCAGAGTTCTTGGGTCTACGACGAATCAAAACAAGTGACCTTCGGCACACCTTAATTATCACAAAACCGCAGGGAGCTCATTTTAAAAATAGGCGGAAACTCCGGCTTGTTCAGTCACTTCAGAGAAAAAAGACAACACTTCTTGTCGACTCGTCGCAAAACTCTCTTCTTCTTCTCCAAAAACCTCCGTTTAAAAAAATCCGTCAAGAGAAAGGGGAGATCAGCTTCCCTCACTTCTCATTGGAGTAGACACTTTCTCAGTTCATGTTCTGTCAATAGTCACCATGCAACAACTCATGGAGTAGTCCATATTCCAACTGTAATTGTTTCGACCTGTGAAGGACGCAAAGACAACACCTAATTTCATAAGGTCGCATTATCCATGACTCTGATTATCTGCTATCAGATTTGAGTGGCAAGTTGTTCTCATTAGTACAAAACATTAATTGTATGTAATATAAATATCTACAGCACTGCTTATCTGCTTTTAAATTTGAATTATAGGTTGTTATTATGTACTTGTTAAAGAATATACATTCCTCTCTGCTGGGAATGAAATGCTACAGCTCTTCACGTACAAAAAATGCTACAACAAACATAGAAATAGGAATTAGCAGTAATAGGTGAAATTTAAAACTTAAACAACTAGAAAAATAGACAAACATCTCTAATCATTTTGGTCTGACCGTTGAGATACATAATTCCATCATTTTTCTTCACAAACACTTCGATAAAGTTTACAATGAACGGTTGCCAAAAAAAAAAAAAAAAAAAGGCGAATGCAGACAACTACCATTGTCGTGTTTTTATTGTTCACCATTATCCATTTTATTTCCTTCCAAAATACGTCAAAACAAGTTACTTAAAAATCATTCCTCCGCCAAAAAGACCTCGAGTCATTTAGCAGGATAGGAAACAAAATGAGAAATTTTCCTGGGATGAAGCCCAATATTACCTGATTTAAATGCTCGATATTGTCACACTTTTTTTTTTTCATGTCCTCATGCGCTTGAAGTCACGTTTAACCGTCAGCAAATTAGTCTTTCTTTCTTCGACCTCCAGTAATGACTGCGGAATTTCCGTCGTTATCGTGAATCATATTCTTTTTTCTCTTTTTCTTTTTTTTTTTTCTTTTCCCTTAACTTTTTCTGTAACTTTTTTTATTTTTTATTTTTTTGACATTTTGCCAAATATCAGTTTATGATGATGATGAAGAAGAAGTGCTCTTGTGCAGCGCAGGTTGTTATTTGGAACTTTTCCCCCGTTTTTGGCAGTACTTATAAAGTTCCTTTTCATTTTCTAGTATTTCGGTTCTGTCACAATGACGGTGATAAGGTTTGTGCTCTGCACCTTTCTTTCTTTCTTTCCCTCACTCTGTCTATCTATCTGAGAAAGTTTTGCAAAAGCAGTAAATAAATAAATAATTGGATGTTTCAAAGAATGATTTTGTCAGTCAATTTATAATACAATATATATATATACGTATAATACACTATATATACATACACACAGTCCAGTCACGTTAATGTGACCACCACCTACTTTCGACGTCAACGTGAAATAACTAATCACAAAAGGAAGGTGGCAGCACATTACAGTGGAGTGTATATAAAGGATGTCCTAGGGCATCGGAAAGCATTTCGATCGTTGGCGTAATGCAGAAGCGTAGCAGCGGTCCGCTCTGCCAAAGGTGGTTATTTTGGCTTTTGACAGGTGGTCACATTAATGTGACTAGACTGTATATATATATATATATATATATATATATGGAATACGCTGTCCTACAAAAAAAAAATTGCATTGTAGAAAATTACATAACGTGAATATTTTGCCCATGTTCCAATATAGGTGCATGCTAATTTTCATGGACATCGTTTGAACGGTATTGAAGAGGAAATGCTGCAGCACTATCTAATGGCAAGTAATGATACTATTGTGCCTAAAAAGTAAGACCAATTTATATTTTTTTTTCAAAACCTCTTTATTTATTCTTACAAATTTATTATTAAAAGTAATCCCCTCCGGACACAATGCACTTATGCCAACTCTTTTTCCAATCCTCAATGCATGTTGAAAAGTCATCGGTAGGGATGTCCTTCAAAGCAAGCGGCGATTCACGTTGAATCTCTTCTATCGATTCAAAATGGCGTCCCCGGAGTGGTCTTTTGAGTTTAGGGTATGGCCAGAAATCGCACGGTGTGAATACGATGGTTGTGGAACGATATGGGTTTAATTTTTGGAGAAAAAGTCACGAAGAATCAATGCCGTGTGAGCTAGCGCATTCAGTGTTTACGGACCAATCGAGATTTGACGCGTTTAAGGCCCAAAATGGAATTGGCCGACCCTTTTGAAATTCCAACATCATCAGCAAATTGTAAATCGACGGTTTGCAAACACCAAATCTTTAATTTTTTGGACGGGAGCTTCGTCGGTTGAGGATGATGGTCGGTCAGAGTACTCTTCTTTTTCAATACATTCTGTGCCTTATTTGAACTGTTTATACCACTTCTAGATATTTCTTTCCGATATAGGAATACTCACCGAATTCCTTCTGCAACATTCTATACGTTTCCGCAAACAAAGTTTAATGCAAGCTTTTCGCTCATTTAATGCAGACATTTCAAAAATCGCCGGAATCAGTTTTAGAGTCTCACAAAGTCAAGAGTAACTCAAACATTAATGAATATTTAGACGTCAAATTTCATACAAATGTCAAGGATAGTGCCAGCAATCTTAAAAAAAAGTTGAAATTCCATAAACCACGGGCATTTTAAATTGAAAATTGGTCTTACTTTTTGGACACAATACTATATCGCAGGTCATTTAGAACAAACAATTGCAGATCATTGCACTAAGATGTTATTTCCTTTTTATAATTGTATACCTTTTCATAATTGTATACCTTTTCATAATTGTATACCTTTTCATAATTGTATATTATATATACAGCATGATAGACTGATAAGGAATTTCAACTTTTGCATTAATTTTTATTAAACTTACCTTACCTGAAACTATATACATTGATAATAAAGTATTGTGACTAGTGATATTTAATGTAAATCTAATGATTAAATAGGTTAATCTAATAATTAATAAATCTAATGAATTAATGAGTATAATAAATGGTATTTGATAAATTATATAAAACACAAAGTTTGTGGAAACGGGATGTTTAGTTGTAATAGTAAAGTGAGTCACAAATAATTAGATAATAAAATTTTAAGTAACGGTTTTAAGTTTTTCATTAAAATTAAACCATTACTATTTTTACTATTATACTTATTTTTTATCTTCTTTTATAATTGCTTAAAATAAAACATTTTAGTTTTTCCATTAATTTTTCTATTCTACTTAACAGATATCAAACAAATACAAAAAAAAAATTGTAATAATAAAAAGTTTTAAGGTAAATTTTATTTTTTAAATATTTCTATACTACCATAATTAAGTAATAACATTTGAGATTAAAATAAAGAATATCATAAATATTGGTTGTTTTAGTAGTGAATTACAAAATCATCCTCTAATGATAAAAAAATGTCTTTGAGATGGAAAAAAAATATTATTTAAATATTTAATTGAATGTTCATACTGAAAAAAATTAAAAACATTTGCAACAACTTGTTGTCCTCTGCATTATTGTAAAAAAAAGAAATATAAGAAATTAACTAATTTTTCTTCTATTATTATTTATATCAAACAAACTTTTCATTATATATTCATTGATTAATATCTTTACAAATAGTTCACTAAGCTTATTAATATCATGATATTCATTGATTTATAACTTTACAAATAATTCATTAAATGTATTAATATTATGATATTCATTGATTAATATCTTTACAAATAGTTCATTAAATATATTAATATTATAATTTTCATTGATTAACATCTTTACAAATAATTCATTAAGCTTATTAATATTATAATATTCATTGATTTATATCCTCACAAATAGTTCATTAAATGTATTAATATTATGATATTCATTGATTAATATCTTTAGAAAAAGCTCTATGCTTAATGAAAAATTTGATACACTTAGTAAGAAATTTCTTAGATTTAAATGAAAACGTGTAAAATAAATAAATATCACTGTGCACTTATTATAGAATAACGAATTACGAAATTTGATGAAAAAAACTTCGTAAAAGCTTCGGAACTTTATTCTTCTTGTGGAAGATAGATATATCTATACATGATTATAAAATTTACCTGATTAAAAATATATAAAGCAAAATAATTACTAAGATATTTCATGATAGATTGAGAGTTTTATTTCTTATAATTGTTATTTATTTAATGTTTTAGAAAAATTAAAGTTTATTTTTTCAAAATTCTTCCTTAATAACATCTGTAAAAATAATCGCAAAAAGAAAAAAAAAAAACTAAATAACATTAATAACATAACAATAAAAAACATTTTAAAATTCAAAAAACTTTTTTAATGGTTTTTGTTCTATATAAATATGATTTGATTTATTTTCGGTTACATTTTTATAAGAAGAAAACACCCCCTAAATTTCATGAAAAAAATAACCGAAAAAAGATCAAAATATATATATTATTTTTTTTAATTTATCAGTTTATTTTTTTCAGTCAGTTTATCAACTTTCCAATTTTCCTTTTAATTAAGTTAATATTGTAAATTTGTTATTCAAATTTCCATCTTTCAGGGATGCAAAGTATAATAACACGGATTAATTTAATACCATTATTTTATAGTATTTCCTGAACGTTTTTTTAATAATAGACGTAATTTATTAGCAACTAAACAAGATTTTGGTTTTAAACAAATCCAAACTCTGCATTATCTTTGATACGTTTGTTTAACGAAAATAAACATTTTGGGGAAAAAAAGACAAGGCTATTCAATTAAAAATAAAATCACGTAATTCCTTATAAAAAAAATTGTTTATAATTCCAATGATAAGCAACAGAGAAATTGAGAAATTTAATTTATTTATTATTCAGTTTATCACCAATTCATAATTTTTTTATAATGAATTTTTTTTTTTTTTTTTTTATTTTATTTGTTTTTTTTTTTTTACTTAAAATTGTTTAAAAAATTAT
>BPLQ01006032.1:924790-965112 GCA_021605075.1 Caerostris darwini | reverse complement strand
TTTTTTTTTTTTTTTTTTTTTTTTTTTTTTTTTTTTTTTTTTTTCTGAATTATTCCAACTACAAAAAATTACTTTTTATTAACTTTTTTTTATTTATTTACTTCTCTATCATAGTAGCGCACAAGTTTGTCTGTTTTTTTCCTTATTTTTAAAACACAAATAATCAAATTCTGTCTGAAGTAATTATTTTTCAATGATAAAAAGCCGTATTTGAATAGTGGATTATGTGGAAATCAATAGTGTGATTTGCCGCTCTACGGTCATTTTTTTTCACCTATGGTACCAAAGGCCAGAGCATTAGCCAATTGGCCATCGGGCTGCCAGAAATTAATGGAACACAGAGTAAAAAACTATTGAAACTCTTCGAGACTTAACGAATAATATTGTTGGCAACTTCAATATCATGGTATACCCTCATTCCTCGAGTATAATGGACCATCCCACGTTGAGTAGATGGATGTTACGGTTTTTGAAAAAGAATTAACAACAAATTCTTACCACTGGTTTCAGATTCGAATTCTGTCGGTGGCATAGATGTTTGTTAATGGTTCGGAATCCACATTAAACTGTAGATCCCGGTCTAATTATCCTAAAGTGTGCAAAAAATGTCCGTAGGACAACAAACCAAATCCAACTAACTACAAATTCCTTAGTTTACAATATTTAGTATTGTATAACTTATGTAATAAATTACCGGATTACATACAAAATAAATAATCATTTTTTCATTAAAGTCGTATTATAAATAATGTTAAAAATGTATACATTCGAGTAGAGTAAAAACAAGAATTTTTAAATAATTTAATTTATAACTTTTATATTAATTATAAATTAATCAAATCTTACATTGATGTTTATTGAGAAACGTTGTACAATTATATTTTTTTACTGGTAAACATTTATTAACATGAGAATAAATCTCAGAAAGAGCAGTCTTTTATATTATGACATTAAAAAACAAGTAATATAAAAAAAAAAATTAAAAAAATTAAAGTAAATTCCTACTTTTTTTTCACTACATTGCAAAAAGTCCTTTATAAATCATTTTCATTCATCTTTTTAAATTTATCTGGCGCCATCTATTGGTAGATATATGCAACTTAAATCTCAAAAAAACTAAAATTAATTAATTAAATTTAATTAATGAATTAATATTTGAAAAAAACTGTATTAACATCAAGTATCATCCACTACAAGTTCAAAAAAATGTATTTCAACTTGAGTGGATGAATAAAAAGTATTCTATGAACGATTGAAAATTTGAACAAGATATATATATAGGGAGAGTGTGAGCTAATAGAAGGAATTGAATAAATATTATTGTGCAAGATCAACACCAGAAAATTATATTTATTCATTAAAATTTGCTATTCCTTTTTCTCACAGGAATCGTCACAGGAGACTGTGATTTGCGATACCTGAAGCACTATGATCAAAAACATTGCAATCTCATACAGGTTGAAAATGGATGCCCAGTACGATATCAATGCCAAAACATACCTGAAAATATGCTCTTAAGTATGTCTATATATATTGCTTGGTATATAAAATAAAATGCTTTGTTGTGATTGCAATTCTATTTTTTTTCTTCACACCGTTATATTTTAAGTGCTAGCATAAGTAAAATGCGAGGCGCAAATATATATTTAGTTATTTAAATTTATTAAATCACAACATCTCATTTAATCATAAGTAATTCATCAACAGTGCATTATTATAATATTCATTATACTTTTGTAGCGCTGCGCCTCGTATGATCTAAATGCGTATTGCAATAATTGTATTCTGATAACCGGTAAGAAAGAATCAGTAAGTTTAAAATCAAATGAAACTTCCTTTGAAAAGGAAAATGGAAGAAGCTTACTTTAAAATTGCTCAGAAGAAAAAAAAATTTATAAGTTGGACTTGGCCTAGATGTTGCTGTTTACTAAGTGGGATAAGAAAAAATAACTTTTATTTATATGTTACATTAATAATAATTTTATAATATAAATTCGATTTCTTTTCACTGTGCAGAATGCCTTCATGAAGGAAAGTTATACAGCATAGGAGAAAGAATAGATGAGAAATGCGAAAGTTGTACTTGCCAAGGTAACTCTATTGAAGGAGCTTCCATCGATTGTGCTGCAGTAGATTGCCCCGACTGGGAAGCCAAGGACAAAAATTGCTATATGGGATACGAGGCTGGTGCTTGCTGTCCAACTGAAATGTGTCGTAAGCTCTGCGTCTGTCAATTAATGTTTTTCCTCAGTTTTTTTTGTAAATGGTAATTTTATATTTGTTATCAATAAAAACTAATTTTTCCAATTAATTTTCAGCTTCAGAAAAAGAACGCAAAGGTATGTATACCTTTTTTATATTAAGGCTAGTAATTAAAATATACATTCTAAAACACGAAGTTTCATTAATAATTGCATGCACAATCAATAACATGCTTTAATGGACATTAAAGGATGATTATCGACTATTGAGAAACAAAAATAATAATACATAACACATATTAAATATTGGAGGGCCTAACGGCCAAGTGACTGGCGCTAGGTAACACAGATTTCGGCTTCGAGCCCCGGCGATGCCCTGGATGCTTTTAGTGATTCGAAATCCACTTTAAACAGTAGGTTGCGATCTAATATGACTGTGGGCGTAGGGATGACAACCCTACCCCGTAAAAAGAAAACATATCCTGTCTTGAAATCTGCCAGTAGGAAAATGGACTTTGTCTACCATGGGGCTGTTGCACCAACGAAGAAGAGATTTAAAAAAAAAAAAGATTAAAAATAAAAATTAAGTAAATTGAAGCGTTCAAACGATTTTATTTATCATGCATGATAATATTTAATTATTTTTTAATATGTAACATTTAGATAATCCTGAAATATGGAAAAAAAATTTATCTTTAAAGCAAAGTAGTATAGGAGAAAGGAGTCTGGTGGTCGAGTGGTTCTGGCCTTTGGTACCACGAGCCACAGGTTTCTAGTCCCGGCGATACCATGGATATTCGTAGTGGTTCGGAATCCACTTTAAGCCGTAGGCTGTAGTCTGTAGAGCGTTGGGCTGACAACCCTACTCTTTAAAAAGTCAACATCACGGAGCCAAGTCAGACCATGTCAGAGCCAAGTTTTTGGACTTGGTCTAGATGTTAGCATCTACCTACTGTGATAAGAAACAACAAATATTCTGAAATTAAAACATATTTTAAGATTCAAACTTAAAGTCCATATGTTTAAAAAAAATTTATGTTAAAGGTCCTCCATACCAGTAATTCTATTTTAATGATTTCAGAGTTCAAACTTGAGCATTTTTTTTTTTTTTTTTTGAAATTGTCATATTTATGTAACATCAATATTTGTGATACGTTTTAGAAAAGACTTGCAGAAATGGAGAGAAAGATTACAACGTCGGCCGGTACGTACCATCCGATGACCCGTGTCTCTCGTGCCTTTGCACAGAAGATTCGCTTGGACAAACAGGTGTAAAATGCACAAAAGTCCACTGCTTGACAGGACTTTATGCCCAGCAGATAAGAGAGGGCTGCCTCTCTATATATGGAAAGAAGTCCTGTTGTATAACAGAAATGTATTGTGGTAATTATTTTATGGCCATTTTGTCATCTATAAAAAGGCTCGTATCAAATTACAAAAATAATTTTTTATCATAATTTTAAAGAGATAAAAATAGTAAATAATTTTATGAACATTAACTTATGAATTTTAATTTGCAAATGACAATCGTATTTGAATTTTATTTTTAATATTATTAGTAGTAATTGTGCATAATATCTTTTTGAATCATTAATTTATCATTTTTATTTTTTGTGAAATGAATCAATTTCTTTAAATATTCGCTACTTTGATCAAAGTAGTTGACTATTGACTAAGATGACTATTAACTATAACAAAGACTATTGTTATGATGACTTAAGCTTATGACTAAGATTGACTATATTAATTAAAAAAAATTATATAATTTGATTAAACACTCAATAAATCTAAAATAAAAGAATTACAAATAATATCAAAGCTTTTACTGATTTCTTAACATAAAGACAAAGTTCTGTGTTTCACGTTCGAAAAGATTTCGCAAAGATTAAAAATTCTTAATTAAATACTCAAAAACACTATTATTCAAAAAATTAATTTTAATACGTGACATTTAGATAATATATTTAGACTAAAGTCATATTTAAATATTAATTTTAAGCGCAAAGATGTTGAATTTAAAAAAAATAATTTGTCTTTGTTGACGCTTTACACGTCAAATAAAAAAAAGAAACATTATTGCAAATATTTAAACCTTTAAAATACAATTTACATTTAAAAAATGACTAAAATAATTCTAAATTTCTACATTTTTTTACTTATTAATTAAGACATACTAGTACATTACAGTTTTTAGTAATTTCTAATGTTATAGAGAATTTTTTTTTTTTTTATCTTCAGGCTTTTCTCTAATGGAATTTTTTAAAAACCTGAATAAAACCCTTTAAACCAGATAAAATACTTTACAACATTTCTTAACTATCATTTTATTTATTATTACATTAGTATAAAACTAAAGCACTTTCTTTATGTATAATTGCAGAAGGTTTTTCGGTAGAGTAGGACTTACTTGAAATGGAAGTAAATATCTAAAAACGATTTATCAAAGAACGTATCAAACAAATCACTTAAGTTGAGAAGCCTCATATATCACGATGGACATTGTAATAAAAAAAACATGAAATGTTTAGTTTAATTACTACCATTAGCTGCTATCATGATTAACAGCTCTATGGTTCACACGAGAACAGACAACACGTGATCATTCAGAAAGGAAACCGGTTGCATACTTCAGAAAATTCCCCCATTCGTGAAATAAGCCCCGATAGCAATTTCTTAAGTATTTTGAGTGCTTTTGCGTCTGTACTCGACAATACTTTTGGTAAAACTATCTTGAAATCATCCCTTATAAAATTTTATGCTTGACATTTTAATGGGATACTGTTAATACAAAGTTTTTACTTATTTTTGCAGATGTCACTGATATTTAAAGTTATTACTAAAATATTAATTGAATGAACATAAATCAAATGATATAAATCTAGTACAGTGCATTTAATTTAGGTAATGAAAATAATAATACTAAATATAACAAAAGTTTCATCTTTTAAGACTTCGATGTATGTAATCACCAACAAGGGGCCTAATGACAGAGGGACTACCGCACTGTCGCCCGGTACCACAGGTTTCGGGTTCGAGTCTCGGCGGGGCCATGGATATTTGTAGTGGTTCGGAATTCACTTTAAACTGTAGATGCCGGTCTAACATGACTGTAGAGCATTGGGCGTCTGGCTTATAACCCTAACCCGTAAAAAGAAAAACATCTCCTGTCTAGAAATCTACCAACAGACAGACGGTCTTGGCCCATTATGGGGTTGTTGCGCCACTGATGATGAATTCACCAAAAAGATCGGCCAAGAAATGTTTTACTAATTAAAACAGCAATTTTTAAACTCCTCTTTACTTTGTGAACTTAATTGCTTTTTTTCCTAATAATATTCAATTTTTCCCCTTTCAGATTTAATCTGAATATTTGTAAATAGTTTCTTTTACAATGTTCTGCCTAAAGCTCACGTTTCTTGCTTATCCTTTCCCCAAGCTGACTCATGTGTCCTGATGGCCAATTGGCTAACACAGGCTGCAGTTTCGAATCCTGGCGATAGCATGGATGTTTGTTTGATTCGGAATATACGTTAAACTGTAGGCTCCGGTCTAAGTAGCCCAATGTGTGCAAAAAATGATCGTAGAGCGACAAACCAAACCAAGCTCGATGATTATTTGATAATGGGAGCACCACTTTGATGGATGAACGTTATTCCCATCAAAGTTGAATGAACGAATTATCTCGAATCAATCACGAATTAATTCGAATCTCATTGAAGAATGAACATTGTTACCAATTTAATTCAGAACAAACTCGCCAAAAAAATATTACGTCCTCCTCCTTCTAATTCTATGAAAATTTCCATAACTGGTGTTCGCCTCGAAGAAATTTTCAAACCCTTAATCATTATTTTAATTTTATCTGAATATTCAGACAAAGATTTAATAGAGTAATAAATAAACTGAAAGAAAGTATTGTATTTATAAGTTTAAAACAAATTATAATTCGAATTCACTCAAATTATAAATGTAATTTCAGGAGGTATTCAAGGAGCAGAACCTATTACCTCTCCCGAAAATAAAGGTCAGTTTTCTTTTTCTTTTGAATGCTGGATGTTTATTAAATAAAAAAATATGTAAAAGTAATTTTTTTTTTTTAAATGCATTTGATAAAATATAGCATTGTTTCAAATACATTTCTGAAATGACAACTGTCATATTCCTAAAACATTTTTAAAAGTCTTTCGAAAAAAGAAAAGCTATCTTTCATGAGTAAAATGATGAATTATTTAAACCTAATACTTTAACATATTAATGCTTTTAAAAAGATTAATATGTCCATTTTTTTTTTTTTTATGAAAGATTATTCCTTTAAAAAAAGGGGACTTTCTTATTAATATTATATAAGAGATAGACTAAGCCATTACATTTGTTTTATATATAAACTGAGTATTCTTTTGAATTTTTTTTTATTCTGAGTAAATCCTTTTATTTTCCCCTTTAATAGTTTTAGATTCAAAATAAAATAAATGTTTGAAAAATGTTTTAAATGTAATTAACTATGAAAACACAAATATATAAAATTAAACACTTAACTATATGTTTATTTTAAACAGTATCTATGAAAATCGTTCTCTTTTTTTTTTTTTTTTTAAATGAAGAATGGGTTTTTAAAAAAAAAATTAAAAAAACAAAAAATAAAAAATTTTTTTTTTTTAAAAAATATTTTATAAAATTTTTTTTTTTTTTTTTTTTTTTAAATGAAGAATGGGTTGTTCATGAACAAATTTCTCAAACCAAACGTAAAAAGCAATTTTCTTTTTACACAAAAATTAAATAACTTGCATTATTAATGTTCATCTTTTTTTCATAGATTTTCTTTGTCATTACCGAGGAATGTATTATGAACTAGGTTCCACAGTTTCTCTCAGCACAAAACAAGGTATTGAATGCACATGCAAAGTTCCTCCAGATTTTACATGTGTACGCAAGTAGTGAAGGAGAGAAGGCATTTTTATTCTAGCCGTAACTAATTATAATGGCATTAAATAAAGTAGCTTTTTCTTTGCAAGAATTAATGTTATTTAAAAAAATACAACACATAAAGAAAAGATGCATGTACAGCTTTATTTTTAGAATTTGCAAAATCAATGGCAAGTCAAAAATATTTGGCTAAACAATTTTTAGAATAGTCAAATAAATAACTTTGACATTTTTTTTTGTCTGCACTTTATTCATCTATCAAACTTTCGCATAGTATCATTAAATAAAGTTAAAAAGCTAGTAGTAGTGAAACATTACATTAATGAGGTTAAAGGAAGAACAAAAGGTAATGTTTTGTAAAAAAATTCAGTTTTTCCGATTTAAAATTTGTTTTTCCTAATAATTTTTTTAAACAAACAAAATTTCAAGTAAAACTTAAAATTAGTACTAAATATAATATTGATAATTACATATTCCCATTATCAACTGCTGCAATTTTTGTTTAATCAAGCTCTTACAGAGAACGAAGACCAATGATATGCCATGCCGAAAATTGTCACTCGTGGGCAACTTGTGAAAATTAATCCCAAGATCATCATTTTAATTTTAGTACCATAATTTCCTGCCTGTAGACCACTGATCGTATATTAAAAACCTTAAAGTTTCGAAGTGCAGATCTTGGGCAACTACATACAATCAGAGAAAATTTTTTCTCAGTATATTTCATAAACCATTTTAATAAAACAATGCTTTTTGTCAAAAAAAAAAAATTAAAGTAATGAATTATTATTATTTTATTTTTACACCAAGATAGAAACAACAAGCATAAAAAAAAAAAAAGACAAAGTTGTGGATGGGAACAGAACTTTTACAATAGTAGATAAAAAGCAAATCAAAAGGCCTTGAATGAAGCTGAAGATAAGAATTAAAAAAAAAAAAGTTTTATAGAATACCAAATTAACCACAAAAAAAATTTTCATGTTTGCGAAAAATATAGTCTCTTGTTCACACCATAGTTTTTAAATGCAAATGCTCTGTTTCATAACTTTTCTTATAAATTAGACATCAAAAGGTATTTAATTAGTGTATACCACGAGATTAAAAACAACCTGATGAGTATATGGTATTTCAGAGAAGGGTTTGAATCACCTACAGTTTATAAGTGATGCCAGATTTTATTTCTAGGGATAATATGAAACTGTATTCTTCAGGCTGAAAATTACACCTGTAATGTGCAAATTATAGTCAGGAAATTATGTCAATTGTAATTGCAGACTTATGATTTTTGAAGCTCCCAATGTCGAACAACTAATTAGAAACTATATAGAATTTTGATTCACTAAATATTTCATCTTGATTTACTGATAAAAAATAAAGAACAACACTTTTCTTTAAAGATATTAAACAATAGTTTCTCTTGATTTGACTAGATGCAAGCAAACGTCCTTTTCTAAGTTGTTTAGGTAAACTTATAAGGGACAAAAATTCAACTTTTGATTATCTCATCAATAAAATTTTTAAAAAAGGAGGACCGAGTCTTTTATAAACTATGTATTATATTGGCATTTGCTTGAAAACGAATATTTTAATTACTACTGAAATTGTGAATTATGATATTGTTCACAACTTTCAAATAATCTTGCACATTTTCACATTAAATAATTTATCATAATGCCCATGAGTTAATATTTATCAAAGATTAGATGATGGCATCAAACAACAAAATATATTTTATTTTATAAAATACAACAAGGACACAAAAAATATATATAAATTTTAAATTTTGATAAAAGTTTAACAAACAAAACAATGATACTATAAAGCTGCAATACAATAAAATGAAAGGAAGAATATACAATTTTACATGAGTATTAAATAGAATGCAAAAGAACCATCAAATCAATTCTACAAATAATTGCAACATTTTACAAACAAGCTATAAGCATTTCTTACTTTGAAATTGAAGCTTTAAAAAAGCATGCAACACATTTCAATTAAAAAAAATTCTATATTTTTTTTATTCATGTACTTATTAAAATTGAAAATAAAAAAGAAGTTATTGATTTAATATAAAAAAATTTTTTTACTTGATTTAGACTTTATTAAAATTGGCAAGGATACTTTCAATACAAAATTTAGATGTAAGTTTAGACATATGCAGACCCACATAAATTCACAAACTTTGAGAAATATATAAATGTAAAAACAAATTTAAATTAAAAGATTTCTAAAAATTATGGAATGTAAATTTTTTTAAACAGCAATAAAAATTAACTATCAATTTTTATACATCATAAAATATTCACATTTAACAACAGAAAGCTGCATTTTAATATAATTCCAAACATTATTTAAATAGAACCTTTTAATTCCGAACACAATTAAAAGAACATTATTAAAATATTTATTAAACTTTCAATGAACATATTAAGTTAAATAATTAGAAAAATCTATTTACTAAGTAAATTTTACAAAAATTATATTGCTAACTACAACCGAACTACATTAAAATATATTTAATTCATATAAAATTAATTTACCAGCAATTATAATTTAAATATAGTAACAAGGATTTAAATTTTATAGAAATTCGATTAAATGTTAAAAAAAAATTTTCAGTGATTAACATTTTTAGAAAATATTTTCCTTTAAATATCTGTAATACTATTAATAATTTTACGACAATATTTACATTTATCTTAAAAAGAACTTTCAGACATCTCTTTTATAAAAGGTTTTTTTCCCTCAGTCTCTTAAATCATTTACTGTGTCGGGAAGCTTCAGAATGATGCCATCCATTTCCGGTACAATTTCTATATTACATCCTAGTCTAGAACTATAATGAACAACAGAAAAAGGACATAGACAATTAAGAATTCATACATGAAATTGAATTTAATAAAACAAAAAATTCTGAAATATGTTACTTAAAAATGTGTAGGTCATTCTTTAACTTTATTAAAATTTTATTAATTAAAAATGGGAAAAATATATTTCATTAAATTATTTAAATACATCAAAATCATCAAAATCACAAATAAAATAATTTCCCCAATAAGAACTAATATTTGTTCATTTTTTAAGCATAATTTATGATACTGATGACTAATATAGATAAAGAAACTAACTAATAAATTTTACTAAAAGTAAGTTTATAGCACACTCGTATGAAAATAAACAATGTAATAAAGATATAAAAAATAGTCTTCATAATAAAAGTATTAATAATGTACTTAATTTTTTTTTATTACAATACTGTAGAATACTTTAACACAGACAAAAGAGGACAGTATATAACTCTTCACTTTGCACTCTTATAGAATTTTCAAGTTATTTATTAAAAATGAATATAGTTTTATATGAATAGTTATTATATAAAATTATAACCATGCTTTTAAAAACAAAGAATTAAAAAGTAAATACAGTTTTTTTTTATGTATAATTTCTGTCAATTAGATATAAAAATGTTACAACTCACTTGTTAGTGGCACTTGGTGCATAATCCAACAGATCAGCCTCTTCTCCATCAGCTTCTCCATATTTTTTAATGTCTTCATTTGAAAGAATTACATGGCAGGTCGAACAACTTAAAGTTCCATCGCATGCTCCTGCAAGAATAAATAACTTCAATAAAAAATATAGGAATTATTATTTTTTTTTACACAAATTGAAAAATTCCCAGACAGGTTGAATAAGTTATTTTTAATAAATGAATTATTTCTTAAAATTAAGTTTTAAAAATTTTAAATATAATATGCAATGCAGTAAATTAAAAAGTACATAAATATAATACAAAGCATAAAAATGAATTTTATTATTATTTCTCAGCTATATATAGATCTTTTACTAAAACATGGATTTTAATAAATATTAATATAATATTGGTAAAAAAAATTATATCTTGAACAGCAAACAGCCTCAAATTGTTATTAAAAAAAAACAGACAAATTTGTAATATTATACAATTCTAAAGTGAATATAAACATATCATTAAATGATGAATAAATTATTTAAAATTTTTGATATTAATCAATTTACCTAGCTGGTAGTATATTCAGAATAAACAGGGTTAAAAATATAAAAATATTTTTTCATTTAATTTATTTAAAATTAGACCAGTCTAGTAAATCAGATCTTAAAGTATGGATATAAAGTAAATGCTTTCAAACCAACGATGAAATTCAATATTTCATTTATATTATTCATTTAATAATTTTATGCAAATATTAAAATTAAATACCATATCCACAAAAGTCTGGATCATTTATTCCAACAACTTCTTGTATCTTATCTCCAACTTTCCCTTTCCTTTTTATTTGAGTACCATCTGGTTTTTCAAAAATAATAGTTGCCCTAAAAAACAAATACTTCTGCAAACATATCTATTATTAATATCTGTTTAATTTTTTTAAAAATAAGATGAGAAAATAAATTCATTACCAACATAATTTAATAGTACTTATATTTGACATTTAAATGAGATAAGGCTCATAAGCAGAAATTGTTTTAACTAAAGCCTTTTATATTTAAAATTGATACTCTTGCAAAAAATGTGAATAATTTAAAAAGTAATCAGTTTTTCCCCCCTTTTTTAATTTAATATTAGTTTCTTGTACATTCATAAATGAAGTTTTATTAAATACTAATACAATTATAATTTTTTTTAAATTATGGATGTTTGCATTCAAGAGCTTTAGTATTAAAAGTAAATGTTTTTAAAAATTAAGTTTTAAAGTTTATCACAATAAACATCTAAAGTTCATAATTTATGAAATTGTGCAATAATGTATAAATTGTATTTAAAAAAACTATGCATTTTATTTCTATGCATGATGAAGAAATAAAACAAAATCTATTCGCAGCATTAAAGTTAACTTCATTAGCTATAAAAAGAATATTTAAATTCAAATTTTAATTTAAAACAGAACATTTATAGGAAAATACTAGGTTAGAATTAAATTTAAAAGTATCTTTTACATCAAGAAAAGAAAGTAAGTGCATAAAAACATCCTTCATACAAGTCCTTATTTATTATGAATGAGCATGTTTCTTAACTACAAAATAGGAACATTTAAAATAAACAATGAAATAGTTTATGAAGGTAAAATAAAAACATAACTAATTTTTGATAATTAAATACAGTATTTCTATCAAAAAGACCTAAAGTTAGATTGTTTGAGTAGATATTTCAGTAGGTTAAGCACATTTCAATAATATTTAAAAACAAATAAAATGCAAATTTAAAAGACCACCATAAAAGCACATTAAAAAAAAATATTTTTCCTTGCCATTAAATGGTAAACGCCTCCTAAGTTGTGACTTTTTAAAAGTTAAAAAAAGTACAATAAGAAAAACTTACCACCTACTGTTTTCTTTACTATAATATCTTGCAGGACTAGTTTTTAATTCTATATTTAAATTTGTTCGTATAAGTAAGCTCTTATACCGATTATCTATTATAGAATTCATTCCTATAAATAGTTTATAAGAATAATTTAATCTGCGAAATAAGTGATTGGCTATAAATAAAGTCATTTTATTTCTAGATAATTAAATTAAAATAGCTATATGAACACTAAATATTAAAAAAATTAATTTAAACCACGAGAGGTTATCTTCTCATTTCAAAACAAACGTAAGCGCAGGCTATCACAGAAATGAAGAATTACTTGCGCTCAACCACATGTGTTCCGGAACACGAATGGTACATATTTAAGTACGCATTGCATTTAAATTCGCATTTGGCGTGATAAAGGATTTGGCGAGTTTTTGGTGTTGGATTAAATACCCTTACGTCACCAAATGATGTCATCTATTAAAGGTGTACTTTCGATCAAACAAGGTAGCTAAAAATTAAAAGATTTTTAAAAAATCGCACGCATAAACGAACATTGCATATGTGTGTCGTGCGTATTAAAAATATATGTATCAGAAATTTGATATATTTCAATTAATTTCTCATAGAAAAGATGTGTTTTCCTGAAATATGATGAGATAAATTATTATAAAAGTATAACATGTAATTTCTAAGATTCTGCTTTTCACGAAATAAGATAATGTAATAAAGATATAAAGGGGCCTGAATGGCAGAGTGGCTAGCGCTCTGGCGCTCGGTACCACAGGTTTCGGGTTCGACGGCGGTGCCATGGATGTTTGTAGTGGTTCGGAATCCACTTTAAACCGTAGGTCCCGGTCGTACGATCGTAGAGCGTTGTGAAGAGTGGCATATTAAAAATAAGGAAAAAACTAACTGTTCCTATATATAGTGATTAGGGGATTATAGTCTTTGTTGCTTCACGTCCCCATATACCACTTCTGTCGAAAATGATGCCGAACAAGAACTTTTTGATTTGTATGTCACGTGAACACTTTTCCTCTCTTAACTGTAACCAACCGTACTTCGGTTTAAGAACGGTACTTCCTTGTTAGTAGTTAGCCGCGCTAAGATGCGCTTTCTCTGTCTGTCTGTAAATTTTTGTATCTTCTCGTCATTAATATGCGGAATAAAAGTATTTAATTAAAGGAATATTGGAATGAATTGGCTGCTTCCCGCCCCTTTGGATACCTCTTTCTTCAATAATCCTGGAACTGGAAGGGTAAGAGAAATTTTGTATGAACCTTTCTAGTTTTATTTTGGAGGATTGTTTTGGTGAGGTAAAATTTGGCATCCCTGCCGGGATTGTAGTCAGTTAATATTTAGATGAAATACTTTTAATTTTGAAATGGCGAGTGACGAAAATAGTAAAGAGAAATTATATTTGTTAAAAAAGAAACGGAGTGTTTCTAGAACATCCGTTACAAAAATTCTAACAAAATTAGAATCGGAACTATCAAACATTGAAGAAATAGATATTGATAAATTAGAAGAATTAGTTGAAATGCTAACTACTAAACATGACTCGTTGAAAGAGATAGATAATAAATTAGAACCTCTTTACGAAGTAGAAGATATTAAAACTGAAATGGAAAATACAGACGAATATGATGAAAAAGTTGCCCTGTGGAAATTTCGTGCAAATAAAAAAATTCGCTTGTTAAAAAAAGAATTGAGTGGAAATAAATGCGAAACACTTTCCGAACAAAATAAAGAATTAAATGAGTCGAAACAAGTGGATAGTGTAAGAGTAAAATTGCCGAAATTAAATATTTCAAAATTTTATGGTGATATCAATCAATGGCTAACGTTTTGGAATAGTTTTGAACCTGCCATTCACAATAATGATTTATTAAATAAAGTAGATAAATTTAATTACCTTAAAGCACATTTAGGTGGTACTGCTTTAAATACTGTAGAAGGTTTTTGTATTTCTGCTTCTACGTATGATTCGGCAATTAATTTATTAAAAGAAAGATTTGCAAGAAATGATCTATTGATACATACTCATATGAATAATATTTTTAACATAAAATCATTGAGAAATTCCAACGATATTTGCTCTTTTAGAAAATTCTATGACAGAATTCTAACAGAATTAAGAAGTTTGGAAAGTTTAGATTTGAAAACAGAAAATTATTCCGCAGTTCTTTGCCCAATAATTCTAAAAGCCCTTCCTCAAGATATTCTTATAGAATATAATAAAACTGAGAATGAAAATGCTTATAATAATATCGAAGAACTAATGAAGTTTTTAGCTTTGACCTTGAGATCGAGAGAACGCACAGTCATGATGAGCAATAATTTCGCAATCACTTCTGATTTTCGACCTCGGCCCTTTTCGCCTCTCGATAAAGTAAACAACCGCGGCTCAAGAAGTAATAAATTAGGCTGGGAAAGAATTCCTTCAGGAGCAGAATTAGTTTCGACTAATGTTAATGAAAGAAATAAAAATATAACAAATTACGTTTTTTGTGAGTCATCGGATCATCCTAGTTCTACTTGTGAATACGCAATAAATTTGTCTATTGAAGAAAGAAAAAATATTTTGTTGAAAAAAGGAGCTTGTTTTAAATGTCTTGAAACTAAAAAACATATTTCTCGATTTTGTAAGAGTAATGTAATTTGTTCCCACTGTTCAGGAAAACATTCTTCGATCATGTGCTTTTCGAAATTTAAACAGAAACAAATTAATAAAAATGAATCTTCAGAAACTATTGTTCTTACCAATCAGTCATCTTTGAATGAAGTTTATTTACAAACATTAGTAGTTCGAATCCAGAATAAAAACTTAGAACATTATATTCGTTTAATTGTTGATACTGGATCACAAAGAAGTTATATATCAAAATTTGCTGCTGAAAATATGGGTTTTGATATAAAAGGAGAAGAATTGATTACTCATGGGCTATTTGGAGGAACAGAAATTACTGAACGCCATAACCGTTATTTGATACAATTAAGTAGTTTAGATAAAATGAATAATATCAAAATAGAAGTAATAGATCAAAACAAAATTTGTGCATCAATTCCCAAAATTAGAAGTTCAGACTGTATAAATGATTTAAAAGATAAAAGAATATATTTGAGTGACATTTCGCCTAAAAGCAAAATTTGCTTGCATGAACAAAATACTAATGAGATTCATGTTTTATTGGGGGCAGATGTTGCAGGAAAGTTATTTACAGGAAAAGTGGAACATCTTCCATGTGGATTAGTAGCTGTTCAGACAATTCTGGGATGGACAGTAATGGGAAAAATTTCTGATGCTAAGTTAGATAGTTCTCTTCTTGTTCTGTCATTACACATAAATGATGCTAAAATTACAGACTTATGGAATTTAGATTCGTTGGGTATTTTGGATCCCAGTGAAAAGCAATCGAAAGAAGAAATGCAGAAATTAGTTTGGGAAGATTTCGAATCAACAGTTAGCAGAGAAAATGACGGAAGATATATAGTATCTCTTCCTTGGATAGATAGATGTCCTTTAATTCCTGATAATAAATATTTGGCTCAGAAACGTTTAAAAAATACTGTTAAAAATTTGAATGCAAACAACTGTTTAGTAGAGTATGAACAAGTGTTTAAAGAATGGGAAGAAGAAGATGTTATCGAAGAAATAGTACTTGATCCAAATTGTTATGAAGTCTCAAGTGTACACTATTTGCCGCATCGAGCTGTCATAAAAGAAAATTCTACTACCAAAATAAGACCAGTTTTTGATGGTTCAGCTCGTGTTAATAACTCTATATCTTTGAATGATTGTATTGAAAAAGGACTCAATCTCATTGAACTGATTCCAGCTGTTTTGAATCGATTTAGGTTGGGTAACATTGGTGTCACTGCTGATATTCGTCGAGCATTTTTACAGATATCTTTAAATGAAAAGGACAGAGACTATTTACGCTTCTTATGGTGGAAAGAAGGTGATCCTGAAAATGAAATTAGTTATAGACATTGTAGAGTTGTTTTTGGCATTAATTGCAGTCCCTTTTTGTTAGCTGCAACTCTCAATCATCATTTGAATCAGACAACCAAAGAACTTAAAGAGATAGCTGAAAAACTACAAGAATCTTTATATGTGGACAACTGCGTAGCAAGTGTTGATTCAGAAGAAGAATTAAAGTATTTTTGTAATGAATCACAGAAATTATTGCAATCAGCTAAATTTGATCTACGTGGTTGGAAACATACTAAATTTAAAGAAACTGTATTGAATCAAGAGGAGAATGAAGATGAAGTCGAAGTTCCTTTGTTAGGTTTATCTTGGAATACAGTTGATGATACTTTATCATGTGATTTCTGAAAATTTAAATTAGAAGATGAACCCATTACAAAAAGGAAAATATTGTTCTTAGCTCATAAGATTTTTGATCCAATAGGATTCACTTGTCCTGTGACATTAGTTCCGAAGATAATACTACAAGAATGTTGGAAAATCAAAGTTTCTTGGGACACAAAATTGCCAGAAAACATAGTAAAGATGTTTAAGAAGTGGAAAAACCGAATTATCGAATTAAAGAAAATTGCTATCCCTCGAAGATTATCCCGATTGTCATTCAAGCAGGGTAAATTATCTATCCACGTATTCTGCGATGCCTGCAAAACATCTTATGCTACTTGCATATTTTTAAGAAATGAGTTTCAGGATCAAGTGACTTGCCAACTACTTCAAGCTAGATCCAGAGTAGCCCCTCTAAAGAACATAACTATCGTGAGGTTAGAATTACTAGCCTGTTGAATTGGAGCAAGACTTGCTGATACAGTTAAGAAAGATTTGAAACTTGAAGATGTTGATGTATTTTATTGGTCAGACTCTATGGACGCTTTACATTGGATCAAGAAAGAAGGCCCATGGAAGACATTTGTTGAAAATAGAGTCAAAGAAATTAGAAAATTATCTGAAGTAACTTCATGGAAATTTGTACCTGGTCATCAAAATCCAGCTCACCTTCCCTCACGAGGTTGTAATGCCGAAGAATTAGTGAAATCTCAATGGTGGGAGGGACCTAGTTGGCTCTATCAATCTTTTGAAAAATGGCCTACTTCTGAAATGTTTCCTGATTTAGAAGTGGTTAATTCGGAAAAAAGAAAAGTTGTTATATCTGCATCTAATATCGAAACTGAAACTTTTGAATATTTCTTAAGAATTTCGTCTTACAAAAAGATCGTAAGAATTATGGGGTGGATACTTCGTTTCATCAACAATATTAAGAAAAGGGTAGATGAAAGAACTTTTTGTAACTTAAGTGTTGAAGAATGTGATAAAGCGGAGAAAATCATTTTAAGAAAAGTTCAAAGAGAATGTTTTGAGAAAAACAGAAATCTTTCAATGCAGACCTATTTAGATCAAGATGATCTCCTTAGAGTAAAGACAAGAATTATACAAAGAAAAGATCAAGACAGTTTTCGATATCCAATTTTGCTACCATCAAAGCATCATATAGTAGACAAATTAATATTTGACAAGCATGTTGAACTTTGCCATGCTGGTATACAAGTCTTGATGTCTACGTTACGAGAAGAATATTGGATTATAAAAAGCAGAAAGACTATTCGTCAAGTCATTAGAAACTGTCTCCGATGCAAAAGATTTTCCATACATCCTCTTCAATCTATTAGTGCTCCACTCCCCGAAGATAGAATAAGAGAAGCTCAAATATTCGAAGTCATTGGTGTAGATCTGTGTGGACCATTGTTTTTGAAAGACAACAAAAAATGTTGGATTGTCTTATTTACTTGTGCTATTTTTCGTGCTGTTCATTTAGAACTTAAATTAGACAAGATGAAAGGTGTGCCTTGCAGAGTAGGACTCCACCATCTGACTCCTTCCGCAACAAGTGCCCCGACACTGATGATTCCACATCAGATCCAGTGACTGTCATCGAATCCAGTGATTGTCCTCAATCTATTGACTGTCAACCATATGACAGGTGTGATAATAGTGATACTTATCAGACATCCCGTTGTGGAAGAATCCTAAGATCTCCTAAGCGACTGGACTTATGATTTTGAGTTTCATTATTCTCTTGAAACTCAAAGGGGGGAGAATGTCGAAAATGATGCCGAACAAGAACTTTTTGATTTGTATCTCACGTGAACACTTTTCCTCTCTTAACTGTAACCAACCGTACTTCGGTTTAAGAACGGTACTTCCTTGTTAGTAGTTAGCCGCGCTAAGATGCGCTTTCTCTGTCTGTATGTCTGTCTGTAAATTTTTGTATCTTCTCGTCATTAATATGCGGAATAAAAGTATTTAATTAAAGGAATATTGGAATGAATTGGCTGCTTCCCGCTCCTTTGGATACCTCTTTCTTCAATAATCATGGAACTGGAAGGGTAAGAGAAATTTTGTATGAACCTTTCTAGTTTTATTTTGGAGGATTGTTTTGGTGAGGTAAAAACTTCATTCATCATCATCATCATCATTAAAAAGATAAAGAAACACGCCAAAACCTTAAAGACATCGAATATTTGTATTTTAGCACATCGACCAGTTTTAAATAAATTCCAGATCCAAATATTCATTCCAGATTGATATTTTATTATTTTTGATAGCATCTTTATTTGAATATTAACAATAATTACAAACATCAATAAAGTGGTTGTTCAAAATATAGAAATTTTAATGTTGTCAATCAGGAGGCCTGAATGGCCGTGTGGCTAGGGCTCTGGCGCTCAGTACCAAATGTTTCGGGTTCGAGTCCCGGCGGAGCCATGAATGTCCTTTGTAGTGGTTCGGAATCCACTTTAAACCGTAGGTCCCGGTCTATTATGATCGTAGAGCTTTGCGGGGGTATTGTTACTCAGCGTTATCTTCAAGCTACACGCACCTCCTGGGTAGTGCTAAGTGAGTAACATCGGTGCAGCGCATACCTTAAGGAATCGAAGACAATTAGAACAACAACATATTATCAATCAGATAGTTCTTTTCAGAAATTTGATGATATGAAAAGCAATTTTACTTGCTTCCTTTGTTACCTCAAATTTCATTTTCATAAACGCATAAACCATTTCTTCCAATTGGAATAAGTTTTCAAATGATTTTTGATGGTGCAAAATTTTAAAAAATTGCATATTTCGAATTCTAAAATTTTTTCTAAGCCATTTCTAGTAATATAGATTTTTCTCATCTGGATTTTTGCATTGAAATATAAAGCAACTCTATCAATCGGCCGCAACATCTGTGTACATTCACATTGTTCTTTGTAATAATATTATTATTAGGAAAGAAAGTAGCAATATTTCCCGAATTGTCGCCCTTGATGTGATAATTTATTTCAATTATGCACAAATATATAGAAAATAAACTTTAAAAAATCTACTTTGAATGATATATCCGCTCCAGAAACTCCTCAAAACGTCTTTGTTACGGCTACAAACAACTTGCTTATGCGATCAAAACAAATCTCAAAACATCTCGTCAAGTCAAGCAACTACTACTAAAAGAATATTTTAATAATAAAATACTTCCGTAATAATTATTGCATTTCCTTCAAATGAGAAGATGTTAATTCGAAAGCCGAATAGTCTTATAAACTCTTTGCTTTAAAAATATCTGACCGCAACATGATACTATTCTAACACAATCAACAATATTGAATAATCCTGACTGTATTAGCCTTATTTTTTGTATAAGCCTTGCAAACTTCTGTGATCTGCCTTTGAATTTCAGAATTTGCTATTAGCAGGACCAGAATATTCTGAATCATCAATTTCTGCATTATTTTACATCGTGATCTGGTTTTTGGGGTTCTTCATTTGACATGAAACAAAAAAGTTCGCGCAGTCTTCGTATAGGTCAACTCAGGTTGGTAAAGCTTATGTTCTCGCTCTTTAAAGATCTAATAGAGAGCTCTTCAGTCTAATTCTGAGCAAATGAATGTTCGTTTCACTATTGTTTTGTGAAATACAGAAGCAACTCTCGATATGCAATATTGTATATATATATATTCCTATTACAGTACTTTTCGGATAATAGGATGCCTTCAATTTTAATTATAATTTAATCATTTGTCAAGTAATCTTGTTAAATGCCTTATAAATATGCAGTGTGTCTCAGTACCAGGATTGTAAATTGTTGAAAGAGTAGTGTGCACCCAAACGACTCACTATCACATACCAATGCAGGGTCAAAAATAGTTTCTGACGTATTAAAGGGCATTCTTGCACTTACATGAATAAATTAAAACGAAACTTATCTGCCACAGCCTTAAACTGAACCTCACTTATTCCTGGTAGTATAATACGTAATTATACTAACTGTTATATGCATAGTCAGGGAGATAATGGAGGTATGTGGCATAGAAGTTACGGAGAACATGGGTTACTTAAATCATTACGGTATTTATCTAGTCTATACGTCTAGAGAAGATGACAGGTAGGGAGGTACATTATCTTCTTTCTAAACTACTCAGTGGTGCAAAATATTTTGTTTCTGCATTCCAGTCGCACGCCCTCCCCTATTTGCAACGAGGTGTACTTATCAAATCGAAACAGTTCTGCAAGACTGTACTTTATGCATAACTGTGCAATAGCACATTTTATCAGTGCGGTGTGTGCATGCATGCTATATATTCTGGGAAGTGGATTAGGCACATCGCACTTCAATTCGTTGAATATCTTTAATCTCTTATTTATGAGTGGCTGTAGAAGATTGGAGGATTTCGTACCACAAATCGTTGTAGCTGCGACAAACATCAGTCATACAACCGATATCTTACGTTCGGAAACCCTTTCTTCCGTCTTTATGAACTGTGCAATGTTCCTTGATACAAATTCGAGCACCACTTGTAATAACTTTTCGCCATCTTCTTCCCATTATTGCACTTTGAGCCATAGGTTGTGTTGTAAATTTGTCAAATATAAGTTGTTGTTTTTTTGTAATTATTATTGTATCATTTATCACCTCCATTCGACATTAGATTCTCAAATATAAGTATTTAAACAATTTTCATCAACTGGCCTGTTTTATAATTCTACTGCTGACACCTTGTTCAAAGATCTCCTGTCCTGCATGGCATATCACAGCCAGACCTAACTATTAAGAGAGAAGATTATTACTAAAGGGCAGTCGAATGTAACTGTCTCACATTTTCAAATCTTAAAAAAAAAAAAAAAAAAAAAAAAAGGAAAACTTTCATTAATATATTACTGAGTACTTATAGCATGAATATCTTCCTGATATTTTTTTACTTATAGTAAAAATGTTTTAAAAGTATCTTTTTTTTTTCTTTATACAATCTAATATGTCATAAATTTTCTTGAACAATACTGAATCTGCAAATTTT
This sequence comes from Caerostris darwini, assembly GCA_021605075.1. Lineage (NCBI taxonomy): Eukaryota > Metazoa > Arthropoda > Arachnida > Araneae > Araneidae > Caerostris > Caerostris darwini. The sequence continues at coordinate 943,324 of BPLQ01006032.1, read as the reverse complement.
ATATGAGTAATAAACATGTAATTAACTGCTGAGCATAAAATAAAAATATTAAATAAAAATTAAACTTAATCATAAGCATATTTATCCTTTTTCTCAGAGTTGAAAAAAGGTCCTCTTCTCAGCTTTTGAAATTACAGTTGAGATCGTTTCTATAAAAATCATCATATTTATGATTTAAATATGATTATTTTTATAGAACTTCAACTATAAATGTTTCTTTTTTCACTGAAAAAGTCAAAAAATAAAATACTTATTTAAATATCAATTTTGATGGAAAAATCAGAAAGTGGAAGAAAAAAGAAAAAAATAGTGTGAAATTGAAAACCACCAGAATTGTTGAGTTGTCAAAGTTTTGAGAAATATTGCTCAACCCATCTATCAAAAAAATATATGTCATTTCAAAACTTGTAATAAAAGAATATCACAAAAGCATTTCCAATGGAATTTGTTATCTGTTCCCTTACCATATTTAATTACTTTCACATGCAAGAAAATGAAGTCATGTCAATTTACCAAAAGATATTACAATCCTCATTTACTATTCCTCATACTTTATCTTAAAAAACGGTGATTGAAGGAAGTTTTTATATAAATTACCATCACATTTTATAGCAAAGTGTAAAAGCAGTAGTTTCTTGGAGAGTGGGAGGGGCATATATTAACTATGAAAGCCCAACTCATTAATAATTTTTACATATTAATGCTCAAAAGAATTTGAGAAACTTAATACTCATCTAATCAAAAACATAAATTTTCTTACCCACGAAGAAACCACATGTCATGCATTGAAAAAATATTCACAATTTTTTACTTTAAGATACAACAGTATTATTTTGGAAAATTAATATAATTCATTATGAAAATGATGGTGATTAAATCAGTCAAAAAAACAAGATTTACTTTTAGATAATAAAAAAAAACATTTATTTTTATTTAGCATAATACAAGGAATATATAAAACAATCATTTTTTTCTCACATTAATCTTAGATAAAAATTTTAAATTACAATGAAATAGAAAGTTTGTAATTGCATAACTTTAATATAATTATATTATATAAAACTATGCAAAAGATAAATATTATATGAATATAAGATACAATATTAAATAATAGCATATAAATCTCCAGAAGACTGAACTTCATGTATTTCACGAACATGTGACTCACGGCTGAATTTCATGTATTTATTAAAAAAGTATTTATAAGAAATTATTAATGACAACCTTTAATTTATGTTAGCATATAAAAAATAAATAAATGAACTTAATTTAATATAAAATTCCTCTATTTTTAAAAAACAGAAAACTTCTCCAATTGTTATATTTGTAACTTTGAACTTCCAACATAATTTTTTTAATAATAAAAAAATTATATTTAATGTTTAATTAAGTTAGATTCAATTTTAAAAACTAGGAAATTTGAAGAAATAAATATACTTAAAAATTAACATACAAAACCAAAATGAAGTATATGAAATGATTAAACATAGCTTTAATCTATTAAGTATTAATATTAAGTATTTATTAAGTATAAAGTTTAAAAAAGTAATTTTTTGTTCACTATATTAATATTTTGTTTGAAATTAAAGCATATAAAAAGAAAATACACACACCAAAACTTAATTTAAAAAAAAAAACAATCTAAAATACATTTATAATACATTAAAAGAAACTGAAAGAAAGTTTCAGTATATTTTACATGGAACTATCAAAAATGGAAAATAAATAAAAAAGATAATTTGTGGTCTTTTTTTATAATTATCCAGATCAATTTACAAATAGGAGTTAATTACATAAATAGAAGTTAATAAGTGAGAATACAATAAAGAATCTACATAATTTACCACGATACAACATTTTAAATTTCTAGATTATATTTATGGGTTATTTTCAGATAACTATAAAGTATTTAGTACAATATGCATTTATTCAAAGATAACTTTTAATGAATAACAAATCTAATTAAATAAAATTATTAATTTTTACTTCATTTAGAACACTCACAACCTAAAAAAGAAATTCTAAATAAAACAACAACTTCAGATCTAAGGAGATTCAATCAGAGAAGATATTAGATAATAAACAAAACAATAAATACATAATCTGCTACAATGTAAAAAGATTCTTAAAAAAACAAACGTTGAGATTCTAATTAAACAGAGTACATTAATTATTGGTAAGATTTCTTTTCAAATTTTCAAAAATATGTTACATATAAAATGTCAAAATTCAAAATATAAATACTTCTCATTAGAAAAAAAAATACAATTTATAAAAAAAAATCTACATGTCAGTATAAACATAAAACATTACCAATTGTATTACGGAATTTATAATTTTTCCAAAATAGATACTTAGCAAAATGAGAACAAATATTTAAAAAAAATACAATTTAAAAAAAAAATATTTATTCAACAAATTTAAAAACTGGGTAATTATAAAACGATAGCATAAAAATGTATAATTAGAAAAATATAGTTCACCTACAATTATCAATAACATTTGTAAATAGCATATATAAAGATCGATTGAAGATTTCATAATCTTAGATGTATTTAAAATTCTATAAAGGAGTGATGCCTTTTTGAAATAAATGTAATTAAGTATTTATTTTTCCATAACTTATGATTTATTTTCAGATAATAATTTAGAATAATAAATAATATAATATGCATTTATTTCTTCAGTTATTTAAAAAATTTTAAAATTGGTAATATCTAATTATGTAAAATTATTAAGCTTTTACATTCAAGTTTCATTCATATTATTCATAATCCAATTTTTTGTAATGAATAAGATTTGAATTAAAAGAAGTCTAATTTAAATATCTGCACAGAAAGATCAATTTAAATTTTAATGCTAATTAATGGATAACAATAAATAACAATGTTATATAAAACATCAATCCACATTTATCAGTTATATGAAAAATCATTATTTAAATAACAATTGCATTTTTTTAATAGTTGCATTTTCAAATACTTTTTCATAGCAGCTTGTTTTCAATCATCTTTTTCAATCAAACTGTCTACTTGTTCAGGTAGTTTTACAATCATACCATCCATTTCTGGAACAATTTTCACACAACATCCTAATCGTGAACTATAAATAAATAGGCAAATCAATGAACAATATAAAATACTGTCAATAGTAAATGAATTAAAACAATTATAAAGCAGCTTTAATCTCTATCAGAGTGAATTTTTTAAATTAAAAAAAAAACTTTCTATTTCATTTATAATATTGAACATATATTTTAGGACAACTTAACATCCAAATTTTATTTTGATATATTTTTAAAAATATAAAATAGTTGTATTTAAATTTTAAAATTTTTAATAATAAATTGTGTGTACTTATAATAAATTTCATGATGAATTGTAAAATCTGCATATCTTATAGCCTAGTTTCATTAACTTTTATGATGAAGATGCTGATTATTTAAAAAAAAAAAAAAAAAAAAAATTTCAAAATTTATAATATATATATATACACAATTTTATATATATATATATATATTGCATATTTTATGATACACACACCATATATATATATATATATATATATACACTATGTGGAAGAAAGTGACGGGGCACGACATTATAACGGCATAAACCCATATTTATTAAAATTAATAGGAGGTAGGGCCTCCTTTGGCTGCGATCACAGCTGCAACCCTTCTGGGCATGCTTTCCACTAAATTAGCCATAGTGGCAAGAGGAATTTCCTTCCAAATGTTTAACAGGAAGTTCCATAGTTCAGGCTTGCTTTTGGGGAGTGGGGTGCAGGCCCTCAACCGACGGTCCAATTCGTCCCAGAGATGTTCAATTGGGTTAAGATCAGAGCTCTGCGCCGGCCACTCCATGCGTTTAACGTTGTTGTTCACATACCAATCACGAGTCCTCCTTGCAACATGGCATGTTGCGTTGTCGTCTTGATACCAGCAATCATCCATACCGTACGTTGCCCACAAGGTAGGAAGACATGATTGCCGAGAATATCACAGTATCTATCGGCATTCATCGCACCATCAACCTTCACCAGTGGGCCAGCCCCATACCAGGAGAAACAGGCCCATACCATCAATCCTCCTCCACCAAACTTTACAGTTGGGACGCAACACTAGGGCAAAAGGTGTTCTCCTGGTAAACGCTATACCCAAACACGTCTATCAGAACTGAAAACTGTAAATCGTGACTCGTCACTCCAAAGGACGCGTTTCCAGTCATCCAGAGTCCAAGTACGGTGGTCTTTGGCCCATCGAAGGCGCGCTTTCTTGTTGGTTTTCGTAATCAAAGGCTTATGGGCCGCCGAACGTCCAGTGTAACCTAACTTATGGGCCTGGATACGAAGAGTCTTGGTCGAAACGGCCACACCTGTGGCTTGTCTAAACTCATTATCGATGTTATCCATGGATGTTTGACGGTTACTTCGAATCCCCCTGCCGAGCACCCGCCGATCCCTGCTGGTGAGAACTGTAGGTTGTCCACTTCGGGGTTTGTTCTGGCAGTGTCCCTGAGTCTTGTAGCGACACACAACACGTGCTACAGTTGATTTTGAGCAGTTACGAAGACGGGATATTTCCCTAATTGACACTTTGGCAAGATGCAATCCAACCAACACACCTTTCTCGAACTCAGACAACTCTTCCCGTGGCGGCATCTTGACAAAAAACAACTCTAGTCGACTCCACAGAGTATTTATAGGATATGGCTGACACGTGATACCTATTATTGCGACCTGCTATTACCTAGTGTCGACTTTTCTACTTTTCGAGGGGTGTCCCGTCACTTTCTTCCAGATAGTGTGTATATATATATATATATGGTGTGTGTGTTATAAAATATGCAATATAAGATATTATAAAATATGCAATATAAAAATATTATAAAATATAGCAAAAGAAATCTATTTTTATCAGTCGTGTTTTTATATTGAATGACTTAATGGTACACTTTAAACAATAATTGCTAAAATATATTTTCTTGAACATGACACTTTAAATAAATTGAATTTTTTTTTTAATTAGTAAAAATAAATTTCAAATAAAAAATAGATTACTTAAAAATAATTTAACAAATTGATTAATTTTCCAATATCGAATATAATTCTAGAAAGATATCAAAATAGAATAACAAGAAGAATTTTAATAATCACATGTACTTTATACAAATGACGGCAAATAACATGACAATTGCAACATTTTATACTTTAATACCACATATTCAATAAAAGTTCTTATAAATGAATTAAAACAATCTTATGTAAATAAATTTATAAAAGCAAAAAATACAGTTTTATCAAAATACATTGAACTAACTATATTTAATATTTAAAAATATGCAATTCTATATATTCTCCTATGGATAAACACAGAATAAGATAAATTATTATGTAATTTTTCAATTACTATAACAAAAGGTATTTCTCAAGCCATATATAAATTGAGTTCATATCACTTCAACTTATCTTTGTTACAAAACATTTTTGATCACTAATACTTGATTTCCATCTAGACAAGAAATCCAATACTCCTGACATTCAAACACCATAACAAAGCACTTTTTTTTTTTTTTCTTCTTTTGGTAGCTTTCCATTGAACATAACAAAAATTTAATATTTCATAACAGTGACAATTACATTATGATAAAAACTCACTGGTAACTTTTAATAAACTCTTTTGAATTTAAGGTAGTCATTACATTATATTTATCTCATCTAGCTTTACTTGGTTAAGCAGCAGTATTTTAAAACATTTTATTACATGAGGGAAGGAACTTTTTACTTACGTAGCAGTATGTCCTGTTACACATACTATCATATCTTCTTCATCTTCTCCAATTAAACTGTTGCTAAACTCCCCATATTTGTAAAAGTCTTCTTTGGAAAGAATAACGTGACAAGTTGTGCAATGTGCACTTCCATCACAACTTCCTATTAAAGGAAAATAAATATTAATAAATAAATATTTAACTACTTCAAAATATTACACCTATTTTTCTAATTATAGTCATAACCTGACTTAATTCTAAAAATCTTCCAAAAAAAACTTTTTTTTACACTCGCTTAAAATGAAAAATTCAGTCAGAAAAAATAAATTAGAAAAAAAAATTACGAACTAAATTTTTTTAAAAATACTAAAAATTTGTTAAATTATTGAGTAATTATTAAGTTAATTCTAGCCCCTTTTATTCAAAAAAAAAAAAAAAAATGCAGAACTGTTTTATAGCCAGGAATTTATGCATGTACTTTGATCCTTACTATTTGAGAAGGTTTTAGTGCAATTTTAAATTTCCCATTCTTTGAGCACTTTTTTCTTCTTTTTATAAGCATAATTTAATCATTTATATTATCAATTGTTCTGTTTTGAATATTGATATTGCTTTTACACAATTCAAAATTTCTCAATTAAAGGATACCAAGATACAAACAAAGCAAGTTAATACGTAAATATCAATTCAATTTCACCAAAACTTGTCATTAAAATGGAGAATATAACCTTTGCTGCATATGAATGTAGAACATTCTGAATACATAAAAATTCAGATTTTAATAATGAAAAATTGATTTTTCAATAAACAACACAAATAACACAAGCGGAACTGGATACGATAAACTGAAAAAAAACACACGATAAACTGAAATTCATATTAAAAAATTCAATACCATATCCTGGGAAATCAGGATTGTTACACTGAATAGCATCATATATCCTTTTTCCAACTTCGATATTTCTCTCTATTTGAGTACCATCTGGTTTCTCAAATATAACAGATACCCTATAAAAATATATTCCATATACCTATTTAATCTATTATGTAAAAAAAAGATATAATTTAATTATGATTAATTAAACACATAAAACGAATTTTGAAAAAAAAATAATAAAACAAGAAAAATATTTTTGAACTTAACAAATGAAATAAATAACCGATTAATACTAATACCCAGAATATTAATTTTTATTGATTTTACTAACATCATTTATTGAAATATTAATTTAAATAATCTAAATTTGATAATAAATATTTTGAATTTTCCCACAAGGATCCAATCTTTCTAAATGTGTCAGATTATGAAAAACTTAACTCAATTTTGCTTTTCATATTTTCTTTAAATTAAATGCATGTAAATATAAATAAACAAACCTCATTCATTAATTTGATGAAAAAAGCTGAAATTGACAAATAATAAGCAGAAACAACAAAAATTTTACAAAACAAACTTTAAAACAGCTATTCAGACATCATATTTATTTTATAATTATAAGAGAATATTTCAACTAATTGAAAATAATGTAATAAACAATTAGAAGAATAAGTAATTTAGACATATTGGGAAATTTTTATTAATATGTCGCTAATAATTTTAAAAAATTAAGGTAATGCATAAATTTTTTGAATATTTCACATTTTATGATTCTGGGGGAAAATTACTGCTTCATTTCATAAACATTTAATTGTACAATTTTTTAATTCACTTTTAATATTTAATGCATTAAACTGAATAAAAAAATAGCTACGGTTAAAAATTAGCTAAAATAGTTCCATCGGAACAACAGCATATGTACTTACCATTGATTACTTTTATTACAATACCTAAAAGAATTCAAATTAGTCCATGACAGCACAGTTTTAGTTTGTTTAGCCGGCACAAATGTTTTTAAACATTTGTAGAATACACATAAATTTGTATTTCTAGAAAATATATTTCTTGTTAATAGCAATGTCATATTTGTTCACTTCGATAACACTACAAAATCTAATCTAAAAAAATGTCCTTATTTTATTTAACACACTGAGAGTTTCTAAAAACAAGTTAGCATATTTACATTTAACGCCAAGCATGCGCATACAGGCAAATATCATTCCGTAAGCTATTGCGCATGACATTCAAATTCAAAGCTAGAAGCAGTAAAACAGAGACATTAAAGAGAGGAATTATCTAGATGCGCAGGGAAAATATTTTAGGGGAAAATGAGGGAAAATATTTTAGGGGAAAATGAAGGAAATTTCAGAAGGAAGAATTACATCGGATGAAAGTAACAAATTTAGATTTATTTTAAATAAAATATTTAAATAAAATAATCGAAATAATAAATCATATATCAATAAAATGTGGAAAGCGATTTTCCAACTGATCTGTTATAGTTAATTCTTGTAAAGAGTCAAAATCATTAACTTTTAATTCCTGCAACCATTCGTTAAAATAATTACTTATTTCGTGAAACATCGTTTGGACTTTGAGCTGAGCGGTCGTGTTTTTTTTCCTCTCCCTCAAATCTGTTTGTTTTCTAATGTTTCTCCTCATTGGTATGTGATATTTTCCTCTCTTATTCTGTCTTAATCTCTTTATTACCTTCCTCTATTTGATTTCTTTGGTTCTATGTTATTATTTTGTTGTATAAAATGAGTAGCTAAATTCTAGAATTCTTTTTTAGAACTTTTAGCTAAATTCTACAATTCTTTTTTTTTCTTCTGTATTTTACTGTGTAGGCGCAGAATTGTTCGGGCTTTTTTTTTAGCTACGAGCGTTTCTCACTGCCTTTACTCAGTAAAGTGCACATTTATTTTCTGTTTTAGTCAGTAGTTTCCTTAAATATATGGTTTTGTTTATTTTATTTTATTATGGCTGTTGTCGAAGGAGTTTCGCTCTCCTCAAACAACACAACCATGTCTCTCTCCCCTGCTGACCAATCAACCAGTATGCTTCATTTAATTGACGTTAATACTAACCCGACAGCGTTTAACTTTATTCAAGAAATTGATCAACTTAATATTAGCATTAACAATTTTTCATCATTCATTGAGTGCGAAAACCTCAATGATCATCTGAACAACATTGAAAATTGTTTAAAAATTGAACCTCAAATACCTAATTTAGATCTTTTTATACAACTTACGCTTTCTAATATTACCAATAAAAACTTAAGGAAGCAAATGAGTCTCATCTTGCTGAAACTCAATGATTCAAACAACTCGGTGACTACTCCTACTAAAAAGAAAAAACTTAAGGTCACACAAAAGCAAAGAAAAAATTTAGCTAAACGGCCTAATACCAGTGATCCCACTGTTATCAAGTTATCTTCCAAATTTGCTTGCCTTAACCCCGATGAAAGTCTTGGTCCTAGTGATGCAGACAACATACCTCCTGCTAAAATTGAAGACATTTCAAAAAATGTTGATAAATTACATCTGGACGAAAACAGTATGGACACAGATCTCACTAATGACCATAATATTGCTTCTTCTTGTCCTGCACCCCATACTACTAAATATGTTCCTCCAATTATAATTGACAACATACAAAATTCTACTGAAATTCTTAAGAACTTCAACCAGATTACAAATTCAAAGATTGAAGGACGCCTTTCTGGAGGTAAATTAAAAGTTTTTCCAACCACACCTGATGACTACAGATCCATACGGAAGCAAATTGATCACCTGAAACTTAAAAGTCATACATTTGAATTGCCCCAAGAAAAGCAACTTAAAGTTGTAATTCGCGGACAGCCTTCAGATCTCCCAATTGATGTCATCATGCAGGAACTCCAAATTCTCAACTTTCATCCTGAATTCATAACTCCACTTCGTAATCGTGCTGGTACCGGCAATCTACCTCTGAACCTAATAGTTCTACCAAATAATGAACAAAATAAAAGAATTTTCGACCTATCCACCTTATATTACTTTAGGGTCAAAGTTGAACCCCTCAGAAGAAAATCAGGACCCAACCAATGCTATAAATGTCAAGAATTCTATCATCATAGCAAATTCTGTACAAGAGACCCTCGATGCCTCAAATGTGCTGGACCTCATGCCACCAAAGAATGCACCAAAAGGCCAGATGAAGCTCCCAAATGCGCCCTTTGCTCTGGAGAGCATACTGCAAATTTCTCGGGTTGTCCTAAAAACCCTGCTAATTTCACTCCTGCTCCTCCCCCGAAGGTCAACGCTTGGACGGAGAGACTTAAAAAACAATCACAACAAATGAAGCCTGAGAACTCCAACCAATTGTCTCTTCCCGCACATCAGAAGGCTCCTCCAACTCTTCCTCCTTCTTCAGATGACTTTCCAACTCTTCCTATCCAGACCTCTCACCATACTACTTCTTCCAATACTCTGCAGGCTTCCACGGAAACGCATCCAATTTAACTCATTCTGCAACAATTAGTAGGGGTACTTTCAAATCTTTCTGTTTTAATAACTGCTCTTCAAAATCAACCAGTCAATAACATTCAATAGATCGACCAATAATTCTATCTTATGCGTGACTTGGAACTCCAATAGTCTGAAAGGAAAAATTAATGAATTACAAAATTTTATAGCTGAAAATAAACCTCATGTAATTGCTCTCCAAGAAACACATCTTCGGCCAGGCGATTCCTTCAAAATTCCAAATTATATCATTTATCGCTCCGATCGTCTTACCCACAGAGGAGGAGGCACGGCTATCTGCATTCATAAAAATATTAATCATCATCAAATTCATTTTACTACAACCAGCTTTGAAAACTCTGCTATCGTTATTAATCTCAAGAATAACCTAAAAATTACTGTTGCTAGCATTTATCGCCCTCCAATTGGTAGATTCCTCACACAAGAACTTGATACAATAGCGAACTCCAATCAACAAGTACTTCTACTTGGTGACTTCAATTCCAAGCATTCTGCATGGAATAATGGACGCAGCAACATAAATGGTTCTATTCTCTTCGATTGGACAAATCTTAATGCATTCAATGTTATTGCTCCTAATGATCCCACATATTTCTGTCTTCACAATCCTTGCAATAGTACTCGTGACATCGCACTTCTTAAAAATTTAAACGCCGGACCTGCTTCTTCTATCAACGATCTTTCCAGTGATCATAACCCTGTGATAGTTGAAGTCTCTCATAATTCATTTACGCCCTTCCTCAATAGCATAATCACAACTACCAATTGGAATATTTTTACTAAAATTCTCTCTCAAAGCATTCCTGGTAATCCAGTCATCTCCAATATTCAAGATATTGACAAAATAATTGATAAATTTAACTATGCTGTTACATCTGCTATCAACCTTGCTAGCAAATCTAAAGAACTCAGTACACCACACCAAAAACTTCCGACTGAAATCACCTCTAAAATTGCGGAAAAAAACAGAATTCGAAAATTATGGCAAGATACCAGGTTTCGTCCGTTCAAGCAATCCGTCAACAAGCTTCAAAAAGAAATAAAACAAATGATTCACAAATTAAAAAATGACAGATGGAATGAATTTTTATTAGGCCTAAATCCAGAAGATAATTCTCTCTTCAAAATTAACAAACATTTTACCAAAAAATATCCCAAAATTCCTCCACTGGTTGGATACTCAGGTCTTATATTCTCATCTTCTGATAAAGCAAACTCTTTTGCTGAAAACCTTGAACTCTCCTTTCAAGAAAACACTGAACCTTGCGATTACTCACAAATTGAGCATGTTGAAGATACAGTAACTTCCTTTCTAGCTGATCATCAAAATTATCATAACAATATTTTTTTTTCTCCATCTGACATAATTAACTTAATCAAGAATCTCAACATTCGGAAATCTTCTGGACCTGACAACATTCCAAATAAAGCCTTAATGTGTCTCCCCCTTAATGCCATTACTCATCTTGCAAAAATCTACAACAGCTGTACTAAATATCACTACTTCCCTCCTATCTGGAAAAAAGCAAATATCATCATGTTCCCTAAACCTGGCCAAGATAGGAAATTTCCTCAAAATTATCGGCCCATCAATCTCCTTAGCTGTGTAGGAAAACTTTACGAAAAACTCTTAGTGAAACATTACTTCTTTTTGCGATAAAAATTCCATAATTCCAGCAGAACAATTTGGATTCCGTCAACATCACTCAACTTGTCAACAACTTCTACGTGTCACCAATATCATCACTGAAGGATATAACTATAAATTTTTTACAGTAGGTGTCTTTCTATATGTCAAAAAAGCTTTCGATCGATTGTGGCACAATGGATTGATCTACAAAATGATCAAACTTCAATTTCCAACTTGGATCACACTTATCATTACAAATTATCTTAAAAATAGAACCTTTCAAGTTCGACTTCATAATGAATTCTCCAAAATCGGTCGTATTTGTGCTGGTACACCTCAAGGAAGCGTGCTAAGTCCTATTCTCTACAATATCTTTACCTACGACTTTCCTCAGTGCACTAACATTTCCACTTGCCTATTTGCTGACGATTCTGCTGCTGCTGCCCAAGGTGCTTCTATTTTTTATGTCATCAATACTCTTCAAAATTTTCTGAATATCCTAGAGGATTGGCTAACTAAATGGCGCATCGCAATTAATGTCTCTAAATCTCAAGCTATCATTTTCCGAAAAGGACACGCCAGACAACCATATATTAATCTCTCCCTTTTTGATCAAGAAATTGAATGGGCAACTAATATTAAATATCTCGGCTTAATTATAGACAATAAACTTACGTTTCGAGCTCATATTCAAAAAATCAAAGAAAAATGTTGGAAAAAATTTTATCTCACTCTACCACTCATTAATAAATTTTCTAAATTAACTTTGTCAAACAAACTTCTTCTCTACAAACTACTTCTCTACAAAACCTATGCTGCCCCAATCTGGGGTCTAGCTGCACAATCTAACAAGAAATCGGTACAAATTATTGAAAACAAACTTCTTCGTATTATCACTGGTGCACCCTGGTTTGTCCGCAACTCTACAATTCATCAAGATTTAAAAATTGATGCTATTGACAACTATATTACTAAACTTTCTAGAAATTTCTTCAATACCATTGCGACTCACGAAAACCCTCTCATCAAGGCACAAACTATATTTACGCAATTGAATGGAAAATACAAGTATCCTTTCTCTACTTCTAAATGGAATCGAAGCCTCAAACCACCATAATTTCCTGCTCACTTATCACTTTTTAGATATTTTACTTCAACGCATATTTACTGATCATAAATTTCTTGTTACGTTTCCATCACCGATGATTTACATTTTCCTTACTTTCTTCTTTTTTTTCTCTCAATTCATACGATTACTATTATCTATTTATCATGACTTTTCTTTCCTACTGCCTTCACATACCATTGAGTAGATGAACGCTTCGCGTTCAGGCACTCGACATCTGTATTCAACAATGATGATGACTTATTTCGTAAACGAAATCTGTCCACGTATCTTAAAAACCTTTTATATGATTGATAAATTCCTGGCGAAATTTTTCTGGACCTAACTTAAATCTATTTCGTTTCGAAGCTTTAATTTCTCCAATTCAAAAGTTCGTTGTTTTTCCAATTTCTCAATTTTTATCTATCTTTGCTTTTCATTTTCCTCTCTTAATTTTTTCGAAAACTTGCTTAACAAATTCCTCGTCGTAATTTTTTTTACTTATTATTTTTTAATATTAACTATAAAGGCTTCCAGGTGAGATCGTTTCACCGATTTCAATTATTAAAATGAAACAACTATGTTATTGTTTTATGAAATCACTTTGGCGACCTTTTCCAAAGAACGATAGTTTGATACACATACTTTAAATTTTAAAATAAAAAGAAAATAATTTACCTTTTCCTCATTCTATTCCTTAAAATCTTAATAATCCAATGACTTATGCACCAAATATTTTTTATTCAGGTAGTATTCACTTCTGAAATATTAACTAAACCAACTAAAACTATTGCATGTTAAACTAATAAGATATTTTTATTTTACTATAACATTTCTCCTAAAGAACCACCACACTCGCCATAAAAACCAACTTACATTGTTTTTTATTCAATTAGCACCGCAACACATAGTTATTTAATTCAGCGCCGTTACGCTATCTACATTACCTCAGCGCTGGCTACGCCTTCTATCGTTGACAGAATTTATAAAAAATAAACGGTCAAATAATAAAATGCCTACATTATAAAAATATTTAATTCATTTTACTTAATTTTTTTTTTCTTTTCTAGTTTAAATTGCTAATATCATTCACAGTATATTATCACACTGCAATGAATTTAAAAACATTAATTTAAAAAAAAACATGTTTTTTTTTCTCTCTTTCAGAAACAAATTTAAATGTAATAAATGTGTGGTATAGGGAATTAAGAAATTCTTATTTTGTAATAAAATTTTCTTGACAAGGCTTTAAATAATATTCTATTACAGAATAATCACATTTATGCGAAAAAAATGTTTTAAATCAATCTTATCTTAAATCGATTAATTCAAAAAAATTTTTAAAAAGAAAGAAAGGAAATGCTTTTAAATGAAGTTTATAACAAAAAATTTAGTGATTAATCATATAAACTAACCTAGATTAAAGAATATTAGGCATCATTTACAAATGAATAAAATCAATTATGTTTAGTATTAATATGTATATAGTTTCTTAAAATATAATTGCATTTGATGAATTAATGTTAAAAAAAAAAATTTCTAGTTTTCTAATCTTTAAAAGCATTTTGGAAGTGATTACACAGAATTATAATTCAATAACATTTTTAATACTATAAAACATAATCTAAAGATATTTCTTTGTAATCCAAAATCAGTAAATCCCAACTTGACAGCATCAAATAAATTTGTATGTATGCATATAACTTAATTGAATTTCATTTATATATGATTAAATTATGATGTGAAATATAATTTTATGAACATATTAAACTGATTCTTTTTTTTTTCTGTTCAGTTGTATTTATACAAAGATAAATAACAGGCTAAAAAGTAAGAGGAAATGATTGAGAAGAAAAGACAGGATGATGAGATGTATTTAAACATTATACTAAATCTTAAAATATGTTGAACTATTAAATTCTATTGCTATTGAAACTTGAATCACATTCAACAAAAAACTTGGGGAGGGGGGGGGGGAGCAGTTACAGGAAAACACACTTCATATACATTTTTAATGTAATCCTATTAAACTATATACATTTAATTAACTGGAACTTAAAAATTTTTATGTTTAGAAATATTAAAAATTTGCAGCTTTAATTTTTAGCAGTTCAGCCGGTAGATTTTTAGCAACTTTTTATTTATTAATATATTTTGTTTTCATTATTTAATTATTTTTCTCCTGAAATAAAAATTTTTTACTTATTACAGAAAATAGAAAGTATATTAAAAAATATTAATGTTATCAAATCTAACTTTTGAAGTGGAAAAAAATGTTGAAAAATGGAACTACATAGAATTGACAGCAAGGGGAAAAAAAGGAAACATTGGTTCAATCATGTAATGTTGTATTATTAATGACTAATATTTACTAATGCATTTAATTAAAAGCAGATTCAGTTATATATTATCACTGATAAACCTTTTGAACAAAATCATATTGATTACTGCATCTTTTGTTTTAAGTCAATGTTTTGTAATTTTAATACAACCTCTCTTTAATCTGGTACATTCAAGATCACAGCCATGTCAGATTACTAAATGTTAATATATTTAAAGGGGAATACCAAAGATAAAGCATTCTAGATAAAAAATTTAAATGATTAAAGCAGGTGCATGCTTAATGTGTACACATTTAATAAAAATGCGAATAGTATTGAGTCGCTATCTGATAGTCAAGGTCAACAAACACTTGAGTTCATATGAAAAAAAAAGGTGAAGGCTATATCTGTGCCTGATTATCGAATGTGCAAAACCATTGATTGATATTAATTGAACACACAAATCACAAATGTCCTACACAAGATAAATAGAAAATGTTTACGGAAAAAAAAAATATTACTTATGTACTACTTGAATTTTTATGAAAATTATGTAAACTAATTAAGATTAAAGAATATTATGCATCATTTACAAATGATTAAAATCAATCGTGTTTAGTATTAAAGATTCTTTATTCATAACTACAAGAATGTAATTGATATTGAATTATCAATAAATAGTTTTTGATTATTAAAATTGTAGATAAAATATCACTGTAAAAATACACAAATCTAAAAACCATACATTTCATAAACTACAAATTTAAACTCTCAAAATATTTCTGTATGAGATTCTGATGCTTTCATGATTCAATATAAATTGCATTTTAATAGAAAAATATAATAGCTCAGTTACAAAATAATAATAAATCCTTCAAAAACCAAATATTGAATAAAATAAAGAAATAAAAATAGAAATGAATATATATGTGTAAATATATATATATTATATAAAAAAATACTATAAAATTGAGCCTTTAAGTAATTAAGTAAATAAAATTCAGCTAATAATTTAATTAAATTATAAAACAAAATTGAGCTAAAAAAGAAATGCAAAACAAAAGTACACATATTTCACACTAAAAAATCATTTTTAAAACAATTAATTCAATTTTTATAATACATAAGAAACATCTATACGAAATTATTTACTGAATTAAATAAAATTATGGATTAATAAGGCACATTTAGGTGTATTTTCATAATAAAATATTTAAAAACAAGATTCATTTTTAACACTTCCTATGCCACTATTAAATCATAATAGGCACTTTCCTTTTTAACATTTTACAGGCAGTATTCAATACTAAAAAGTAGAATACATATAAATATAGTTGTCATCATTTGAGAGATATAGAAAAATATGTTCAGATGTAACATCTTCAAACAAATGTAAAAAAATATATAAAGCACACATACTTCTTTTTTTTTCCTTTTTTCCCTAAGCAATGGTTTTTATAAATAAGGCCTTTAAATAATTTTATTTTATAAAAGAAATTTACTTGTAATAAAAATTTTGTTGAAAACAAATACTTAATAATAAAAATCACTAAACTCATCAAAAATCACATACACAACAAACTGACAGACAAATAACATTATGCCTCATTACTTTTCTTTGAATAAAAAGTAAAACATAATATTCAACCAATATTTTTTGAATTTATCTTGGTTTGAAAGGGTTATGAAAATATAATTCATATCAAAAGAAAGTAGGTATCATCACAGAAAATGCAAAGAAAAAAAATGAATGGATTAATTTTGCCCTGAATTTGATTTTGCTTAGAAAATAAGATGCAGCATTTTATTAATTGATAAATTTATCAAGGAATTTTATTAAGCTAAGCTCAAATATTTAATTAAGCTGTAATATTTAATTTTATGCCCAAAGAATCAAAGAATTCAACTGTCTTTTATAATTAAACAAAATAAATTGACCAAAGAATTTTTAAAAGGTTAAATTTAAATATTTAAATAGTCTTATGCGTTTTATCTTTATGAAAGATCATTTAAATTTTTTATTCTAGATGGTATTTTCAGGATTAATCCGTCCATTTCTGGTTCGAGTTCAATTTTGCATCCTAATCGAGATCTGAAAGCAAAATTATTTTATTAAAAATAATAATATTTTATTACATAAATCAATACTTTTTATCAATTAATGATATTTTATCAATCAGTTTAATTTTAATTTGAAAAACAGAAAAATTAAAAATACTTATATTTCTAGAAAAATATATTAATCAGTTAATATGTAATATCCTAATATATTAATTAATAACTAATTATATATATAATTAGTATCTTAATAAGTTAATTAGTTTTAAATTTTAATTTGTTAGCTTTTCATTGAAAACAACAGTTATTCGTCAGACTATAAACAAACAATATATATTAATAAATTGATACATTATTATTATAAAAATAGATCTTATTTTTCAAACCTGATTTGGATGTATAACATAAAATATACTTAGGATTCAGGCATTGAAACCTATTTTAGACTCTAATTTGAAATGTTTTTTAATAAATCATGAAATATTTGTTTATATGGCACCTGCATGCATTAAATATTGGTTACTCAGAAAGTGAGGGTAAAAGTTCTAATTTTACATACAAAGCAAATTAAAGGTTAGGCATTAAAAGAAAAATGTTGAATAATGAATTTGATGATTAATTCCATCTAATTTTCCGATATATTTTCTGTTTAAATGAACCTAAAAGTTTTCTGTATATGAGATGAAATGCAAATTGAAATTATCTTGCAAAGAAGTAGTATGTAGATTCAATGCAGCAATTAGTAGGAATTCAAATTATTTTGTATATTATTCATATTTCATTTGTTTTTATTTTATTTTCCATATTATGAAAATACTAAGATATTTTAATTCAGCAATAAGTAAATTATTAAAAACATTTTTTTTTTAGGTTCATTCGACCATTCATTGAGAACTTACGTTTTAGTACAATCAATGGTTTTATCTAATGCATCTTCTTCATATTCACTCAAGTTCTTAAATTTTTCATAATCTTCTGAAGAAAAAATCACATGGCAAGTAGTACACATCTGAATGCCTTGGCATTGTCCTGTTAAGAAATTTAAAAATAAATTAGCAATTATCAACACAATCAAAATTGTACAAACTTTATAATAAAGAAATTTAAAAAAGAAAAGTTTTATAAAAATAGAAACATTTTACAGTGTATTTTGCTGGAATTATCATGGGTTTGAAGTATTGCTTCAAAATTTTAGTTTGTATACTTTTATAGTAAGTATACAGTTTTTTAGTTTGTATACTT